>QLNU02015270.1:124166584-124187300 GCA_006491805.2 Dysdera silvatica
TTGCTGAGGAAATTTTTCCGAAAAGGTCAGGGAAACACCTGGAAAAACCTGGAAAGGTTAGGGAGAAACCTGAAAAAGTCAAGAAGAAACCTGGAAAGGTCAGGATAAAATCTGGAAAAGTCAGGGAGAAACCTGGAAAACCTGAAAAAGTCAAGGAAAAGCTTGGGAAAGTAAAGGAATTTCTTTCTCCAGTGTGAGTTGGGAACCCTGTAGTAGTTTATGATCCCTCTCATCGAACATGAAATATACTAAATTTGTAATATGGTAAGAATTAAAAATCTTTAACCTTAGAGACGGATAGACTTTCGTAAAAAACACGAACACATTTGAAGCACCTCTTCCAAGCAATGACTATTGAGAGAAAGGGAAGCTTATTATAGTGAGTAAAATGGAAGCTCAAACCTTTCCTAAAAGTATTTTATTGGGATGAAAATAAAATGCTGAAAAATAATTAAAATACTGATTTTAACCACCCTTTCCCAAAAAATAATGACATTTTTACGATAATCATCATAATATACGAACATGTACCCTTATTCATTATAGACTTGCATCTGTCCGTCTAGGGTTGAAGTTTGGCTATTTATAAACTATCGTACTACTTACTGTACTTGCTTTAAAATTATTCAGCTATAAAGAGCAGCGTGAGCTAAAGGTGCTTGACTATGAAAACGATTTTCATGAAGGTTATTTCGCCATTAAAAGCATATTTTCTGCTGTATTTTGTTTATTTTATAAGCACATTAGCTCTACGATGGCGTATACAAAATATGGTATACAAGCTTACCGTGTCATTTATCCAGATTCGATTCCAATGTACCGTAAAACGCTTGCAGAATCAACGTAGAGGTTTTAAAATTATTAGTGGAGGGGGGGCAAACACATATTATGTACATTTATACATTACAATATATGTAAAATTGCAATTTATTTCAAATTATTGGACTCCGGCCCCACGGGGCCATATACGCCTATGGCGTGTAGTGTCTTCCGACCGCTGCAGTCCAGGGTTTAGCCCTCCAAGTAACCGAGGTTCGAATTTCTCAAAACATTGTAGGCCCACAGCAAAATCTTTACTGTCCTTGCGCCATAAACCGCAAATAAACTTTATCAGCTTTATCGGAATCTGAGTTTTACGACGCAAGGGTCATGCTACGCCGGAACCTACAGTTTTCTGAGGAATCCAAACCTCTTAAGGAAGCCTAGAAAACCATCCCCGGCGAGCAGTTTGTCAGTGTGTGTGCATACATATATAAGCGGTTTTTTTTGTTTTTTTTTGCACAGTAGGAAGTCGAACCCAGGATAATCGCATACTAGGCGAACACGTTATATCATGGCACAGGCCTAGAAACTTCTACTGGTGATGAGAAATAAAATCAGAATATCTCAATCTATTGAAGCACTTCAATGATTGTATTGGGTGTGGTTCCTCATCCAAAAAACTGCATGATGAGCCACTTGTAACAGGATTAACTGCTTAACCTTACCTCTGAAGCATGGTACACAAGAGGTGTTGCAGTGGTACCGTGTTCCCCCTAGCGTGCCGTTAAGCCGGGTTCGACTCCCGACGGTGTAAAAACAAAAAAGAATGAAATAAGTAAGCGTACCGACCAACTGCTGACTGTGGTCTAGAGGTCCGTTCCGTAAACTACGGGTTCTTCGGAGAACTGTAGATCCCGGTTCAGCCTGACCTTTCCTGCCCTTGCGCCATAGAAGTCATAGACCGAGAGTTTCTAACTGTGCTTATAAAGTTTATTTGTAGCTTACTGCGCAAGGACAGCTCTAATTTTGCTATGGGCCTACAATATATATTTCGGGAATTTCGAACCTCGGTTGCAAAAAGATACAAACCACAGTGCTTCCATGCATCTGTAGAGTTTAGAATCGTTAAGGAATTTGAAATTATTTCTAAAAATCGGGTGAAACGAGATTTTATAGCCAATCAAGGAAAAGTTTCAGGAAAAACTTTTCCAACTTTTATTCTGAATCGCTACATTTCCCGCAAACGTGAAGATGTTTTCCCCATAACCGAAATTCTATTGAAATCTATTGCTGTCGATTCGTCGGGGAATTTTTTGTTCCACTATGAGTGAGAATCCCGAACCAACAAACGATACGCAAAGTTATTGGAATCGGAACTCTATCCAATGGACACAAAGGACTCAATTGTCGTTATTCCACCCCTGGAGAACTTTAATGACCATGACAGGGGCCTTTGAACTTTCTGAGCTGAGACACTGTATGATGACACAGAGGTAACCCGCTTGTCTATCCTTTGAAATTTTATCTTTATCTCGATTGTACGGCACAAGTCTTCGTATACACGTGCAACGATCGTTCAATAAATGAATGAATGAACGATTTTACCCGTCTACGATCAATTAGCAAACCTGTTCAGTGGTTCGGTCATCGAATAATGTAACACACCGCATTGTATATCCCGCTCGAAATGCTTTTTATTAGTAAAAAATTAGCCGTTTTTGTTTTTATTATTAAAATATGTTTAATCAGATAAAATATGCATTTTACCATATAAAAATTATTTATATTTTAGTGGCGAGAGCGGTAGCGGTAAAACGTATTCTTCAATGTTGTTACTAAGACAGTTGTTCGATGTGGCCGGTGGTGGCCCAGAAACGGACGCTTTCAAGCACTTGGCAGCTGCCTTCACTGTCTTAAGATCACTGGGCAGCGCCAAAACCGCCAACAATTCTGAATCTAGTCGCATAGTGAGTACACGCATGTATATAATTATGTTTATGTGCATATTTTTGTAAATATATATAATTAAGTACAAGTACATATTTGTATAAATGTACATAACAAATATCTACACATTTGTGCACATGTTAATAGTAAACATGTGCGTATTATATCACATGCTTGGGAGCGTTCAAGTATTAAATAACACCTTTAGAGGGGTGAGGGTTGCCGTTGGTCTTATTTTCCTATGTCAGCCAATGTTAATTTTTGCTTTCTGAGGTGGGGGTGAAATGGCCAAAATATTGCTTACGTAATACTTGAATTCTCCCCTTTTAATAAATATGTTCATAGTACGAATGTGCATAAGTGTTTATATGTACATAGTAAATGTATATATAGTCACTCAGGTGTACACAGCGAACATGTACATAATTGGGCAGCTGTACATAGTAAACATGTATTTAATTGTATGCGTGCTTACATAATAAACATTAATATAGTTGTAGGCATGTACACAGTAAACAACGACATCATTTTCTGACAGCAGGAAGGCTGGTTTTTCTATACGAACTGTCTGTCCAAGTAAATTTTAAATTAAATTTAGTGTATTGTTTTCAGTACTTCTGAGGCGTCTTAACATTGTGCTTGTTGGCGAATCCAGGAGGGAGGCGATCACTCCCCTTGAATCGGGATTATATCATGGAAAATGAAAATAACAGCTACGGCTAAAAGTAGGAATCGAAAACAAATCGCCCCTCCCCCTTAAAAGTGCCTTGAAATTCACATCTTGATTATGCTATGAGCCATGGGCTTCGTTTGGGTGGAGCAAGGGATCAGTTGCTCCCTTAAAATTAAAATATATGCAATATTTTTAATACATTAAAAGGTTAAAGTAATTATTTGCTTCAGGTTAACATTGGTAAAAAAAAATGCCCCCCCCCCGTAATTTGCCTTAACGACGCCCATGCTATGAACATCCTCTTACTTTAAAGTCTTGAGTCCTCCTTGTAAAAGATATCGATTGTTGATCTGAAGTCACGTTTAACTATTTTTCCCCAACTTACAGGAGACCTCTTAAGCATTTCTAAGTGTGGACGTAGCAATTCATAAATTATGAATAAGTTTCAAGTGGATTTGAAAAAGATATATCCCACTCACACGTAGGGGGAATTCAGGGTTAAAGAGAAAAATGTGCCATAATATCATATGGATGGAACGTGGGGCCCCCTTACCCCCTCCCTCCAATTCCTAACTCACTATCCCCAAGAAGCAAAATACCAAGAATAAGCATATCCCATAGAAACCTTGCTCATACTATTTTTTGAGTATTTACTGCTGTGGTGAGTGCAGTGGTAATGTGTTCACCTAGTACATTGTTAATCCGGATTCGTTCCACCGGGGCCATAAAAAATCGCTTATTGACTGGCTACACACTGTAGTCAGAAAGTTGGTTTCCTAAGCCTTGAGAGTTTGTATTCCGTGGGAAAACATTGGTCCACTTGGTGGTGTAATGGCAATTCATTCGTTTGTTGTACCATTAATCTAAGTTCGACTCCAAAGGGTATCGCAGAACAAGTACCGTTTTTCTGCCCACTGTAGTCCAGGGTACAGTTTTCTTGGGAGCTAAAGCTCGGATACTTCTGCAAACTCTAAGTCCCGACGCAACATGGCTTGCCATCAAGCAGCATGACTTACTATAAAACAGCATGACAGCATGGTTTGTTATCCTTACTCCGAGAAGGCACATACATACAGACAGACAGACTTGTTAAATTTTGTAGCTTTAAAATAATCGTGGAACGAAATCATTGTAAAAAAAGAACATGGATTTTAATATTGAAATTTAGAGTTCAACTCAGTTAACAAGTTTTGCAGTATAAATCGCACTAAAACTGAAAAGGTGCATTATATTTGTGCGTATACTCAAACGTATAAGGGAACTACCGGTATTGTAATCAGAAAATATATACATTACCCAACATTGAAATTGCAACACCCAAACGAAAAGATCATAAGGTTATGATAATTGGCATAAGTGTAGCTAAGAGATGAAGATAATCAAATTTTCAAGCGCCTAGCTCCAATAAGCGACTTATGGGAGGGGCTTCAATGGTATAAAAGCCTGTTCGATTGCGATTTTTTTCTACCACAAGAGAATTTGGAAATCGGATTAAGTCTTCTGGTTTGATTGTAAGATGCCTCGTGTTCGACAACGTGCCAGTTATCACCACTTACCGCAAACAGAGAGGGACAGAGTCCTTGAACTCAGAGACGTTAGTTTATCACTCGGCAGATCTCTACGCGTTTAGGTTGAGATGTCAGCACTGTTCAACGTTGCGTATCCTTGCGGTTGCGAGAACAACGGCGAACTAAGATGACCACAAGAGGTAGCTAGAGGTGAACATCTGCCCGGTTGGATCACCAGATTAGAAAAAAGACCCATAGTGATCCTTACTCTACTGCGAATGAACTTCGACGCCACATTCCAAGCTCAGATGGTTCAGCAGTGTCTACACAAACCATCAAAAAGCGCTTGGCCGATATTGGGCTACGAGCCAGATGTCCAGTGACAGGTGTTCCATTGACCTCAGACTACCACCCTCGAAGGCTATCATGGTGTACACCCAGGCGGCAATCGAGGCTAGAATAAAGAACTATCCTCTTCAGTGATAGGTGTCGCTTCTATCTCTAATGCAGTGGTGATTGTAGATTGGTCTGGATACCACGTGGCCAACGCCATCAACAAGCCTTCACAAGAGAACGCCATACCAGCTCTACTCCTGGAATAATGGTGTGCGGCGGCATTATGTTTGGTAGGTGGACCCCTTTAGTCTTCCTTTCTGTTAGACAGCTCAACGTTATGTTGATTGGGTCGTGGAGCCAGTGGTACAACCATTCCTACAAGGTGTCCAAAGAACCGATTTTCAACTTGAAAACGCTAGGACGCATGTTGCATTTGCTACTGTGAACTGTTTACGTGGAATTGACATTCTACCGTGGCTTGCTGCATCTCTTGATTCGTCTCCCATCGAGCACATTTTGGACATCATTGGTCGACAGTTGCAAAGGGAGATGCCAGCTCTAAATTTTGATGATTTACGTGACCAAGTGATTGCTGCGTCGCAAAGCATTCCTCAGACAATGATTAATACCCTTATTATTGGTATACCAAGGCGTGCGGGTACTTCGGCTCATGTCGGTCATATTCCATACTGAATAAATCGAGATGATTTGAATATTTTGTTTCCAATTTTTGATCATTTGCATGCTATGAAAATATCTATCAATCCCGAAAATTTCACATTTTTGTGACCTTTCCTTCTTGGTGATGCAATTTCAGTGTTGAGCAGTGTGTGTACACACACACATATATATATATTAGAGGTATCTGGATCACGAGGGGGAAAGGAATGAACGTGGCGATCAACTCATCGAATTTGCAGAAGCTGAAAATCTTAGCATCATGAATTCATTTTTTAAGAAGAAACCGCAAAGAAAATGGACATGGAAACACCCCAATGGAGGAACCAGCGAAATTGACTATATCCTGGCAAACAAGAAATCAATTATTGAAGATTGCAGTGTACTGAACAGATTTAATACTGGAAGTGATCATCGAATGGTGAGATGTAAAGTGCACTTAAATACTAAATTAGAACGACAGAAGCTCATTAGGAAACAAGTAAGTAAGAGGGTGGATTTAAAGAAATTAAAAGAAAATACCGAGGCATTCAAGTTGGAATTAAAAAATCGCTTTTCTGCACTGGAAGGACTTATTGAAGAAGTTGACATCTCAGAAGCAAATGAAAACATTGTTAAGACAATAGTTGAAACTGCTGGGGAAATTGGTGGTGTAACCTGTAAAAAGCACAATAGCAAATTATCTGAGAAGACGAAACAGCTCATGAAAAGGCGAAGAGATATGAAGGTGGACAATCAAAATACCAGTTCCAGGATTGAGTACATAGAACTTTGTAAAACTCTGCGCAAAAGCATGAAAGAAGACATAAGAAAATTCAACTGTGAGCTAGTAAGGAAAGCCATTGAAAATAACAAGAGCCTTAGGGTTGTTAAAGGAAGTTTATCTGTTGGGAAGAAACACATCATTGCATTAAAAGGAGAGGATGGCACCGTAACAAGAAATAGGGAAGAAATACTTAGAAGAGTTGAAGAATTCTACAAAAATCTATACGAAAGTAACAGTGGATTAAACGAAGACATTGAAATAGTCGAAGGAACAGCTCCTAAAATCTTAAAAGAAGAAGTTTCATTTGCAATAAAAAGTATGAAGAAAGGAAGAGCCCCTGGTGATGATGGTATTACATTAGATATCCTAAAAGAAGCTGGAGAATATGTAGAAGACATACTTGCAAAATTCTTTACCAAATGTCTTAACAGCGGTAACATACCAAACCAATGGGATTCTGCAACAGTAATTCTTTTGCATAAAAAAGGTGATAAAGAGGATTTGAAAAATTACCGACCAATTAGCTTGTTACCTGCTATTTATAAAATCTTCACAAAAGTGCTAACACATCGCCTGCAGAAAAAATTAGATGCAGCTCAACCAAGAGAACAAGCTGGATTTCGAAGTGGATTCAGTACAGTGGACCATATTCAAGTATTAAGAGAATTAATTGAAAGAACACATGAATATGAACTTCCATTGTGTGTGGCATTTATTGACTATGAGAAGGCCTTTGACTCTATTAAAACATCAGCAGTCATCAACTCTTTAAGATCAACAGACATTGAGGATGTGTACATTGACATGGTGAAACGTGTGTATAAAAATGCAAGTGCAAAATTTCGGTTACATAAAGATACCAAAACTATCAAACTTGGCAAAGGGGTGAGGCAGGGAGATACCATTTCTCCAAAACTTTTTACTTCAGCTTTACAGATGATTTTTCAGCAGATAAATTGGAATAACAAGGGAATAAAAATAAATGGTGAATATTTAAATCATTTGCGGTTTGCTGATGACATTGTTATTTTTTCAACGAACCCATTAGAACTCCAAGACATGGTACAGGAGCTCTCAACTAGAAGTAAAGAAGTTGGACTCAAGATGAACCTACAAAAAACTAAGATCATGTTCAATAATTTCGTAGAGGAAACAAAAATACAAGTTGACAACATTGAGCTAGAAATTGCTGATTCATATATTTACCTTGGCCAGCTGATTTCAATGGATGGCAACATTATGAAAGAACTCAACAGACGTATTAAACTTGGCTGGAGTGCATTTGGAAGAAACAGTTTTATCCTGAAGGGGAAATTGCCTTTGTGTCTAAAAAGAAAGGTCTTCAACCAGTGTGTATTGCCAGTCCTCTCTTATGGATCAGAGACATGGAGTCTAACAGTTGGAGCAATACGAAAGTTACAGACAACGCAAAGGAGCATGGAGAGGTGCATGCTTGGAATAACTAGGAGAGATCGAAAAAGAAACACTTGGGTGAGAGAGCAAACTAGAGTAGAGGACATCATTGTTAAAGTAAAAGGGCTGAAATGGCGATGGGCTGGGCATATTGCAAGAAGAACTGATCAACGATGGACAACAGAAATTCTGAACTGGATTCCAAGAGACCACCGAAGACCTAGAAAACGTCCTCAAACTAGATGGGTGGATGAAATAAGAAAACAGGTTGGGGTGACGTGGAAGCGAATTGCTCAGGATAGACTTGTGTGGAAAGCATTTGGAGAGACCTTCATCCAGCAGTGGATAGATAATGGTTGAATATGATGATGATGATGATATATGTATATATATCCAATCTCGAAGAGGTCCCCAAAACCGTAGACGTGGGCAACGAATATGGAGAACTGTTGGGTGAGCATGCTTTTCCATTAGCAGCCTCCTCATTTTATTAGCATAGATTAAGCAAATTGCTAATGATAATGAAATAGTTTTTAAGAACAATAATATCACCCATGTCAGGAATTTTAAATAACTATTGTTGTTATTATTATTGTATTTTATATTAAATAGCCTTATCAGAGATTAAAATCATTGCATGTTGGATGAAACGTATGTAAGTGTGAACAGAAAACGATGATACGGATTAGCGAATTTTGTAATGGAAATCGACTCAGGTTAAGCGTAATTAAGAAAATCATGTACTTATCAACGTGTTTAGTGAATGTATCAGTGAATTTTATTTGTTCGATTGAATTATTTGAATCTTTTGAGTTTGATCAATAAGGGTAAACTAATAGATAATCGTTCTCATATGATAAATTATTTCGATACTATTTAAGTGATATGGATTCCATAGATTGAGAGCCGTTAACAATATTCAAAAAGGTCTCGAAGGTGAAAAAACAGTTTATGAATTTTTTTTTCTATTTAATTAAAGCGTTCAATTTAATAAATAGAAACATCTTAAAAGCAAAATTACTAAATCACGGCATAAGAGGACCGATGTTCAAATTAATTGATAGCTACTTATCGAATAGATTAAAAATAGTAAAAATAGATAACACTCAGTCAAAATCATTATAGATAGAATCATTATAGATAGAATCATAATAGATAGGTGTTCCTCAAGGAACAATCCTCGGACCATTGTTCTTTTTAATAGCAATAAATAGAATAATAAATTTAGATGAAGGAATATTATTATTTGCAGACGACATAGTTTGATTGACAGGTGGAAATAAAATTAATCAAATGATTGCTAATATAAGTGTCAAATTATCTTCATTTGACCAATGGTTCAGGGATAATAACTTAATAATTAACAGAGATAAAACGAAATATATAATTTTTCATACTAAAAATTAAAAAAAAATTCAATCAACCGAATAACATAAAATTTAATAAAAATGTCATCGAAAGAGTTAACTCAATAATATTTCTGGAAATAATGATTCAAGATAATTTGGGCTGGATAGTTGTTATCATAGTTATAATCATGTACTTCATGATTTATATAATACTGATTATGATATCTGTTAAATTATAAATAAATATAGTTTTTATGTTGAACGATGTCTTATGCAATCATTTTACGTATCAATACTTCCGGATATTGATTCTATGCAAGCATGCATACTTATTTCTTGATTTAGATATTTGAGGTTTTACAAAACAAAAAACAGTACAACTCATAAAACTTAAGTTTAATTGTCCTATCCGAGCAAATACCAGACCACTAGATCATCACGACCAAACTACATATTTAATCTAAATGTTTCAGTTTTTAATATTTGTTTACCACTTAATAATTTCATTATCACATAAAAAATGTCATGACACAAACAAAGGGTCATGACACCCCCTCCCGCAATTATCTGGTCGTGGTTGGCACTACTGTCCGCAAAATATGACGATAAAGTCGTCCAAGCATGCTAAATTTAATATGAAACTAATTTTGCAACTTATGAAAAAAGCGTAAATTAAAAACATTTGCATTTGAACCAATAGTTTTTTTAACCACACGGGCAATTTGCTTTAATATTAGTTTTATTAAATGATAACTACGTACACTTTATTTTAGTATTATTTTATCAAATAAATATGGTATTTATAACGAAAGATACAGGGGAAATATTGACAGGTATATTTAAGTGATTTTTGAAGAACAAGTATATTATTTTTTAAACTCATTCCTATATAAAAATTTTTAACTTCATAATTTTATCGCATATTTCTGAAAAAAGTTACAAAGAGAGGGCCAGAGAAAGCGGCTGTTAGATCTGGACAAGGTAAGACAAAGTTAAGTATTATGATTTTGTTTAATCTATATTATCATGAATTTTTTTAAATTCTCAATATATTGAATTCATCTGAACTCTTGATATTTTAAATTTTTTTAAATTTTCTTATTGTATTTTTTTTTTAATTCTTGCTGTTATGAATTTTTTTTTAATTTTTTGTATTATGAAATCTTTTGAATCCTCGCTGTAATAAATTTTGTTGATATCCTATTATTATGAATTCTTTTGACATCTCATTTTAATTCATACCTGTAGGCATTCTTTCAAATTCGTATTAATGCATATTATTACTCATGCTCTTGAATTCGTATTATATCATTATGCTTCCTCCTTAATTTGTATTATATCATTATGCTTCCTCCTTAATTTGTATTATTATATATCTTTATAAATGGTTAATCGCCATTAATTAAAGTTACTATTATTGATATCGTATTCAAAGCAAAATAAGAACATCTGAATATCTCCTGGGTAAACAGCAAATAAAATTATTCTGCTCAACATTGCCCCTAACTCTGATTTTAAATTCATAAACGTAAACAATTAGGGTCAATATTGTTCTGATGTGTGGCATCCAAACATACTAAAACAATTTTTCAATTTGGTGGATAAAAAGTGTTAAATTAAACACAGTGCGTAAAAATTCACAGTCCAGAAGACAGCGTTTAAATATTTTACGATAATTATCAAACGATTTTCAAAAGCCTAAGATTACAAGAGGCATTTGTGTGTGTATAAATTATAAATCCAGTAATGATGCTGTCTGCAATTCGTGGATTAACATTTTACATCAAAGTCCAGTGTGCCAAGATGGCCTTTGGTATTTTATTTACAAAGTCTATCTAATGCAAATATACACGGTTTTTTCCCTTGACTTAAGACGTTCATTTGATTGAAATTCTATATTTTGTGTTTGTTTTTTTCCACCACCTTTTCTTTTACTTTTATATTTCCTATCATGGTAACATCTAGAAACTAGATGCATTTCTTTTCAGAAAATTATGTTCAAAGTGTTATTGTGTAGATGTTGAGCGCAAAGATTTGAAAAATCCGATATATTTGGTGTAATTTAGTTTCAGTGTTGGTTTTTGCTATATTTACTCAAATTATACCTTTCGAAACGTTCTTATAGCCTCAATGCTCTTACATTTTAACGTTTTCAGGATTTGAGTCTTGATATTCTTACGTCTTGAATTATTTTGATTTTACTTCAAGTATAAATTATTATTTCATTATTTAAAATAAATGCATAAATAAATTGATCATTCAAAAACACTTAACCGAAATATAATATAAAGTCTTGAATATGAAAATGGAACAATTTTCTAAGAGAAATGAAAACGAAGTCGCGAAAGGTCTTTTTCGCTTACGCTGCCAAAATGTGGTGAAATATCGCTTTACGCAAATGAGAAAATGCTTGTGAAGTCAATTGTAAATAATTTACACCCATTCGTGGAAAATTCCTGAAATTCGTTATCGGGAATTTCAATTTTAATCAAGTGACTCTTACTCGGGTGCGCGTATGTGTGTGCGGTTTCCACAGAAAGCAACTCCAGTTGTCAGTAGCGGAAATTCCTTCCATCTAATCGAGTTAATTTAACAGCCGCAGGGAAGACAGAGCGGGATGAGGAGAGCAAGAGAAAGATGGAAGAGCGGTGAGATGTGGTTTCCTTGACAACCGGATGTCTTCCTCCTATCATCCTCTCTCTCCTCTTCACTCCCAGGATCTACTGAGGTGAAATGGAGCGAAGTTGTTTTTCCAGATACTAAGTATTACCCCCTCTCATCCTTGCTACAGCTTTTGCCTGCAACTTCTCGACTAGGTTATTATTACATAGCTTAAGAACGTCAAGATGTAATGTTCTTTATCACGCCAGCTTCTTCTCGAGAGTCAGCGTCTTCAGTTTAGAGGGCTGTTGTATGAATCGTCAGGAGCTAAATTAAATTCAGTAGAAACATTTAACAGCTACTTGTTGCCAGGGTATTCTAGTATATTCAGGGCCCTGAATTCGATTATTTATGGGAGCCCTTTGATACAACTATTAAATTTGCAATAAAGAAGCATAATATGTAATAGAAAAAATTTGTAAATTTGGGGCCTCTGGTTGAATCGAAGCCCTAGGTTCGGGTCCCATTGGCCCACACGTTAAGGCAGAATGGTTTATTTAAAGTTGTATTTTCAAGTGAAATGTATTGCGAAACGCTTGGAACTTACGTCGATACAATGCACTTTTAAATGTCTGTTTGTTTGTGGTTATATGGATCAAGGACTACAATGGTCATACTGCGCCGGGACCTACTGTTTTCCGAGGAATCCTAACTTCTGGACCTACAATTTCCTAACGAATCCGAACCTCTGGACCTACAATTTTCCGAGAAATCCGAACCTCTTAAGGCCTAAAAAACCAATCCCCGGACTACAGTGAGCAATGCGATCTTTATGAGATCTCTGAGTAAGCGTTCTTTGCACCGTGGGGGGTCAAACCAGAGTTAACGGTGCACTAGTCGAACGCATTACCACACTGCGCCACCGCAGGGCAAATACAGCTCTAATTTCCAAAAAAAAATGAAAAGTTCTATCATAATGCAAAACATTTCAATTAAATGTAAATTATATGAATATTCCTAAACAAATATAGTTACTATGCTAACTGACGGGCGCTTTAAAAGATTTAAATGGTATGTATTTTTAGCAAACTTTTCTGCGTATAATGTTTAACTTTAAGGAATTGGGAATGAATAAAACTGAAAAAATATAGATATATTCACATATAGATTCTTGTTCAAAATTTCTCATTCCCAAAATGATGCATACTTTGATAACATACGCCGGATTAAATTATAATTGAAACCAAGTAAAAATTAAATACCGTATCTCGGGGTTACTTAAGCCACTTTTCAATTTAAAACATCTGCGAATTCAACATCATTTACTTTAGAGATTAATTAATTGTTGTAAAACTTGGGTCTACAGTTACACTCTATGTTCAGATGTATGAAAGTCTTCTACAACATGTATGTTAAAGAAAAAACAAAACATGGTGGCTTAAGTTACCTCTCAATATGGGGTAACTAAAGCCAGCAGAAGAATTCAATGTTTGACTTAGGTTAGTTGGTGATGGGGTATCAAAATCCATATAAAGGGCTAAAATAAATGTACATATACTGCTCAAGATATTTATTAGTAAAAATGAAAGTAAAAAGTAAATTTTTTTACATTTTAGTGTTTCGGATGTTTAATTTACACTAAAAAAGTTCAAGATGTTTAATTTAACATGTGTTGCCAAAATACGAGTCCGAAATTTAATCAGTATAATAGCTTTACACAATAATTTTCACCACCCATGTAAAAATGGTTCAAGCTAGAGCTTTTTTGTTTTTATAGAAAGAGAGACGCCGTCCTCACCTTGGATTCGAACCAGGGTCCCTCCGTTGAGCCTGGAGTGACCTGATTGCTGATGAAAGAGGACACAAAGAACTATCTCTTTCTTCGTATATAAGGATGTAAGATATTATTACCCTACTCAGGGATTACACAATTGCCAAATAATTGTCAACACAGAAAGCCTCCGGGGCGAGTTTTTGTGAGTTTTCGTGGGGGGGATTTATTTTTACTCAATAATTTTCGACACCCACGTAGAAACAAGCTCAAACTAGATCTGTTTTTGTTTAGGAGAAAAAGAGACACCGTCCTCATCCTAGGTGAGAACACCAAAAGCCACTCCTGTTCGGTGGCATTTGTTACCCCGTACGGGAAACAACAATGAATTTAAAAATATTGAAAAAAACAAAACAAAATGGAAATATAATCTAGGAAGTATAACAACCGTAAGAGTATTGTTTGAGGTTATGTTTAAAAATGATTTTAGTGAATTTAACTTAAAAATGTGATTTTGGCGATTAAAGATATGGACTGTATAAATTTATGCCGAAATTATCCTAAATACAAATAAAGGTTTATAAACTTAATTTTAAAACATACACACTATTAAAATATGTGGCCCAAAGCTTCGTCAAAATATGGAATTGATGGCATGAAAGTTAACAATCAAACTCAAAACAGTGTTGCCAGAATCAGTGTCCGAAATTTACCCAGCATAATGGCTTAAGTTACCCCAGCGGCTTAAGTAGCCCCGAGATACAATACTCGATACGTTATAAATTTTTACGAGAGCTTATACGAGAAACAGAGGAAGAGATAATGATGCAAAATATAGAGTAACTTAAGAAAATAATGTTAATAATTAATAATTAACAGTCAGTTAAAATTTAGGTACCAACACTATCCCTTTAAATTACGTATCCAAATTTTACTTAAAAAATACATGAATTATTTATGCAAATTATGCTTAGAAAATACGTTATAAATTATCTGTTAGATAAGGACGACAATTTTTAAACTTCCGGCCAAATCCATCCAAATATTGATATGTATATAGAGTCAATTATGATTTCACCAGCGTTATGATGAGAAATGAGTATTATGTTTCCTTTTGTTGGTAAATCTCTTCAAAATAGTTAATTTCCAAATTGGAATTGTATAATTAATTGCCAAACTGTTGCACAACCAATCAGGGACAAGCCGATCTCCACTTCCTCTTTAAAAATCTTGTCAAGCGTAAATACCTTTCTTCATTTCCTTGGACATTCTTGTTGATGATGAAATACAGAGTCTCCTGCATTTCCAATTCGAGAAATTTTTCCCAAAGGAGCGGAATTCCAACACGTCCTCCGATCGTAAATAATCGCTAAATTCCGATCGCAACAAGAGCGTGAAGCACATGGCGCCGTACACGGCAGAAGAAATTTCTTAACTATCTTTTATTCCATTACAATGGAAAGAGAGAGATGCTTTAAGGATACAAGATCCTCTCTCTCTCTCTCTCTCTCTCTCTCTCTTATGTCTCCCAATGTCAGTTTAATAACAGCCGCGAATAAACAAGTTGCTACCGTGACCCGTAGTTTATTTTCCGTCGCCAAAGATTAAGCGACGCTTTTCTCCCTCCCTCTTCACTCCGGAACTCTCCCGGGTTCGTTTTGAATTTTCTAACGAACCAAACCCTTCTTGGCTATTGTTCAGAAAGCGACGCACATTTCCCATTAAAGTCGGTAGGCTCAACGAATAATGGCCCGGCTTTTCAGAGGGCAGGGGAGAGAAAGAGATAGTGCTAGTAGTGTTTGTATTATGTGTGCCTGTTTGTCGGAATCGAGTTCAATTATGCTCCGGAGCGACCCGGATGGGTTGAAAGGTGTCGTAGAAGGCGGTGAGCGATGGAACAGGCTAAATGGAATCTCTTCCGGAATATCCGTCGGCTTATTATTCATTGGAGGAATTCTCTGGAGTATCGGATCGATTTAAAGTGGTTAAAGAGGTAAAGGACCTTAGGCGATGGTAATCGTGCTAAAACCAACTCGCAAATTTCCACATCCACTGAGAGTGGACGTCAAAGGATACAATCTCTAGGGATTATATGTTAAGAGATTGCGTTCTCTGTTTCTTGGATTTCTCTCTCTCTCTCTCTCTCTTTCTCTCTCTCTCTCCCTCTCTCTCTCTCTTTCTATCTCTCTCGTCTTAGTGAGTAATCTGTAAGAGACATTAACGGAGGAATATTTAAACACAAAGCATTCTAAGTGCTATCTCACAGGAGATGCATGTTATTTTTGCACTATCTCTGTACTAATGTGCTGTCTCCAAATTTTCCCATTGGTTCTCACCGCTCCCTTTCTATTTGTAAGAGCCGGAACGAAGTTATCTGTAGGAGGTGGGACTAATACTCATTAGAACCGATACACGGTTTCTCAGTAGATAGAGGAGATAACATTAGGTAAATATAAATTGGCTTGGAAGAGTTTCAGATCAATAATTTAGCTAAACTTGTCTAAAACCGACATCTGTGGTACACCACAACTCTGACCATATAACATAACGTTTGCAAAATACTGGTGATATCTAGAATGGCAAATTTTATTGTATTAAATGAATTAAAATCACTACACTACGAAGTATAAATCCGATTTAGAACAATGTTGAAGTATTTATATAAATTATATATCGTAAATAAATATTATATTATAAATAATTATATTAATAAAATAATTAAAACAATTATATTAATAAAATAATTAAAACAATTATATTAATAAAATAATTAAAACAATTATATTAATAAAATAATTAAAACAATTATATTAATAAAATAATTAAAACAACTATATTAATAAAATAATTAAAACAATTATATTAATAAAATAATTAAATAATTATATTAATAAATAATTAAATAATTATATTAATAAAATAATTGTTATATTAATAAAATAAAATAATTATATTAGTAAATAATTAAAATAATTATTATATTATAAATATTATAAATTATAAATATTTATATTAATATTGTTGTTTGATTTAATGTTGAAGTAGTTAAAATTTTTAATAATACATTAACGTGATTTCAACCATTCAACATGATGATATCAGATGCTACAAAATCTGAAAATAGAATTGTCAATAAATTTATTTGTAAAACAATATTAAGACTCGTAATAAAATAAACAAACGATTATATTTCGAAGAACTTAAATAAAAAATAAATACGTAAAAAAATAATTTTAAAATAATTTAAAATAAATTAAAATATAAAATAGAATAGTTTAATCGTCACTCTAAACTACCTAACAGGAATAACCATACGCTACTTACACTTACAAGACGTTCAGTATTACAAGCAGCATTTTCTCTATCGATAATTTCTAATGATTCTATAAATCTAAGCGATTTCACATTACTCGTTAAAAAAGCCAGTTTTTTGTCTGATTAAAATGTGGTGCAGCATCATTATTAAGACCAAATTTTGCTAAAGCAGTATTAAACTTTCCAAAGCGTATATCAGCTTTGTGATCCTTAATTCTTAAACTCAATCTTGTATAAGTACTTCCAATATATTGAGTCACATCATTACCACGGTTAAAACTAATTGGAATAGCATAAACATCACCCCTATCTTCGAATGAAACACTGTCTCTATCATTTTTTTTTTTTTACTCTAGAAAAAGACAGACATGTCCAAAGAAGACATATGGAACAAAAATGTATGTTAATTATCATTATTTCTTTCTGTACAATTTTTATCATAATTATTCTCTCTAAACATTGTGTATGTTCATGTTCCGCGGAAATAGACTTTGTCTATGCCAATTGTTGCCCGGGTGGATGTGAACTATATATTATTAACTATAATTAAATTTTATCACTGTATAAATATTCATAACCTATCCAAAATAAAATTGTAATTTTTATTATTAAACGAAGCTACCGTACTTAAAAAAACATCCTATACTGCGCACGTAATAAATGCATACGCCAATTAAATATCAAACATATTTTTCTTTTAAGGTATAATTAAATTCCTCCAAACTTTACGAAGTAAATAATTAATATTTTCGGAAAATGAATCAGGCGAATCGAAGAAATATCTCTAAATATTTTATTAGACAATAAATTCCTTTTTTACTTTTATCTGCATGCTGCAGGCAAACTTGAACTTACGAAAATAAATGATCTGAGTAAATAATTTTTAAAATCATGTTATAAATCTTTAATTTATTAGATCTCAAAATTGTGCAAGATATTATTATGTGTTTAAGTTAAAATTCTCAGTGGCAATGGAATGTTTAATGGAAATTTTTAAACATTGGATGTAATATTAAATATTTAAAAATGGAATATTAAATGCCTAAAAATGGAATATTAAATACCCAAAAATGAATATAATAAATATGAAATATTCAAAAAAGAATCTAAAGAAAGTTGTTTTATCGAAGCATTATGTATCTCTTAACTAAATTAAATTAGGGTACCTCCGGCACAAGCAATATATCAGCTAATTTTAGGGAGATAGATAATGGATTTTTAATTATATTTATTAAAACTTTAAATGCTACCAAATGAATTGAAATGCCACATGGCGTAATTCTCAATTCCATATACATGCGTCCTTTAAATCCTTTAATATCCTTTAAATGGATAGAAAATCAATTAAAAAAAAGAAGAAAAGGGTTTAAAAATAGTGTAAAAATATTCTGTAAAGAATATTCAGAGACAACAAGATCCGCTTGTCTGCTTTGGTATTAATTATATTAAATACGGGGTTGGAAAGAGTAATGGCAACACCTAAGTGTGTCTCAAATTATTTATTGTATCTCCTGTAGATCGTTATATTCCTTCGATGTAAACTCCAGACATATTTATGACCCGTTGCGATACCTTTAAAGGATCTTGCACAACAACGGCAGTGCCGTTTTTATTGGTGTCCATGAAAAAGCGACTTATTTTGCTTGCAGAATATGCCCCTTACTGGATCCTTAAACTTGGGAAAGACATCAAAGTTGCAGGGCCTCGTATCAGGGGAATATGGAGGATGTTCAAAAATTTTCCATTCTCCCCACACACTGATGAAATAAGTTTCACACTGTACCAGCAGTGTATCGGTGGGCTTTGTTATGCAGGAGATGTTCGGAGGATGCGTTCGGAAATGTTTCCGTCTCAGAATAGGACGCAAATGATGCCGATATGACAGGGCTTCATTGCTACAAGCCCCTCGAAAACTCGCGCACTATTACTTCGCGTGCCTTCCATTCGCTATCTCAATCTTGATCCATGCCCACGGTTTACGCTTCGAAAACATCATTTAGAGAAGTCCAATTTTAAACAACCGAATTACTGCTTTCTGTAAATACGCTCCCACGCACAGCACTGTCAACAATAAATCAAGGGTGGGCTGAGCTGCGGGCCCAGCGGCCCCCGGTCCGATGCGCCCCCAGGGACAATAGAACTCATGCCTCCGAATGGATAAAGACTCTCGCTCTCCGAAAATTTAAGGCATATGCCCTTCGAGAGGACCCAGCCCGCCCCTGCAGAGAATGTGTTGGGGAACTATGAATTTCTTTGAAACGTGTTTGGAACTGCAACACACCCTGGTGTTCCTACGCAACGTAACGCCAGTGTTGCCACTATTTTCTTTCCAACCCTCATATTTGACGAAAAATCTCTAGCCAAACTATTTGTAAAGATATTCACAATTTATGGTCAAGAGTGGGTTTTATGGCTTTAGATCAGTGGCTACAAGCCTTTTCCAGCTGACGACTCCTTCTGAGATATTGTAAGTCCCTACCCCACCACGAGTCTACATAATAACCATAATTTCTTATTTTGTAACGAACCTTAATTTTATACCAGTATATGATATTCCACAAAATTAATAGAATGGTCCACAGGTTCCACAAAAAGAACAAATTTCAATTAAAGCAATCGGTGAGACAAAAACAGATTATCAACAATCAAGTCACTAAATGTCAGTGTGAAGATTGATACTGTTTTGCCTTGATTATGTCACATATATTTGGTGTATGTCATGTATATTTGGTGTATGTCATGTATATTTGGTGTATGTCATGTATATTTGGTTTGATGTTGGATAACGCACAACGGAGATCACTCTCCACCTCTAGACCACAACGCTGTTTTGTTTTTATGGCACTTAGTGTTGAAAATTCTGACTCCAGAGGTATATTGACGAAAATAGCACAATAACGCTTAAGCCAATATTAGAGACGTTAAGATACAATGTAAGGTAATGTATCCAAGATCCATCCAGGCCCTTTGTTTTAAAATCATCTTTCGCCTTTAAATCGCATTTCAGTTCTATGGCTTCTTCTTGAAAACGTTGTGGCAATCCATCAGTATCAAAAAGGAAAGGATTTCTCGTCAATATCCAAGATTAGTCATCACATGAAATATCAGGGAAATAATAATTGAATTCGTTATCTAAAGAATCCAAATGTAACTAACTGAATTTGATTCTTAAGTTATTAGTCACTATTTTTCTAATTACTTCTTAATTTTTTTTAAATATACTTTAAAAAATCAAAAAACAAAAACGTTATTACTATTAAATTCTCAAATCGTTTCACGCACCCTGGAGAATGTCTCTCGTCCGCTAAGGTTTGGAATCATTGCTTTCGATTGTCCATAAATTCCATCGAATATAAATAAAATAGGATGTAGTATATATAGTTCGTTCGCGGAAAGTTGACCGATGGTACCATTAGAATTCACGGGAGCTGACGTCACAAACGGGCTAGTTTATTACAGCAGAGGGGAGGACGTCATTTCAGAACTGGTTTTTGGCGCAGACAAACGTTCGCTAAAAACTCATTCTGAAATAACGTCCTCCGCTCTGCTGTAATAAACTAGAACGCTTCTGACGTCGTCTCCCATGAATTCTACCGA
>QLNU02015270.1:124187400-124254421 GCA_006491805.2 Dysdera silvatica
ACTTGTTCTTCCAGTTTCCGTTCCTCTATAATAAAACAAATGTCCACTTTTAAGTTCCACCAACTCTTCACCTTTTCTTCTAACTTCACTGAGTCCTACAATGTCCCATTTGATCTTGTCAAGTTCTTCTTCCAATTCCTGAAGTTTTGCTTCAGAAGCAAGGGATCGTCCATTCGTCCATGGCCTGCAAAAGGGTTGCTGGTATCTAACTGGAAGGAGACCCACACGCTGAACATACATATATATAAAATGGAAATGGTGGATGATGTAAGTATGGATGAAAATGTAGAAGATCAAACACATAGATTGGTGAGAAATGAAGGTAAATAAAGGCCGTAGTAAGCATGCATAGATACAATATATTGTCATATAATTTCAATCTTCACTCTCGTCACTAGCCCGTTATTATTAATCGTAAAATTGTCTATTCATTTATACTTTCACTACACAGGAATGTATATTTTGTAATTGTGGTATGATGTACATACATTTACACCTATTAATAACCTTCATTTACTCGCTTGATTTTCTACATTTTGATTTATATTTATATTTACATTATCTACTATTTCCTATTTATATATATATATATATATATATACCTTTCCTATTTCTGTGTCATTCAGAGTGGCTCAGATATCAATTTCCCAGGCCATCGTCTGCTCATCTTTTGGATTAGTTTAGCTCAACTTTATCCGCCATAATCCGTCTCTTTCTCCTTTTGCTTGGCCTTTTCAATCAAGGGGGAGTGTCACTTCTCTCGGCCCCCTCTCTAACCTCGAAATCTCATTGGTTTGATTTTATATAGAAAACAATAATTCTGGGCTGGTTCGAGTGACGTCATTTGAGAGACGTTTTGCTATTGGCTTGGGAGAAAGGTATTTTTTTGCTCCCTGATAAAGTGTCATGTTGATCTGAAATTACGAGTTTGTTGTTGTTCAACTTGGTTCGCAACTTAGAATGGTAAAAAATTGAATCTTTAGAAATAACTTTTTACTTCACAGCTGCAAAAGTTCGTTCGTGAGTTTCTTTATAATTTTCCTATTCTTAAGATCACGCTAGCTTCTGTTTTTCTTTAGTCCTGAGAATTTTATGTTAAAGTCTTGGGTATTCTACTATGATTTTATGGATTTGAGTTGTCTTCTTCTTTGTGAATTCTCGCTCTTCCTCACATAAGAACTTTAGTTTATATTTACAGGGTCAAATCCATCGTGGAATCGTGAGAAAATCGCCTTTGCCCTCTTTTGCAATTTGTAAACAAAAATAATATCGCGTTGATTAAAAATCACCGCGATAGGAGACTGGATTGCCCAACCCTTCCCTTCTTGCGTCAGTTAAAAATTGAGCCCTAAATAATCAAATTGAAATATCGTGGTTGAAAAACCTCCTCCCACCCCCAAAAACAGAATCCGTAATTATGTAAAACGGTGGGGTGAATAAAAGCGGAACTATTCCTTTTGACACTAATGACCTTGTGAATTTTGATAAGAGGTATCTGAATCATTTAGATTTTTACGAACAAGAAGTACGTACATTAAGCGAAAAATAGATACTGATGACTTGTTCTGATTTTATTTAAATGAAATCGGACATTTTTACGATATAAATGACGTTTGAAAGGTTCCCCCAATATTAAATTTACGTTCTTTGTTTCATTCATTTACATATTCCCTTATATAGTATTTTACGCTATAAATGCCGTTTGAAACTTTTCTTTCAGCACAAAATATAAGTTCCGTGTTTCATTCATTTCTATATTATTTATTAATATATTATTTACCTGTGACCTGCTTTCTGCATCAGTGTAAATACATGAAAGTTATAGTATGTATGAACATACCTGTATAGAATAAGGTTCGTATAAATAAAAAGAAATGTACCCTGTATTGTTACGTATAAATAAATAAAATAAATCGTTTTTATTGTTAATAAGTTAGATTTATATTTATTTCTATCTATATTTATTGTTTTAATTGGTATTTTCCTTTAGTCTGTTACTAAATTTCTCAGAAGCAGATATTCAAAACACAAAATGTGATAGTTATAAAACAATTGCTGTAATAAAAAAATGAAAAAACTTGCTATAACGTAATTTGCGTATTACTTTAATCGCGATGAGTATTATAGATATAATGACGTTACGAGTGAGTTTGCCGAGACTTAAAATTTGCTTCAAGGTCCGTTTATGTTTAAAAAAGTGAGAAAGTTTTGTCATACATTGTACTGGAAATCTCAAGTCGATATACTAGCTTAATAATAATCATATTTTAATGACACTCATCATGGAACTATTTATTTTATGATGAAAAGGCCAACTTTATATAAAGCTCATTTCTACAAAATTGATATTGACTTGTTTTCCACGATTTTCTGTTGCATCCTAAACAGCGGCGTACTGATAATCTCCGCTAAAGCCGGGTAGGGGGGGCAGGAAAAAAGGGGCCCGCCCCATTTTGTCGTAGTTTATTTTCCACAAAATTTACAAGTAAAAATACTATATTTTTTAGTTAATAAGGATTTTTTTTAATCTTTAGGTAAAATATAAAATAAAATGAACGGTTTCCAACTGTGGCAAACTCATTACGCTTATTTATGTTAGCTGATTTCATTGCCTTTAAAACTGAACTCAACATCCGAAAATTATGAAGTCTGGACGAGTTTTGAAGCTATAGTATACGCTTTGCATCAGAACCTTACTTCGTGAAACGGTGACTAATAGACATGTGTTCTGTTTAAAATATTATAATGCGTCGCCGGTTAATTTCTTATAGAATACAAAATACGATTATGTATATTAAATCTATATATTTTTTTCATATTTGCATATACAAATTAATTTTCGTAAAGGGGGGGGGCAAAAAATATTGCGGGAGGGTCCCGAGATTTTCCCTTACGCCACTGATTCTAAAGCTACTGCTTCTCTAAAGATGCACTCTCAAATTTATTTAAGGAAATTATTTTTGATATGGGGTAAAAAAATAATTTGCTATCAGAAAGGGAAGCTGATGATTTCTTCAAATATAGCCAATGTTTCTGAACACGCCTTCAATTTGTGGAATATCAATTTCAGGGTATTCGCTGGGGGGTAAAATCTGTGATCCTCTGGTTTCCTAATACTCTAATCGGAATGCTTCCCCAGTCTCCTGAAATCCGTTCTTTTCCCCTTCTTATTTTTTCCCGTTCTCCCCAAGGATGTGGATTGAAACCGCAGGCGAAACATCATCCCGCTGCTCCCATATCTCTTCCTCTCTAAGGATCGTTCCTCCACAGCTTCTTTGTATCATAAAAGAGCACGGGGAAAATGCAGCAGGTATCTCTTTTCCCTTCTTCCCAGCTTCATATTGTCAGACAAATCTGTCAACAGTAAAGATATTTCCCTCTTATTCATCTGTCAAGATTTCATCCAAAGCCTGAACTCGGACTTCCAACAATAGCAAATCTTTTTCTCGAGTTAAAATAAATAAGAGATGAAGAAAAATATGAAGACAATTATATTTTTATTAAGTACATTCAAAAATGCGATAAAAATAATTTTATTTAAATGTAAATTTGTTAAATAAAATAAAGTAAACGGACTCTTTTATGTGGTTCTATTTATTGTGATTGGTATCTGAAATATATATTTCTCTGTAATTACGCTCATTCTAAAATATTTACAATGTAGGAATTAAAATTCTTGAGGTATATATAAATAAACAATATGTTAATAAAGTATTCGAAAGTCTGAAAAAATAATGTACATATAATATAGGATAAAAGTAGCGGCATTTTAAAAAAAACTTAATATCCGTGGTCTTAGAAGTGAACGCGTTCTGAAAATTCATTTGATAAAAACAAGAATTGAGGAAGGAAAATTAATTGGTAAACACCAAAAACTACTTATTGCTGTAATGAATAGAAAAATTGCAAGATACATTTTTGAAAAGAACTCTGGTCTTGAAATAACAATTTTTGAAGGAAGGACGGAAATCAAAAAGAAAAAAAAATTAGAAGGAAACGGACTGTTGAAAAGGATATTGAATAGGAACTGGCAACGCACCATAGGGACAAGCGAATGAAAATAAGCAAAGATGTGGTTTAATTTTATGCTTTGAAGGCGAGACATTATAGCAATACAAAAAAGTAGGACTTGATTATAATAAAAAATCCAATCAATTTAATATCTCACAATTTAACGTCTTAAATTCCTAATAGGAAACACTATAGGATAGATGACAATTTATTCTGAAGAAAGGGGCAAAACTTATTTGGCAGAATTTGGCAAAAGTGTAATGCTACGTTTTCTATCATAAAAAAATTTGATAGTATATAGGTCCTGAGGGCTTTTTTCCCAAAGTATTTTATCATTGGAAAACTCTTATGGATACATACTGCATTTTATTTATTACTTTGGAACTCAGAGATCGCTGGACAATTCAACGCTTTAGATACGGTACTAAATACTGTTACCAAGTATAGCAAATAAATTGGAGTCAATGGAACGGTACGTAATGGCAGATAAAGAAACGGTACATAATGGTAGAAAAAGGAACGGTACATAATGGTAGAAAAAGGAACGGTACATAATGGTAGAAAAAGGAACGGTACATAACGGTAGATAAAGAAACTTACATAGGAAAACTGGGTTAAGACAAATAAGATAAAGCGTGTATTGTATATATCTCTCCGCCGGACTATATGCATTCAATGGGATATTGGATTTACGTTTACCTGGTATGACTTGATAATGTGGAGCATAATTACTTCGTGAAAAATAGTCATGATGTCAAGGCTTATTAATTTCATTCATCTTACTAATAAAACTTTTGCCGTTGATAGGAATACGAGAGACAGGGTAAGAAAGAAAAGGAAAAATGTATTCTCTGCACAAAGATTCGCAAGGTTTCGAGAACCACTATTCCTGCTACGTATTATTCTATTTATTTACTGCGTATTAACATGTCTACGTATTATGACCTGCGTTACAGGAGCTGAGGGATGGTAATGATCATGGAAAATATTTTTAAAAGCCATTGCGCTTCGTTTTAAAAATAAGTAGCTTTTAGAAAATTTGCACATTTACTACATTTTTTAAGAATTTTTTTTTTATTATTCAAAATTTTTGCCCATCTATAAAACATTATTCATTTTGAAAACAAAATTAAATGTTTAACTATATTGGCAATAAATTGAAGTAAAAAAGTTATTTGATAATCTTTTGTCGTTAAATTGTGTCTAAAATTAATGTTACGCTCAATGTTGTTCAATTTTATACAATAATTTTTGCCACCCACGTTTATGTAGCTCAAACTAGAGCTTTTCTGTTTTTGGAGAAAAAGAGACGTCGTCCTCATCCTGGATTCGAACCAGGGTCCCCGTGACGAGGACGGCGCTTCTTTTTCTCCAAAAACAGAAAGCTCTAGTTTGAGCTACATATACGTGGGTGGCAAAAATTATTGTATAATAAATTCCCCCACGAAAAACTCACAAAAATCTCGCCCCGGAGGCTTTTCTGTGTTGACCATTATTTGGCAATTGTGTTATCCCTGTGAAGGGTAATAATATCATACTATAATTTTTGCCACCCACGTATTAATTACAGCTCAAACTAGAGCTTATGTAATTTTGGAGAAAAAGAGACGCTTTCCCATCCCTCTCACCAGTTCGAACCGGGGTCCCTCCGTTTAGCCAGGTGGTCTTGGACCGCTAGACAGATAAGGGACGAAACAACACTCTCTTAGCGCAAAAGATATTAAGGTATTATTACCCTCCGCAGGGATAACACAATTACCAAATATGGTCAACACAAAGAAAACTAAACTCTAAACTCTAAACGGAGGGACCCTGGTTCGAATCCAGGATGGGGAAAGCGTCTCTTTTTCTCCAAAATTACATAAGCTCTAGTTTGAGCTGTAATTAATACGTGGGTGGCAAAAATTATAGTATAATAAATTTCCCCCACGAAAACTCACAAAATTCTCGCCCCGGAGGCTTTCTTGTGTTGACCATATTTGGCAATTGTGTTATCCCTGCGGAGGGTAATAATACCTTAACATCGGTAATAATATCTTACATACTCAGTGTTATTTCAGTGGGATTCCTATTATATTTTGTTCCATAATACTTGACGTGCTTTATTTATAAAAAATCATTTTACAGAAAATTAAAGAGCTATAAACACTTAACATAATTACAAAAAAAAAAATTTTTTTAGGCATCATATGAGGGAGAATCTACGATCAAAAGTGGTAAAAAAATCGAATGTAGAAAACGAAAATTCGTAAAAAAACATATTTAGGATAAAATGTTTGCTTATACAAGCATCAACAATCATTTTCTAATAATTTTGCATGCTTATTTGAGAAAAAGTGTCATTCAAAATCAATTTTTCTCATCGAATTTTGGTTTCCGATTTTCAACGTTCGCATCAATTTCAACCTTGGTTTCTCATTCATAAGATACCTAAAACATTGATTTTTCAAAATTTTGCTAAGAGTATATAACTCTTTAATTTTCTGCAAAATGATTTTTTATAAATAAAGCACATTGAGAGTTCAAGAGCAAAATATGTACCTCTCCCATTGAAATAACATTGAGCGTAACCTTAATGTTGGACACCGGTATACATTGAAATCTATACACTCCTTTCAATCACAACCAAAATAGAATGCATTACGTTCCACCTCGTCTATAAAGATAACTCTTCTGTCCCTTGAATATTATTATAAATAGATTTACTATATAATATATTTTACCTATGGCGTGACGATTGTACGTGATGGAAAAATGTTATGAGTCAAAGCTCAGTAAATATGTTTTCAAGCTTAAAAGTTTGTTATCGGATTTGTTACAAATGTGTTACGTATAAGCAATATTATAAGTATTAATAAAGCGTTTAATATTTAATTAGAGTAATTCACTCATCATAGCGGTTGCTGTGGTTTTATTAGATGATTAAATACTCGCAAAGAATAGAATGATTTTTTTTTGAAAAAATAATTTTTTCTTTGCAAGTATTTAATCATATGATGATGTTTAATACTTATAATTGTTATATGTAACTAATCGTTGCTAATTATATCATGTGGGATTTTTCCCTCGCTTTTCAATGTTTATAATGACTATTTATAATGACAAATCTTTTTCATCGTTTAAAGTAGTTACTCTTTTCATAAATTATTGATATATTTATCATTGATTACTAATTATGTATTTAAAATTAATATAAAATAAGTATGAATTAATTTTATCGATATTGACATAGTAAATAATAATGTAAAAATATTATTAAGGAATGTTAGTAATACAAAGATAGGAATTTTAAGAAAGTCTCCGAACGTGGCAAGGTGCATTATAAATCATTAGAAATTGCCAACGTGGTACAATCATAAAATAAAAACACCAATCACAAAAAACTCACCAATAAAAATTGTTTCTCTTCTTAAGAAAGTAAAAATGTAACTGTTTTCAATCATATAAATAATGGTGAATGTCAGTTAAGTTCAAATTTTTAAAAACACTGCTCAGAAAGAAGAAAACAAGGAATTTTAAAAGTAGAGTGTGTTGGGATTTAGTATCTTATTATCAAAACTATCGGAAGAATTTAGTCTGCAATTTGAAGGCTGGTTGGCATTATGTTCCAACTTGGCCTTATATTGCAGTGAATTTTTTTAAGAAATAGCTCGAATTTGGCTGATTGTGTTATTGTTTCTAGATATTAAGATCCCCACAAAAATTTTAATGGATTTGCTCGTAAACTTCAAAAGAATAAAATAGCCCAGTATTAAGCATAAATTACTAATTTTATTATTGGTGATTTTTAGGCATTAAATATAAATATTAATTACAAAATATAAAAAAAATAGCAGAGTGTAATCGAGAAAATAGAATTCGCTACTACGTGAAACGTAGTGTTTAAAAAATATCAGACTGCAGATAAAAATTTATATTTAAACGTCCTTCTAAAGTAGAAAATGTCACTGCAACGTTTAACAAAAATTTCCAGCTAACGTATGCTCATGTTTGTAAAAATTGCAACACCATGAAGGACTCGTCCGAATTGAATGAAATTTAATGTACAAACGACCTGTGTTGATACAAATAAACGATTAAAATTACAAAGCAAAATAACAATATTACATGTCGAAAATCAGTATTTGGTGAAGCCACCACGCGCTGCAATAAGTGATGCTATACGACGTGGCATGGAATCAAACAGATGTTGAATGTGTGCCTGAGGAAGAGCATTCCAGATTGCTTGTATGCGACCCCAAAGTTCATCTGTAGTAGCTATGGGACGAGGATCACGAGCGAGACGCCGACCAACGAAATCCCACACATGTTCAATCGGCGACATATCCGGCGAATAGGCAGGCCAAGGAAGAAGCTGTATCTGTTGTGATGAAAAGAAGTCTTGAACATTCCTGGCAATATGTGGGCGGGCATTGTCCTGTTGAAATACAGCTCCGGGAATGCCTTGAAGGAAGGGAACAACTTCGGGCTCCAGAACTTCATTGATGTACCGGTTGCTGTTAAGATTACCCACAATTCGTAGCAGCTGAGATCGTCCATGATACGCAATTGCACCCCAGACCATAACGCTGGGGATTCGTCCACTATGACGTTGGATAATGCACTCCGGAAGGTGGCGTTCACCGGTATAGCGTCTAACACAGATGCGGCCATCACTGTACCCCAAATTAAAGCGGGATTCATCAGAAAACACCACTTGTTGCCAATCAGCACGCCAGTCTCTATGTCCATGAGCCCATTGTAGCCGCAGGCGCCGATGGTTTTGCGTCAGAGGGATCCTGTATAAAGGAAGCCTCGTACACCAGTAGCTGTGCACCAACGTTCTGCCAACTGTCCAGATGAAGCAAAACGGTCCGTCACCGCCATGCGGACCAGGTGTCTATCATCCCGTGCTGACGTCACCTTTCGGCGTCCACTCCCGGATTTCTGAGTTGTCTGGTTCTCTTGAACCCACTGCTTCCACACTCGCATCACTGTGCTGCTGTTACGCCCCATACGAGCTGCTATTGCACGATAAGAAAACCCTCCTTCACGAAGGCCGATCATTCGTCCCCGTTCAAACTCCGTAACTTGCTGAAATGTCGCCCTCTTTCGTCGTAGAGGCATAGTGACGTCTCATGTAACGTTTACCACTAGCAGATAGCCATACACGCCCCGCTACAGCCCTCTATTTATACGGATCCATCAGCAGTTCAGAGGGCGCTGCTCAGCCCACGCATGCGTGATGACTCTGAAATTCTAATCATTTGAATAGCATACCCTAATTTGCATTTCCTGAAAGTTTCAGCTCAATCAAGTGATTCCTTCATGGTGTTGCAATTTTTACAAACATGAGTTTATTTATTATTATACATAAACTATGGAATATGATACACATAAAATCCGTAACACGTAACATAAAAATATACAATATAATATAAAATTCCGTAAATATTGTACTGTTAACGATAAAAATTTGGAAAACTGTATTTTGACAGAACTCATAAATTCTTTCTTTTAGAATCTCTTTTGAAGGATGACAATTACTAAACTGTAAAATGATTCAGAAATAAAGAAAGGCACCAAACATAATTTTATAAGAAAATGGCATCTGAATTTTTTAAATTACTGTCTTTTTTCCAAAATCTCACTAGAATGGAAGAAAATACTGAATACATTATATTAGATGAAAAAATATAAAGACAAACCATTGTTATATAAACCAACTGTGAATACAACAACTTTCTTCCAGATCGATATAATAAAACTCTGATGGGTGATATTTTAATAATATATAAGATTTCATAATATTTAGAAACAATTGCCAATATAATATATATATATAATTTTTCCACATAAAGCTTAATTTATTCATAAAGTAGTATACATTGGGTGAGTGAGTTAAAATTACAAAAGCAGCTAATCGGTAAGAACGTTGTATTTATAAATTTTATTTTATATAGTAAAATGATTAAATTTTTCTGAGATTTAAATTCTGTAACTATAATTTAATACTATCAAGAAAACCTTTCCGTTTCTATTACTTACATAGAAATTTTTAAAGACTCCGTATTCGTTGCATCTCATTACTTTTTAATATATTTATAGGTGATCTCTTACGAATTCTATACTCATTTCATTCAATTTTTTGGTGTTTTTTTTATAATCAATCCCTCATAAACTCTATACTGCTTGCATTCAAATATTGTTTAATATATTGCTTTATAAGTAATCCCTTACAATCTCTATTCCCCTTGTATTCAATTATTTCTTAATATATTACTTATGAAGCAATTCCTTACAACTTTTATATATATGTACTGATTGTATTATTAACTATTGATTGTATTATAAATTTACTGTTAACATATTGCTTAATAAGTAGTCCTTTATAAATTTTATATATAATAATTGTATTCATTTTTTAATATATTGCTTTATAAGTAATCGCTCACAATCTCTATGTGCTCATTGCATTCCAATATTCCTTAATATATCGCTTTATAAGTAATCTTTTACAATCTCTATGCTCATTGCATTCAAGCATTCCTTAATATATTGCATAATAAGTAATCTATATGTATCTTTATGTATATATACATTACATTCATTTTTTAAATATATTACTGTATAAGTAATTGCCTATCATCTATATGCTGCTTTCGAATATTGTATAATATATGCGTAGAGTGTTGTTAACGCTGCATTTTTGTATAAATTCTTAAAATTAAACAGCTAATGGAACCTTTAACCAAAAGCTCGGAATTTGAAAATAAAATTTGAGAAAAAGTGGAGAAGGGAACAAATAGAAAAGTTTTATTTCTAAAAATCTAAAAAGAATAAGTCATAAATCTAATCCTGAATCAATTGTTAAAGGGCAAAAGTTTTATTTGGAAACCATTATATGCAAACCCGGGAAATGTACTTTGTGCAAGGTTGACCTTTTTTTAGTATAATGTAACAATACATAACATCATAACATCTAAACTAAGTGAAGATTTAAATTGTTACTGAATTTAGTCTTCTCAGAATAACTTTAAGAGACTTGTGAAAAAAACAAACAAAACTGTTAAGATGAATTTTCTTCACCGTTCTGTCCAATTTAATTTTTATCATATTCAAAAATTTATTACGTACTTATTTGTTTAGGTAAGTCGTAAAGAGTAGAAAGAATTTTTACTAGTTTCGTCACAAACTCTTACATTAATTTCTAAAGAATGCGACGATCGTTTATTAAAAATAATTCTTTTTGCGCCTTTGCGTTGTTTCTTTTGCACTATCCGCCTCTCTGCAAAGGAAACATCTTATAGGGGAAATTTTGAAAACTCTTCAAGTGAGACTTCAATATTTTTCCAGCATAGACTCAAGATGGCGAGTGAATGGTCATAGTACTTTGGCCTCCTCAGTTTTGATCATATTTTATTGAAAAGATCGATAGATGTTTTCGTCGGTACGGTTCTGGTGATCTAGTGAAACATTAGTGTTGTTTTAATGCCATGTTTATTGAAAATAATCGAGTTTTAACAAACTGGTAAAAATTTTGAAATTACAATACCCCAGCTACTGAAACTTCATTACCGGAGTGGGGTGAGTTTATATTAAATAGAATTGTTTTTCCTCGTAGTGTCTACTATTAATTGTTAAATCTGTGGTGGAACTTTCCAACCGCTAAAAAAAGAACTCGAAAATATCTCAAAAAGACTTGTTCTTCACGAAATTTGGAAGTAAATATTATAATTTGAAAAATGTAAACAAGCGGCCATTTTGTATGCGTTACGGGTTACTTGAGCCTGACTAGCTTTGCGAGGTTTGGATTTTTGTAATACAGAACTATTACGGAAGACTACCTTTCTCTCATCACATATTACATAGGGAGGGAAGGGGATTATCGCCTGGTCTGAAAATTTTTTTTCTACTACTGTCGACCAGTCCTTTTCTTGACCTTAGATTGAAGAAAATATTTGTAATGAAAGCATCATTCTAAGCGAAAATGAAAAGAATTCCGCGATCATAGACATGGCCCTTCCCCGGGATCAGAAATTTTCTACTTAGACTGCAGACGGAACCATTGGAGATACAGATAAAATCTCAGAATTTAAAAAAAAAAGGTTGTAGGAGTGACAAATACTATCAAGATTCATAAGAACTGTGTAGGAGCGTGATTAAAGTCATACTTGAACAAAGAATGTTGAGATCTTTCAACTCAAGCAAGTAAGCAATTCTCAGGAACAGGAAAACATAAATAGATTCCTAGTAGAACAAGCTTATGTTCCATAAATAAATTAATTTAGTCAATAAAAACTCTTATCTTCTATAAGACGTTCGACCCCCATGTTTAATTCCCAAATTCCTTAACGGCTCTTCGAAACGGGTGTAATGTAATAGGCCTCTACGTCGTATACCCAGGGTAACGCAAAATCTATTACAACTTCTGCCACTTTCCAATTATCGCTATTTAATATGAGTAAGAAACAGCAAAATAAATTTCCTATCAGTGTTCATCGATAAAATGTGCTACAATGGAATGCTACCGGTCTTTCTCATGAGAAACACCGACAACTAATTGTTACTCTAAATGTTAAGGATATCGATGTCTTCTTCATCATAGAAGCGAACATAACCCACGCTAATTTGGAAAAACGTTCTTTCCCAGGTTTTCACGTTCAGCTATTACCAAAATCAAGGAGAAATGCCAGCGATATCCTCGTTGGAGTTATGCAGGACCTGTTTTCTACCTTTGAAATTATTAGTGAACTCGGCAGTAATTGTAGAGCTAAAGTAGTGAAAGTGGATGTTTGGAAAAAGTCCAATTATTTTAAAATTTATTCCTTCTATAGCCCCCAGGCAACACCAAATTAAATTTTGATAATATGTCTGTCTCTAATAAAACTATTCTACTGGAAGATTTCAATGATCATAATTCGAAATAGGGTTATGATGATAGTAACAGTGCTGGCAAAGCTTTGGATCACATTTTAAATTCAGAAAAAATTGAACTTATCTACAACGTTACAGATACTCCAACTTATCTTCATTATAATGGAACAAGTACCACGCCTGATATAACTTTTACTTCTGAGGACATTGCGGAGAATTTTAATAGGGAAATCCTTTATGACCCAGGTTTGGGTCATCGCTGATATCTTCTTTTGTCATTAACTCTAGCCCAGACAAAGGCTATGCTGACATTAAAATTAGGTGGAATTTTAAAAAGGATGATTGGAAGAACTTCAGTGCTGAATTAGAAAATAATTTAAATTATATTGACTTTTCTAAATTGAGCAGCACTGATGCTGCTTTTTCTCTTCTTTTGCCAAAAAATATTAAAAGCTGAAAAGAAATGGATTCCTAGAGGTAAACAATTCAAATACAGGCCTTTTTAGTCTTCCTAACTTGATCTTTTGACACTGCAAAGTATTTCAACTCGCAATTTAGATGAATATAAAAAGAGAGTGGGGTATGCTCAGGAGTGAAGACAATCAGTTTAGGCAAGCTGAGAAAAGCCATCTGTAAGGCAAAGAGGGACTGTTTTGATAATTTCGTTAGAAATATTGACTATTGTAAAGACAGCAAAAAAGTTTTTAAATTTGTTGATAAAATTCGTTACGGAGGCTCTAATAAAGATATACAGCCCTTTGTTATCAAAGGTAAAGAGATTTTGGGTGATAGAGATATAGCTAATGCTTTTGTGTCTTTTTACTCAAGATCGCAACATCTTAGCATAAAGCAAAAGCATTTACAAAAACAAATTAAGAGGGTTTGGAGTGATTTTCCCAAGGTGCGGCAACTGGACCATATGATTTTTAATTCAGACTTTAGTATGCAGGAACTGAAAGAGGAAATTCACCGTCTTGAAAAAGGCAAAAGTCCGGGCCAAGATTTTATTCACGGAGAATTCTTAATGAATTTGGGTTCAAAATGTACTCATATTCTCCTTGATTTGTTTAACAGAAGTTGGAATACAACTGTCCCAGCCATGTGCAAAAAAGTTACTATAATTCCAATTTTAAAGACAAGAAAGTCTCCTAATAACTTAGATAGCTATAGACCAATTTCATTGCAAAGTGTTCTGGCCAAGACTATAGAGAGAATGGTTGCCTCAAGGCTTGAATGGTTTTGAGAAAGTGAGAATTTGATAGTAACTGCACAAGCTGGTTTTAGACAGCATCAGTTCAACGTCCAGCAAGTGGCTCATAAGCCAAGAAATTAAGGACGTTTTGGATATGCAAAGATCCGTCTTGTCTGTTTTTGTTGACTTTAAATCAACTTATGACAAGGTATGGCGAATGAGGTTTGTCCAAAAATTAAAAAACATCGGAGTTGTTGGTAAAATGCTTGCTTGGAATGAAAACCTTATTACTCAAAGGTTTTGTTCGGTGAAAAAACTGTTCGGTGGTAAAACGTCTTCAATATGTAAACAAACTGAAACTGGATTACCCCAGGGATCTGCCATCAGCCTTATTCTCTTTAATATGTTCATTAATGATCTTCTTAAGATTTTATCTCATGATGGTTAAGTAAAAACCGAATTGTTTACAGATGATCCTATAATGTGGACAGATGTTCCCAGAAAGCACCAGGATAACCTCAACACCGTCTTAAATAAAGCCCTGTTGGTCCTTCAAACTTGGTGCGATGAGAATGGCATGATAATAAACCAAGATTAAACGACTTGCCAATTGTTCACGCTTAACAGACAAAACCTCTGTACTAAATTACAATACGAAGGCTCTGATATTCGATGCATAGATTGCACAACCCACCTGGGATGTGTATTGGACCCCCCCTATCTGACCTGGAAGGATCATGTGAAGAAAGTAAAGAACAGAGCAGAAAAAAGAATGTCCATACTAAAAAGGCTGGCTGGTGTGACTTGGGGATGCGCTCGGAGTACTCTGACTCCAATTTATAAGATGTTTATAAAACCAGATTTTAGCTATTGTAATAATCTTGGTTTCGGCCGCGCATGGCATAATACGAGAACTTCAGCTTTTAGAGAATTAGGTGCTGCAGCTCATCACTGGAGCAGTTAGAACCACCTCTATTGCTGCAATGCACCTCCTCGTGGGCATTGTTCCCATCGAAAACGAAATCAAGAAAAATGCAGTTACATTGTTTGAGAAATTGAGAAGACTTCCTAATAATAACTACTGGAGGGACTACGACGTTAAACGCATTACAAATTTAAAAACGCAGTCCAGTTTTATACAATATGGGACCAGAATTGCAAATGAGCTGAATCTAAATCACAATTTTTCAGTTATCGAAGGCTCTGTTTGCCTTCTTGAATATCTTGTTGCTGATATCAATTTGGACTTCGTCACAGAAATTGATAAAAAAGGGGATGCCTTGCTCACAGATCCATGCTATTGCGCTGGAAACTATCCACAGCAGATACCCTAAGGAAAATTGACTTCACGTCTATACAGATGGGTCTCTGTTTGATAGAGTTGTGGCGCTGGTGCTGGAGTTTTCTGTAATCTTTTCTCATTTTATATTCCTGTAGGATTTTTACTTATCTCTTTGATAGCGAAGTTGAAGCTATATTTGTTGCACTTAATCAGCTCCTTTTGTGTAAGCAGTCTTTCAATAATGCTGTCATTCCATCCGATTCTAAAGCAGCACTTGAAGCCATTTTCAACAATAAAAATCACTTTTGCAACGGCATTTATGGCTGTAGGCCCATATTTAAAGATTTGAAGGACAAGATCAACCTACAATGGGTCCCTGCACATATTGGGTTGGAAGGAAACGAAATTGCTGATCAGCTGGACAAGAAAGAAAGGCACATCTATCTTGCAGAGACCACAAGAGACCATGACATTTCACTCATTGAAACTATTTATACGTCGCTATTTTAGTAAAAGCAGCGATCTGAAGATTTCAAACAAAGCTTTAAATATACCCTGGGACGTATTACTTCATCCTAAATCAATCATTCCAGATACTCCCAGAACTGCAGCTGTGGCAAAATTTCGCATGCTAACTAGACATGACTGTCTGCAGGAATATTTATTCAGCTTTGATCTGGCTGAAAACCCTGATTGCAAGCTGTGCAACAGCGACCAACCAATGACATCGTATCATCTTAAAGTGTGCAGCTCATTAAAAACTTCTCAAGGTATTGTTAGCAAATATTGGAAAGCTCGAAGTTGAATGACTAAGTAGTCAAACACCTGGCATTTATAATAAAAATAATATTTTTCCAGCAACGTCATATATTTAATTACTTATAATATATTTTTAAAATAAAATTTATGTAAGCAATGTTGTGGTCTTGTTATCAAAATTTACAATTTTTATTTATTCCGCCAACACCAATTTTGGGAACTTTTTAAGTTGGAGAGGGGGTGGTCTGGTACCACTTTTGGTTAAAACATCGATTATTATTTTTTTCTTTGCATGAAAAATACGTATATTCTTCTGAATGCAATGGTGTTTTTGATTTTTTTCCTGGGACACTTAGATCCTCGCAAAATGGCAATTATTTTAAAATTGTAACGAGAGTCTATATTGTTCTCAATGAACTTTAAATGCGTTTTTCTCAAACTGAAGTTTCTTAAATGTTACGATTTCGATTTGATTTATATATATGATATCATTACTAACATATTTGACATCCACGTATTAATAGTTGAATTTAGAGCTTTTTGTTTAGAGGAAAAAAGAGATGCCATCCTTGTTCTGGATTCGAACCAGGGTTCCTCCGTTTAGCCCGGAGTGTCTTGGACCGCTAGACGAACGAGAACATGAAACAACGCTTTCTCCGTATATAAGGATGTAAGATATTATTACTACCCTTCACAGGGATAACACAATTGCCAAATATTGGTCAACACACAAAGCCACCGGGGCGAGATTTTTGTGAGTTTTTCATAGGGGATTTTTTATTACAAATAAATTTGACACCCACGTATTAGTAGCTCAAACTAGAGCTATTTTTGTTTAGGAGAAAAAGAAGTATATCTTCAGAAGCGATATAACTTCAAAAACATTCCATATAAATGTTAGAAATTTTGAAGATGAGTTGTTGGTATAGCTTTTATTTTTTCTTTGTAAAATTTTCAGATATGTTTTACAAACTGAAATATGAATTTTAATCGCAGTTAAACCATAGTAAAGTTTAAAAATAATAATTTTGAAATTTTTATATTTTTCATATTTTTCTGAACAACTTACCAAAATTTCTTGAATTCTTTTCTTTATATTCTTATTTATAAGAAAATACTTTTATTCTACCAAAATTTCTTGAATTCTTTTCTTTATATTCTTATTTATAAGAAAATACTTTTATTCTACCAAAGGTCAAATAATATATTGAGTTATATCAAAGATCCTGGATATTAGTTTTTCCAGTTTTTCATATTTTGAATCAAAATAAAAAATAAATTCACAAATAATAGTTTTGATTACATATTGTGATTATGGTTATGCTGTAATTGTCATAGAAAAAAAAAATAGAAAGCGTATCTTCAAAAATAATTTTTTTTTGAAAAGTGGTAACGGGTCCACTTAATAATAATAATAACAATAATAAATTGTATTTGTAAGATCAAAAATAACGTTACATATCATTACTGAGTTTCATAATTAGTAGATAAATTGAAGAACTATTCAAATTTTTGTGGCAAACATCACTTGAATTCTAATTATAAAATGTGATTAATTAATTCAATAAATGTTATCTGTTGACGAAAAAATGATTTTAATGATCAAATATTATTTCCTATCAGGATTTTAAAATTTGCGAATATAACGAACATTCTCAGGTGATGCTAAATTGAGTTTCGATTTGTGGTTTAACCAATTTTCAAAATTATTTTTGACAATTTTTAACAACAAACAACTTTATATTGATATCTACGTTAGCGGCACAATTGTTTATTAATTAAATTGTTTATTAATTTAATTATTTAATCAACGTGTAATTAAATAATATTTTAAGGAGGTAAAGTCCACTGCAAACTGTTTTAGAAAATTTCCTTTACAAGGATATGAAACTGTAATAAAGTTATCTTCTTTCCATATTATTTCACACTCTTTAAAAGAGGCATATTAACCGACCCATCTGGCGAGTAAAGAGACGGAGTTTGACTCCTTGTCCCATGCCCGAGCAAGGATAATCTACACTTTATCTGGCGACCTCAAAATCGATCAGGGACGTATGAAATGTCACTGCGAATTTCTCTCTTGCCTGACATCACTTGATCGCAGCTGATACCATCAGAAAGAGTGAAGAAATGGGAAAACGAGGTCGATAAAAACGACGTTGTCCTACGATATGCCATATATATTTCTCGCTGACGTTCAGATAAACTATCTATGACAAAAGATAACAGAGTCGGAAAGCAGAAACGTGGAACTATAATAGCTAATTCTGTCCTAATGCCGAACATATGGAAGATATGATGAAGCTTTTCTCACCGTACTTTCTAGTATTGGGAATTTTTATATACATATATATATAAAAATTTTTCCTCGCACATTCTTGGCGGAAACAGGCTTTAGGACGGGCACAGAGAGCCATGTTCCCAAGACTCTCACATTACTTCTTAATGTGCCATGCTTAGAAACTTCCTGACAACGTGAGACGTGATTAGAATTGTGGATTTTTGTATTTCAATGTATGTGTTTGGGTCAATGTTGAGTATTTCCAAATTCGCCGTAAGCGTCTTTGGTACTATCCTTGTTGCTGAGATGACTAACGAGATAACGAAGTTTTTTTCCATACCCCATATGTCACGTACTTTATGAGGTCTTGGTGCTGGATGGTTTTCGTTGTGCAGGTTGCCTGTATGTTATTGGTATTGGTCTGTACTGCTATGTCGATTAGGTACGTGGTCTTATCTGATTTATCGACGAGGGTTATGTCAGGACGGTTATGTGGGACTGTCTTATCTGTTATGATTGCTCTATCCCAGTAAAGCTTGTGGATTTCTCAAGCACGGTCTCTGGTTCATATTTGCAGTATGGGCATTTCTCTGTCAGAAAGCCAACATTCGCTGCCAATTTCTGGTGGATTACTTTTGCCACTTGGTCGTGTCTGTGTTTGTAGTCTGACTGCACGAGGATCTTGCATCCTGCCATCACGTGTGTTGGATTGTTTCCGATGCCCCATGGCAGTGTCTGCATTTGTTGCTTTCTATGTCTTTTCTCTGGATGAATTTCTGATTGTTCCTTGTCGTTGTGTATATATATATAACACCTTGGGCATCTTATTGGATATACACTTGGTTTACCACAGATTCTATGTTTGACAACATACATCAAATAAAAGCACCATGCATCTGGTTTTCGAGAAATCTTCTGACGAAAGTTCTGAAACAGCATTGATATACATTTAATTAAATTTTATTTTGATTCTCGTCGAAAAATCGAAAAAACACATTTTTTACATTCTTTTTTGATATTTTTAATTTTGTATTTTTGTTCTGTTGTACCATGTTATTTTTTGTTATATTGTTTTACTTATATATTTTAGTTATTTTCTATATATATATATACTTACTTGAAGGTAGTTCTAAAATTGTGCGGATATAATAAACCTCATTTTAAGCATGTATAAACTGTCACTAATCTTTTGACTTTTCTGTTACCAATCATGGACAAGAAGAAAAACGTAATTAAATAATTGTCTTCGTAATTTACGATTTTGCAGTGATTTAATTGTTTGAGTTTTCTTTTAAAAAATTGAAGATTTTTTATGTTTTTATATAAAATTTATATAGCTTAAATTGAGAGCTCAATAACTTACCCTCACAAGATTTGATGGGTTGTAAAGGAAAAAGACATCGCCTCAAGCTGGGATGGAACAATGACCTCTTATTTTGAATTCAAATGTCATGATCAAAACTGGTTATTAGATTAGAAATGGAGGAGAGCAGAAAGCTATGACTTGTCATATGGTTCTCTACTAGATAGGTAATCTATTACATAGATCTACCAGATAGGTAATCTATTACATAGATTATCTTTCATGACTTCGTTGCACTGATATTTTTGACTCAAATTTTCAAATTTAATGATGAAGAAAACATAATTTTTATATTAATTCATGTTCTTATTTGATAAATTATGATAATGGGCAGGATAAAACCTGGGTTGACGCATGTATTTTGATTCAAATAGAAATTATATTATAGTTTGGGCTTAAGAACTTTTTGAATTTTATTTATGAACTTTCGTATGATTTGGCATGTTTTTAATGGGTTAGGGTATATAATATTCAAGTATGTCCTCCGTTGTCCTTAGCAAATGAGGAATCAAAACGAAAATGTATTGAAGCGTCATCTTGTGTTTATCACAATTTTGTCTAGGGGGAGAAATATATGAAAATGATATTAAATGTATCTTTTTGTTTGAAGTTAATTATTTTCGCGTCTGAAGAAAGCGTCTCTTTTTCTCCAAAACGAATAAATCTCTAGTTTGAGCTATAAGCTATACGTGGGTGGCAGAAATTATTGTATAATAAATTCCCCCACGAAAACTCACAAAAATCTCGCCCCGGAGGCTTTCTTGTGTTGACCATATTTGGCAATTGTGTTATCCCTGCGGAGGGTAATAATACCTTAACATCTTTACATACGGAGAAAGAGAGCGTTGTTTCCTGTCCTCATTCGTCTAGCGGTCCAAGACACTCCGGGCTAAACGGAGGGACCCTGGTTCGAATCCAGGATGGGGAAAGCGTCTCTTTTTCTCCAAAAACGAATAAAGCTCTAGTTTGAGCTATAATCTATACGTGGGTGGCAGAAATTATTGTATAATTAATCATTTTCCTAAGATTTTAGTATAAATGAAAAATGCAGACGCCAAAAGTTATTAGCATTATATAACATTCCCCGAATTTTAAGAGATCCCATCATCTGCACTTTTTTCTAGAGTTCTGAAAGATAAATAGTTTTAAGGATGGATCGTTGTTTGAGGTGAGGGTAGAAATTTTGAATGAGTATGAAGTTCTGGGCCATGCCAACCAGTGTTAGCATAGACTTCTTAATAATGATTTGTTACTAACATTCACAATTTTGCATTCTGCAGTAACTTCGTGATGCTATCTGATCACTAAATTCAACTCCATTGTCCATTTTTGCTTTTCTCTTTATCCCTTCATCATTATCTCTATTTAATTATATACATCTTACTTATATATTTCTACACCACCATTACTGTAATTGTTGGCATATTTTCCTAAAATAGTAAACGAAGGAATCCTAAACAAAGCTTTAACTTTCTGTTTTCCAATCTGATAGGCCCTGCGGTGGCGCAGTGTGGTAACGCGTTCTCCTATTGCGCGGCTAATCCGGGTTCGACTCCCAGCAGTGCAAAAAGAACGCTTACTCAGAGATCTCATAAAGATCGCACTGCTCACTGTAGTCCGGGGTTTGGTTCCCTAGGCCTTAAGAGGTTCGGATTCCTCGGAAAACAGTAGGTCCCGGCGCAGCATGACCACTGTAGTCTTTGAGCCGTAAAACCAAAAAGGAAGTGAAAGAGAAAGCCAATCTAATAGTCTTAGTTGGTGTGGAAATGACAAAACGCATTTTTTGGTGAAAGTCTTCTTTGGCGATATGCAGTGACTGATTAAGGGCGGTGCTACCGCTGTCGTTGCACAAGGCGCCAAAATGGTTTAACGACCCTAAAGTGTAAAACATTTTATAAAAATTTATCTTATGGAGTTTTTAAAACTTAGTGTTTTAAATTTTATTTCATTTTTTAATAAATTCCTTGTCCTCTTTTTATTATCCCTTATCAATCCTTGTATAAATTATAATTTGCTATAACATGTTTTATTAAATTAGTGTGTAAGATGGTGAAGAGGCCCTAATTTTAACAAAACTACAATATCTCACTGCAAATAAGAAATTAGGAAAGCAAAGTCTACATCAAAATTGATAAAATTATTTGATTGTACAGACGACATTCCAAATTATTGAAATTCATGTAAGGCTTTAATTTTTAGCTTATCAGAAAAAGTTGTTTAGTTACACATTATTTATTGTAAGAAAATTTTAATTGTTATCCTGGCTTTTCGCCTTGTAATAATGTTCAGTATTTTGTAATAAAGTTCGGTAGCCTATTGAGAAGATACTTAAGAAAAGAACCTGCGCCAAAAAAAGGAATTACTTTGAAAATAATTAATATTTAGTGGGGAGAGAGGGCGCCAAATTTCGGGCTCATACCGGGCGCTATATGAGCTAAATTTTTCTCCGGAGGTAGGGATTTGTGAGGTTCAGGTAGAAATGGCTAACATGGACGTAAATTACTAATAAATTTTTCATTAGTCCATTCCATAGAAATAATTGTAAAATAAATATTACGAGTGTAATAAATATCTCATTTCTTTCATAAGATTGAAATTTGAAACGAATAAATAAGTAAATAAAAATTATGGATAAATGAATAATTTAAATATGGAAATTACATGAATGTGATATGTAAATTAAAAACAATTATGGCTACACATACAGTACGCTGAAAATAATGGCTTGCATCAAGGGTTTAACACAATACATAAAACTTAAATTGTAGTATAAAATTCATATTTATTATAATCTAATATGTTAATTTTCGTAATATGCATGCCGCTGGCATCGATACTTACCATTTGTTTAAAACAGATATGTAAAATAAATGTCATTTTCTTCTAAAATTTATTTTAACTAGAAAAATTGTGCTGAATTATTTGTAGCGGATGAAAAACATTATGAACATAATTTTATTCTTTGAATAAATGGACAAAATTAAAAAAACAAACAGATTAAACATTTTAGTTGAATCCTACTTAACTGAACTTAGTTTTTCCTACACTGTTTTTCGGAAAATATTTTGCTGCATTTTTCCTTTTTTTCCGGCAGACATTCTTCCAATATTTTCATCAGAAGTATTCACTTTTGTTTCTATTATACTCCGGCTTTAAAGACAGGAACCAATCTAGATTGTAAAATCACGTTTCTACCTTGGGTGTTTGTAATCACCCGCGTTACCTCCTCTGGGATCTGCAGAGAATGTTGATGTAGCTATGAATTCTAAACCTTATTTCAAACTGTGATATAACCGCACTACCTATTCTCCAGTGTTTCATCATTAAGCCAAACAACAGCTCGATAATTTTAAATTGAACAGAGACAGGTGAGGAAAACTAATTCCAAGCATTTAAGATTTTAAATGTATGGGTCATTTGGGATATACAAATTAAACGCCGAACATTGCCAGAACTGGTCATATGAAATAGATCTGTTGATGGAAAAGAGGTTAAAACCATCTTCAGATTCTAAAATTTTCACGAAAGTCAAGTGACCCCTACCACCTTTGAAGAGGTGAAAATGGAATATAACAGATATTTGTGAGTGTGTGAACTTTTCTGACACCCGTGTGTTTGTTTTATTTATTTATTCCCGCTACAAAGTAAAAGGAAATTATTCATAGGAGAACTCGCCAATCTCGGAGCCAATATTTTTTTCTGGATTATGTTTATTCTCCAGTTGAACGATGTGAACGTTTCCTTTTAATATTTGAATAAATATTACGTTTAATACTAATACTACGTTTAATACGTCTAATCGTTTTTAAACACTTCGAAAGCTACATACACATCTATACACGACATAATGTATTGCTGTAAGAATTAGTTTCATAACAAAAGTTGAGTGCGTCAGTGTGATTCCTAATATGTGTCCTTAAATTTTTAGTTTGTGCAACTACAGATTAGTGGTTAAATTGCATTATCTTATCTACTGAAAAAATATTATTTCAATAATAACAAAATATAGTTAAATAATAATAGTAATAAAATTATTTTATGTTTAAACTATCTATAATTTAAATAGTAAATAACATCTACTTTAACAAAAGGGTACAACGACTTGCCTGTTCTTACCATAACTAGTGACATTTTTTTGCTGGTCCAACGTATAAAAAACGTATTCATAAAATTAAGGAGAAATTTGTAATATCCATCACTGACAAGGCGTGTAAAAATGTTTGTTTGGTTTGTGGGAAATTCTTGAAAAAATAATTTAATTTCAGAATTCAATTCAAATTCTACATATAAAATATTTAAAGGTAAAATTGATATTTTTAGAAAAAGCATTATTGCTACTCATAAAAAACTTAAATCGCCTATTGCAGATTTTACACCCACATACTTATTTATTGCACTTAAATGTTATGAAAATTCACTGGGATTTAGATATATTACATGTGGAACTTCAGCTTATAATAATATAGCTGGAGCTAAATTTAAAAAAAAAATACTAAAAATATTCTTAACAAAATTAACAAAGAAAAACATTCATTTACTATTTATAATAATTTAAAAGTACTTGAATGTATTCAGAAAAATCAAGGCAATATTTATTCTATTGAAATATATGGTCTCGAAAACTTATTTATAATTATTTCATTTGAGAACATGCATTAACTTAGAGAATTCCTTTACTTGAAATACATAAATATAATCTGTAAAAATCAGAATTATTGGAATAGCCTGATTTTTTTTGTATCTATAAAAATTTACTTTATAATGGAAATAAATGTTATAAATAGATTAAAGGAAACCCTATGGGATCCTGTTTTAGCATTTCAATAGCAAGTTTATATTTTTTTGAGAGAAATATGAGCGATACACTGCGCAAAAATAATATTTAAAACAAATTACACACAAACGCAGTTTAATTTGAGCAGGAGAAACATTTTACAATTGTTTCGGTGGAAAATCAAGCGTCCACCATCGTCAGAAAATTCGTCCAAACTGATTTGTTGCCACTAAACCAAAAACGAAAAAGTGAAAAAGGCGAAAAAAGGTAACATGACAAAAAGCCTGATTTGTGTCGCCATCAAACCTGGGATCAAAAAACTGCTGATAGGTGTCATTACATTTCCGAAAAACAACAAACTGTTTTAGATAAGAAATTTTCGAATTTAATCACATTTCCGAACACCAGCTCTCCACTTCAAAAGCATTTTGGAGTACTCAATTTTTCTAAAGCACCTATTTCTGACCATCAACTTCAACTGCTGTCCCTCAACTCCAATTTTGCAGTATCAAAGATTATTCACCCTACAAAAATTATTGCTCCCATTGAAAAATCCCTGAAATTCAGCAAAATCAGTCCGGAGCAAAAAACTGTTTTTCGACATTGCATTACGGAAGCGCTGTCTGCCAACAACAAGCCTACAGGCAACTTATCCTCCAACGATTTACGTGACTTGCGGAACCTTCATAGTAACAAGGACTTAATCATTACCAAAGCAGATAAAGGTGGACAAGTGGTACTAATCGACCGGCAACAATACACTGATGGTGTAGACAAATTGTTAAAAGATGGTCCTTATACAATCGTTAAAAAAGATCCGTCGTCCGTTCAGATGCAAAGAACCAAGAAAGCCATTCACAATAGTTCCGTTATTGATGTTCGTACTAAGAAAGTCATTACACCATCCATAGCTAATGTCGCCTGATTGTACGCTCTGCCAAAAATACATAAAGCCAACATACCCTTCCGACCGATTGTTTCAAGTATTGGCACAGCCACTTATGCTCTTTCAAAACATCTGGTGCATTGTTTTTCCCATCTACTTGAAAACAATTTCTTTACAGTCAAAAACTCGTTTGAATTTACCACGCGCCTTAAAAATTGCACCACCTTTTCTTCAAAAATCATTTCTTTTGACGTGAAAAGTTTATTCACTTCTGTACCGTTAAAGGGAGCTCTTGACGCTTTGGCTAACCGTATGAGGGAGTTCCATTACTCAGATTTCGAACTTCATGAACTTTTACATCTCACCGATCTGTGTGTTAATAATACAGTTTTTTCATACCAAAATAAGTTTTTTAAACAGATGGATGGCCTTGCCATGGGAAACCCCCTCTCTCCCTTACTTGCGAATATATATATGCACTACATTGAAACAAAGATTATGGACCTTCTCTCCTTCGATTGCTGGATCAGAAACGTTGACGATGTTTTCGCGATCTTGACTGATCCGAATGTAAATCTTGCACTGACAGTCGGAATTTTGAACGCAGTAGACACCTGTATCTAGATCACCTTCGAGGAGGAGAAAAACTCGAAATTGGCCTTTTTGGGTGTGATGGTTACGCGAACGGAGACCGGTTGGAAAACCAGCATCCATCACAAACCGGGTGCTATTTGCCTACCACCACATGCCAAATCCGCACACCCACAATCCCAAAAGATGTGCACTTTCTATTGGCTTACCTCCCGTGCTCTGAAATTGTTTTCTTCTGAACAAGCGCTCTCCAAAGAGCTTACACACTTACGCAACATCGCCTCAAACCGGGGATATCATCCGTCGGTGATCGACCTCGCAGTAAAGAAACTATCCAGAGTTCCCAAGTTCACATCCACTTTGTGCCAAGAAACGGCTCCCACCAAAGAAACAATCTGCATTCCGTTTGTGCCAAATCTTTCATCTAGAATCTCCTCCATCCTCCGCAAATTTAATTTCCGCATTATTTTCAAGCCAGGTAACAAACTTGGTGTTACCCAACTAAAAGACCAGATTCCTGACCACAATAATTTTGGCATTTATAAAATAGATTGTGAATGCGGATTGTCCTACGTTGGCCAAACACGTAGAGCCCTGCGTTTCAGACTCAAAGAGCACCAATCGTACGTTCACAAACAAGATTTTGAAAAATCGGCCATTGCAAAACACTCATGGAAACATGGCCATCGTTTCTGTTTTGCCGATGCAAAAATAATTGAAAAAGTCCGTTCACCCTCAGATCTCAATTTTTTCGAGGCCTTTCATATCTTCAGTAATTCCTGTACAATAGTCAACGAGCCGGTTGAGAACAATTTTTCCCCCCTCTTGTTACAAACCTCTCTTTCAATCAACATAATTTCTTCTTCCAACAATAATTGTTCCTTTTCCTTTTACTTAGCATTCTGCACAATAGATGGCGACACAAATCAGGCTTTTTGTTATGTTATCTGTTTCGCCTTTTTCACTTTTTCGTTTTTGATTTAGTGGCAACAAATCAGTTTGGACGAATTTTCTGACGATGGTGTACGCTTGATTTTCCACCGAAACAATTGTAAAATGTTTCTCCTGCTCAAATTAAACTGCGTTTGTGTGTAATTTGTTTTAAAGTTTATATTTGCATTTCCATGCATCAAAATGCAGATTTAAAGAAATTGAAGTATTTGGTATATAGGCTATATAATTGTTAATTACTTTGAATTTAGTAATGTAATAAAATATATTAATCTAAAAAATTTTAATTTGAAAAAACTACTCAGTGAAATAGACTTTCTAGACTTATATCTTGTGTTGAGAAAAGATTTAAAGGTACAAATTTGTTAGTCACATTTGTTAGACTAGAAATTACACTTTTTTATAAAAAACAACTTGGCGGTTAAAACACACCCTGCATGAAAACTTAAAATTTGAATTTCAATTTCCTTAGTTCGGGAGTTGATTCCCTTGGCTTTAAGAGGCTCAGATTCATCCCGAAAACTACAAGTCCCGGCGCAGCATGACCGTCGCTGACCTTGCTCTGTGAAACTTACACAAACAAACAGAGGTCCATAACTTCTCCCCTCATTCAATTGAAATAAATCGCCGTTTTTTAAATATGATATAAAGTTTTTAAAACAAAGATGCTTTTATTCAATATTAGTTCGTTCTTAAGGTGAAAATAAATAAATTAAATCCTGTAAAACAGTATTTTCACATATAACATCATAGTAAGATTTGTTTATATTTCAGAGCGGTAATCTTTGGAATGTTTAAATTGTATGCATTTTCATATTAAGTTCATATCTTCAGAATCATCCTATTTATGACAAGACAAAAGAAAATACATATTTAACAAAGCAGATAAAATATAATACATGAATTTATCTCACATATAGTTTAATATTAATTGAAAAATATCACATGCCATACTACCATATATCAAATAAAAATAAAATGTTTATTAATATCAGGTGTAATTTAGGAATGTCATAATCAGTCATCTTTCTACACATGGGCGTCCATATGGAGGGCAGAGGGAGGGTCTAACCCCTTAGCCGTTCAAAAATTTTATTTGCCTAATTCTGCTATGCATTTACTTTCAAAAGTTTTACAGTCACATTTTAAAATAAGGTACTTTTTAGCTCATTACTAATTGTCAAGCAGTATCAATTATTTTTGTAGCATTTTAGTATCTTGTACATTCACTAAAATGTTTGACAGCCTTAAGAAGGAGGTAATAATTTTTCTCAGCCCCCCCCTAAAAGTACTCATATGGGCGCCCATGCTTCTATCATTGGCTCACCCTGGAAATTTGAAACATGAATATGTTTGTATTCCTATTGTTCCTAATCAAAATTTTGCATCTCTCACATTAAAATCGTACCCACCTTAATGCCAGTTAAATATGTAACCTTTGCTATTCCCGTGTCATATAAAATATGTGCTATAAAATATATTACAGTTAATTGCGATGGTTGGTTGCTTTTTATTTTTGCACTACAGGAGATAAAACAACTTTCGTGCATTGCGTATCCAATATTCATGTTTATTCGCTGCCGGCGACGTGCACAGAATTGGATCTGATCGTAAAAAGTAATTATTTCTTGGAATAGCTGACGCGATACTGGTAAGTTGTCATTATACACGATGTGCTTTGGTAGACGGTTACCATAATATACTTTGGCACACCATACTTTATCTATATAACAATCTTCTGTAGCGAAAAGAAATCCAGAATTGTGTGAAACCGACAACATATTAACCCTTATTCTTTTTTGCTCAACACGCATCCGCCACACAGAAGAAATTAACATTTTTGTTGTATCTCGTAAGAAGCCACGTATTCACATAAACATAAAATTAATATATTGTTGAACATTAACTGACAAATTCGTTTAATATCTTCTTATTTTCAAATAATAGTTATTTTTTATTGAATATATCTATTTATTCCAATTAGTGCAAAACCTTCGTCCTACGTAGTTTAAGGGGGACATTAAATAACTTTACACTGATGACTCCCCTCCGCATTCAACTAATAGTATAACACGAAATATTACATATGCAGTGTCGGGCGTAATTGGGTGAAGTTTTAACCCTTTGGAAAATGGAAAAATAAAATGAAATTAGTATTATATTATGCTGCATTTTCACAGTCCATCTTGAATTTGACGACCGGGTAGACTTTTTAATATGGGGCCCTTCCCCCCAAGGGCTCGGGTAACCAAAGGTGTTTTCGTAGGATATGAGCAGTTCCAAGAAAAGCGGCCTTTTTGTGTTGGCACCATAAGCGTACAATTATATGGGCTTGTGGGGGCCCCAGTGCCCCCAATAATCTGAAATAAATTGCGATTTTACATATACTGTAATGTATAAATGTACATAAAATGTGCTTGCCCCCCAATAATTTTAAGAATTCTACGTTGATAATTGGTGCACTACTATTTTATCAATTCCTATTATGTTAAGATTATTTTCGAGGTTTGGTGGGATTACTCTTAGTGCACCCATTACTACAGGGAGGACAACTGCTTCTTTTTGTTCCATAACCTTTCGACTTCGATTTGTAGTTCTTTGTATTTGGAAATTTTGTGAAATTCTTTCTCTTGAATTCTTGAGTCACCAGGAACAGCCACATCTGCTATCCAAACATGCTTTTTTTTCCGTGATTGTTAAATCAGGTGTATTATGTGTAAGGTGATTGTATTATTATTATTATTATTATTAATTTTTGCAAAATAAACCATACACGTAGAGTAACCTGCAATTGAAAATTAAACATTTTAAATTTTGGTTGCTTTATTTATCAGAAGTTTCGTTATTATTCTAAATTGTCCATTTGTGTTTAGCCCTCGGCTTATTAAGAATATGCATCATTTTATCTGTAAAAGTATCTAACAATAAAAAAAGTAAAAAATTCGAGGGAGTTACAATTTATTCTTAATAGCTTCTCTGATTTTATCTAAATATTTTAAGAATATTTAATCCAAATACAATTGAAATTTTATAATTTATATTATATTTGTATTTGAATATTGTCCTCAATTCGGGACCCATTTGTTCCTTAGCAATAAATGTATAATGATATAAAAGAAAAAGAATCAAACGTGAAATCAAAAATTTTATTTTAGGTTTCTGTATTGGTCTCTTTGGATTTCTTTTTCAGCTGTCTTCTATTTAAACTTTTTGTAAAAAGATACTAATGCAATTATATATATTATGGAAAAATGAATGTAGAGCACCATGTTATATAATTGAAAGTCAATTTACTTTTGCCGGTTCACATGTCATAATTTAGTGGTTCAGTTCGTTGACATCTTCTATAGATGAGGATACGTTTTTACTTTATTTTTCGTCGGTCATAATCTTCTTAAAGTATTTGCAAATCACGAAGTAATTGTAAGTTTTAAAGTATTCTTAAGTCACATCAAATATTCATAAATTTTTAAGTGTTCGTAAGGCCAGAATTATTCGTAAGTTTTTAAGTACTTCTAAATCACGAAGTATTCATAATTCCAATTAACATATTTTTGCAAGTTTGGAATACAAAGGTAATCGTCATTCGTCCTAGTCATTATGTACTCTGAAATTACATTCATTATAATGTTATCATGATATGTCATCGTAATGTCATCATCTTATATCAATGTCATTGTAATGAAGAACATCTCTCCTCAGAGATAACACAATTGCCAAATAATGGTCAAAACACGAAGTCACCTTGGGCAAGTCTTTTGTGAGTTTTCGCAAAATCTCACAATAAACTTTCCCAAGTGGCTTTGTGTGTTGACCGTAATTTAGCAATTGTATCATACCTGAGAAGGGTACTAAAATCTTTCTCCGGCGGTAGGGATTTGTCATGTTCAGGTAGAAATGGCTTACATGGAGGTAAATTACTAATAAATTTTTCATTAGTCCATTTGTTTTATAAGATTAAGTTTAAAAACGAATAAATAAATAAAAATTATGGATAATGAAAATATGGAAATTACATGAAAATTATATGTAAATTAAAAACAATTATGGCTACACATACAGTACTTAACGCTGAAAATAATATCTTACATCCTTACATACGGAGAAAGAGAGCGTTGTTCCTGTCCTCGTTTGTCTAGCGGTCAAGGCCCCGGGCTCAATGGAGGGACCCTAGTTCGAATCCTGAATGGGGATAGCTTTTCTTTTTCTCCCAAAACAAAAAAAACCTCTAGCTTGAGCTATTTATACGTGGATGCCGATAATTATTGTAGAAGAATGTCACTTAGACAAGACAAAAAAAAGGAATTTTTCAAAGACGGTCAAAAAAAAGATAATTATCTTTTTTTTGACCGTCTTTGAAAACTTCTTTTTCCCATTTACCTTTTTTCAGAATTCTTCTGTTTTCCTTTCTACCTAGACTTTTTTGATTCTTTATTATTATTAATAATAGTTTATTAATAACAGTTCATTAATAATAGTTTATTAATAATAATATATTATTAACATATTATTAATAACAGTTTATTAATAATAGTTTATTAATAACAGTTTATTAATAATAGTTTATTAATAACAGTTTATTAATAATAGTTTATTAATAACAGTTTATTAATAATAGTTTATTAATAATAGCTTATTATCATTAGTTTATTAATAACAGTTTATTACTGCTGAAGTTTATTAATGGCAGTTTATTAATAATTTATTACAACTGCTTATTGGTCATTAGTTATTAATAATAATATATTATTAACATATTATTTTAAACGCGTCCCTCTCTTTTAGTTTTCTTTATTTAGAACACATGCTCAAGCTCTATAAAGCTTAATATATAAAAAAATGAATTCTTTTGATTATTATGTAAATATAGTTACAGCAGCGTGTTATTTCTCAAAGTCCCAATTTTATTAATTTATCTTCATAGAATCTATTTTCAGAGAGAATGGAAAATTAGATTTTGATTTTTTTTAAAATATAGTTAAGATTTATAAAAACTCTAATTACGTTCCAAAATTTAAATTAATTTTTTACGCAAAGGCAAATAACTTTTTTTATTCACATTAAATTTTGATACATTTATTTTAGTTATGGTCAGTATCCAACTCGATAAATATGAAAAATTTAATTAATCAAAAATTTTAAGGGCGAATTAAAATATCTACTACAGTGTCAATTAAAAATGTACGTTTTCTCCTTTTTCCTTCAGACTTATTTATCGTAATTATTGCATTTAAATTTTTTACATTAAAATTTCATTTGTAATAAAGACTCATGTTTTGACTAATTAAATGCCAATGCCCAGGGTTTAAGCTGGCTCAAAACATGCTGTCGCAAAAATGCTAAAATGGGAAAAAAGTTGTAGCAAAATGCTAAAAAATATTAGTTGCTTTCGTTGCTCGAAAAACCCTATCCATGAAATTATTTATATCAACAATGCTTAACAGGTGCTGTTAAGAATTTTGAAGAGGAAACAAAAAGGAACAAGAAAAGATCGCTGAAGTGCAAAACGGATATTCTGGAATCGGGGAATCCTGTTTTCAGAGAATAAACTGTGGTTAAAAATGCCTGTCGCATTTTCGCGATGGTCAATAAATTTTTCTTCACATTTTGCGAAAAATGCGACTGCAGCTTAAACCCTGCCAATGCTGTACGACTTGAAGTTGGTAATCTCCAATTACTCTTCATTATCCCCTTAAATATAAATTTTGCAATTCATATTTACATCATTATCATGATGTCATATTTACATCATTATCATGATATCATGTTATACCACTACTGTATAGTGACTGAATGAATGAATGAATGAATTGCCTTTAAGTTCAGAAAACGCCTATTTGCTCATCGTGTAAAATTAAAAATGTATAAATCTTATGTAGTATTGTTAGGATAATAGTTTATTAGAATATTTTTCTGCAACTGTTTAGCATTAAAGTATTAATCGCTTTAAACTTTTCTAGCAATAAGTGAAAAAATATTTTTCTTTTGTTAATGGGAATATTAGGTAATAAATTTTAATAATAAAATTTAGCAAAGTTTTGCGAAATATACCAGATGACAACGGACAAAATAAATAATTAAAAAGTGGTTTAACCTCGACGTTGGATGCGCATCCAGAATTCAAAACATAGGGTATTTTTTCGCCTGTGATGCCTTCATTTTACTTTATGTGTTTCGTGCGTTAAATTCTTTCTTTTTTTAAGCGAATGAATGATTTATGAGCCATGGAGCCGAAAAAACAGAGCCTCTATAACAAAACGTGAAAACCTGTCTGCAGTCGTTCCGTAAGCGTTCTTGTTGACAGGTGAAAAATAATGTTTCAGTGGATGTAGGGAGTGGGCACGCACAGCGTAGGGACAAAATCATCGATAAACTAAAAAAATATTTTCCCTTTTTTTTTTTCCAGAAATCTGTTACCCGTACCCGTTATTTTCTTAATTATCGATCTTGTAGTAGATGTGAGAGCCGTGTTTTTAGCTTCAACACACTTTGCGAAATATCTTCCTGTGAATTGCCGTTTCCGTCTGAAAAATTTCCCGCAGCTGGGATATTTCCCTACAGCGGTCACGACATTTGGCGTCAAGTTTGGCACACATCCCGTTGCTGTTGGCGCTGTGCCCGCGGTCGCGGCGGCGATCCAGTGGTCGCGTTGGCCGCACCTCATTGTGACACCGACCACAGACACCGATAGAGGGCGATAAAACGTCTCACGATCTTTTCGCATCTTCCTCTTCTTCTCCTCTGTGAATATTGTGAGTTCCACTGTGAACATTCTTAACTGGACAAACGCAGACCATAACCTAAGAACCGGTTTCGGTGTGTTCGACTTTGTGGACGTATTGGCTGACTCTTTCTGAACGGATGTTGCTGTCCTCTTGGAAAGATCGATTCTTCGTCGGCGGAGCGAGCGAGGGCGGGTCGCCATTGGTTTTTTGTGGATAGTCGTTGTCGGCGTTCTGGGTGTAGTGGTCGGTGTTGATTGCGGTTAGAGGCGCCGCTGTCGCGGTTGGCACGATCAGCGGCTGAACCTTATCCGTAGCATCTCCGGTATGTCACTCAACGATTTCTTCGCCGGTGGAGTTTACCTGCGGCCCGTAGGCCTGCCCGACTGTTTCCCGCTGCCAGGTGAGTGCCTTAAAAATGGGGGAAAACTGTTTGCTTCTTTTCTTATATAATATTTCAGACGAACGCTTCACAATTAATTATTGTGATTATATCATGATAAATATTAATGCAGTTACTTCGTGGGAAACGCATTTCTTTAAATAAATATTAACATAAATAATAATAACAATAATAATGATGACTTAATATTTATTTATTTATTCCGCATTTAAAAAAATGAAGAATTGTTAGTGTATTGTGACGGATCTGCGGATATACTAAAATCAACTACCTGAAACACATTAGAAACTTTAACAACGAACAATGTTAAAGATATTACGTTATTAAAAATATAAAACACACAATTAATAATAATTTAATGCCGAAGATGAAGTAATGCTGAATGTTCCGTAAAAATATTTGAACATCCAAACGAGTCTTTTATTACATAAAAAAATTGCATTTTTGAAGCAGAAGAAGGGTTGTCACCAAAACACATATTACAAATACATTTTTCAGGAATTAAAAATATTTATGTAAAAATTTGTTTTTATCAATTTCAACATTTAAGATTTTAAGACGGGTCAATATACTGAAATCTTATTATTTTTACTATTTATAACATATACGGATGATTTTATATTTTTTTACAAAATAATCAATAATTAGTCATAAAACTCTGTCAATGACTCAGAATAATAATTAATTAAAGCCTAAGAAATTAATTTTACATGCTATATTATTTTTTTTCAAATATTCGGATACGATTATTTTAAATATATACGTTTTATTGTTTTATAACTCAAGTTAGGTAACGTAGAAAATTAGGGCCTTTCTTTAAGATAAATATTTTCATAAACAAACCAAAAATTAAAATAAATACTTTTATATAATGTTTAGTGCTATTAGTTCGTTTACAGATATTTCAATAATATGCGCCAGGCTACCCAGAACATGAGTCTCATGTAATCATGTGAGCCATTATTGACATAAACAGAAGTAATTATCCTGGCGAAGATGGTACATAACTATTGAAACAGCTGTAAACAACGTTTTTCTCAACATAACTGCATCAAATATTTTATAAAAATATTTATTTTATTGATTTAGTATAGCGTGTTGCCAATGAATTGAAAAAGAGGAAACATTAAAAGTAAATTTATTAGGAATGAATTTTATTACAAAATTATTTTAAACATAAACTGCATTGAAAAATTGCATATTCTTTTATTCAATAAAATAATGTAACAAGCCTTTGGGCAAGTTAAGAATATGTTTTTAAATGTTGATTTTAAATATCATTTTGGAGGCAATAAATATAAAACAATTATATGAAAATTGTAGTATGCAAATTTTAGTTTATAATTTGATGACCCATTTATTTATATTTTCTATATATTTAGTTAAAAGCTTTTGATTTTTTAAATAAAATTAAACAAATACCCCCCGAACAAATAGTACGCATCTTGGCGCCACTAATTCTTTCACGAGCCGCGCCTGTGCGTGGGTTTTTACGGCACCACATAAGACTTTCCAGGGAAGACATCCAAACACGTAATCCCACTGCGAAGGGAGGGCTTCTTCGCGCGGCAAATTTGTGATGTTTTCGCATTAGTTGGAGCGTTTTCCGCTCGAAGAATAAAACTTACCAAGTATTTGGAAATCACACAAACAATTTATTTTTAAAAGTTTGTCTTAGACTAAATTATAGATTTATGGTACATTATTTTCTCCATCGCACCTTGTCCTGGTTCTGTTTGGTTCTGAGCGTTGAATTATTATACAGTGGTTAACATCACTGATAATAAATATCCATATTTAAAATAATACTAATTATATTATAAGTAGCGTCACTATATTATGAATTAACTGTTTATAAAGATAAAGCATCTGGAAAGGATATAAATGCAGCCCTAGATATTACATAGTACGTAATTTGCAATATGTAGTTGCATTTTTGATTATTTATTAGTATATGCTGAAAAGTAAATACCGCCACTGAAATTGCTTGAGTTTGCGTAGTCTTTATACTAAATTAATTTTAAATAGTGTAGATTTTATTATATGTCAATACTTAGATTTATGGAAAACAGCTTATAATTAATCCTGTGTTCTTCGCATACCACGATCATTTTAAATGACAGAGAACCAAATTTCTTGTTATATCTTTATTTTCTCTTTTATTTTTTTATTACAATATAACCTTCTCTTTGGAATGATGTCATTATATTAATGCTCCCATATATATAAGTTTAGCAGTTCCATGTATATAAGCAGTTTATATTGAACGCAACGTAAGCCCAACCACTAAGTTGACTATTTTTCTTCGTAACATTCATTAACCATACGTCCGCTGAACCATGATCCCATGTAAAATATCGCCATTTAATATATGTAGCAAATGTTTTTGTTGTTATTCATAGTTCTACATATTATTTGATAAACATATACAAATTTTACTAGGATAGTAATAAAAAAATTATTGTAAGTCCAGAAATATGATATGAGGTCATTTTTTTTACAAGAAGGAATATAAATTATAATAATGTTGTTTATTTGTCATTTTTACAAACAGCAAACAGCCATAAATTACAAAGAAATAATATGCGATATAAGAGATCAATCACAAGTACATAACTTTAGATGCTCATGCAAATAAATCTATTTATTTATAAATTCATTTTAAATACTATCAATTTGGTTCTAGTATTTTGGTTTTAGTCGAAAATGTGCACGAAACCAGCCCCAGAAAATCTATATTCCTCTAATACTTTTAACGATTGGCAGTTAAGTAAAATTATAAGGGATTTTATGAGTTTGTTTCTAAGGCAAGCAATTTAACATCGGATATCATTAAGTTTTCAGCTTTTACTTTACTTTCGTATGAATGACACCAGACCTCGTGTTTTTAGGTAGAGCGGAAAAACGTGTCGCATGTAATACGCTAAGATGGATTTGGATCAGCTATCAGTCTTTAGATTAGCGCCCCAATGCTTTGACTTTTGTACTACTTAGCTCATCCATGCAAGTTGCTGTATTTTCGTAGATGCAGGTTGACCAAAGGTGAACTCATTACGAAGGTAAGGGGAGATGTGGTGGGGGGGAGCGTACAATTACGACTGGATTTTTAACACTTTTTTCCGTCACTCCTAAAAACGTATATTCTGGTATGAATTTTATAACAGTGAAATGTTAAAACTTAGTAGTATTTCAATAACTCATCTCTACCCTTTTCATTTCTTCTTAAGCTTATTCCTTCCTTTGGTCCATTAAACATCTGGCGGAAAAATTTAATATAAAATAGTTGGAAGCTAACTTTACAGATTTATTAAACTAAATTGTACATTACTGGGAGTGTTACCATGTTGCAGTCTCCCAAAAAATCCATACAAGCTCAAACTTTGATTTACTTTTGTTAAGAACACTCTCTTCGTAAATATTCGCGTACGACGAAGACTATGTTTTGATAATATTGCCCACGAGGTCATTTAATAAAGCGTAAGGTGCAAATTTTGGCTAAATGCCTCTCCTTGCCTCTATCTTGCCTTCGAATTTGTTAAGCGGATTTGAGTTGACTCTTCCGTTTTCCACAAACTGCAATTATACCTTCTTCTTCCCCATCTCTCCTCCACGCTTCTTCTTCTGTCTCTCTCTCTCTCTCTTTCTCTCTCAGTCTCCGTTTTCTTGGGTCCTAACACTAATGGTTGCGAAAGCGAAAGACTTTAATGAGGTCGTCTTCACTCTCCTCTCTTAATTGAGGGATGCTTAGAAGCTTATTTTTGGCCGAGTCATCAGCACTCCTGGCTGCTAATCGTCTATCTCTTTTCAAACTCTCGCTTCTGCCCTTCAAGCCTTTCCTCTTCCCATCTTATATTTTCCCTTTGGTCTGAAATCCATCCTTCCTTCCTTTGTCCCTTGCTAAGTGAGTTTTATCCTTCCTTTACTAAAGCTCAATCATTAACTCAAAGATCGTCCATTTGTAGCAATGAGCCGCATTCGATGTTTACTACTGATCGCTAAAGGGACATTCAAGCAAGTTTCTTGATTTGTCTTGCAGATTTTGCATATTTTTTTTTTATATATTATGGTCGAACATTTGACGTATGGATATATAATTAATATTTATTCTTCTTTCCTGCTTTCCCCCTTCTTTTTTAATTCTTCCGCTCGCACATGCAATTATATGGTGATTGCATGCCTACCAAAACATAAAGTACTGAGAAATGTCGCTGATGAATAGATTCTCTGATCATCTTTTACTGATCTCTCTCATGGGATAAGAAGCGTGAGAGCAAATCAAAACACCAACTCTCATCCCTGTCACGGTGCAAAAGAGATCAGGAAGAGAAGACCGCCACCGAAGAAGAGTGAAAAGAAGGAAAAATTCCTAATCAGTCAATAGCCGCGTGTTTTTGTACGGATTCCGGTTGTCTGGGATGTTGATGTCGGGAGATACGAACCCTACTTTGCTCTCGCGCCTCCTAGGCTCTCCTCTTCCAAAGACTAGTGTCCGGGGAAGAAAGATCCTCTCTGAAGAAGGGGAGAGCGCAATGGTTTCATCAACACCCGGCTGATCCCGCCTCTGGGAAAGGTTCTGTTGCGGGGTGGGACGGAAATGCCATTTTGCTTTAACCGCGTGTTTCGCGCCCGCCTGGCCCTCTCAATAAGAGGAGTAGCGCGAACACTTTAAGCCGAAGAAATAAACGGTTTATTCTTTAATATAAATGAAGAGAAAAAATTTCTGAGGATGAAAGAAGCATTGTGCTAATTAATAAGCAACGAGCAAACTGGAGTCCAAGTAAAAATTTCTTCTTTTAAACTTTTGGAGATTAAAATTTTTCTTTTTAGCTTATCCTTTTTAAGGTTCGTTTTAATTTTGAAGTTTGGCTAATCGCACTTTTTTGGAAGAGTCTTCTGATTTAATTTCGTTAGTGGTTCATTAAAACGGAGAGCGATAGAAAGGCTTTTTAATTCATATTTTAATTGATAAAAATTGAGTCCTTAATTAATATTCAATGACTAAGTTACTTACTTAATAGAACCTAGTTAAAATAATTAAGAAGGAATATAAACATAGGTAAATTTAGGCACCAATTGCAGTTAGAGGTGGCTTGCATGCTACTTATAATACAATCGGTTATTGGTTATGTAATATCAGTATTCAAATATTTTACCGAAACTTTGATAATTAAAATATTCTTAATTAAAACACCGACGATTGAAATAATAATTAAAACTATTGTAACGAAAACAATACTATTATTCAAAATATTTATGACAAAATTTGCTTTATTTTATTTACTTTCACATACTAACACAGCATACCTTTTTTCTTGCCTATATGTACATTTTTTTATACGTGTGTATACGTGTTTTGTATACGTTTTGTATGCGCGTGTCTCATGTCTATCATATCTCTTGCATCTATTCACATTGCTGCGAAAAGCAGATCACGAGTAAATACTTGAGTACAGCTCACTCGTGACTTGTGTACGTAAAAATGAATCATTAAACAGATAATAAAAATATATTTATTTAATAAGAATAAAAACAGCTCAATCGGTGATTTTAATTATCCACATACTATTCCAAATTATTTCGGAACCAATTTCTAATCTTTTCTATTAAATGAAAAATGTTTTTCCATTTAATTAAATTATTAAAAAATGTTGCCTTTCTATGGCCAATCTACGATTTACTTTTGCGTAGGGACCCTTTTTTTAAACATTAATAATATGTTAACCCTATATAAACTCAGCATTTTACAATATAAACCGTTCTTGTTTAGGGGGCTTTAATTCGTAGGTACCCCCACCTTGCATCCGCCAGCCTTGTCCATCGAACTTTCTCAATTTTTTTCCATTTTCAATGAATGCAAAAATTTTTCAGACGCATATAACGTAGCATATAAACATAATTAGCATGCTTACGAAAAATATTTTTATAATTGCGGTATAAATTATGTTATAAACATATGACAATCATGAAAATTTCGTGTTCATTCGATATAGTACTTTATTAATTTGATTATATTAATAAATTTTATTGAATGACGGTTTAAAGAATTCGCTAAGTCGTTTGCTAAAAGCTTATCGCTATATCTTTGCACGTTAGTAAACTTCATTTACTATTCAAAAACATTCATATCTATTTTATACACATAATATGTTATATAATTTATTGAAGTTATGAATATAGTGAGATTGAAAAGTCAAACTAGCTTCATAATTCTTATAATTTTTCATTTTTGAAAAAAGAAAAAGTAATTCGATGATTTTTCTTTCGAACGATTAAATTTAACGAGCCGATTAATCGATTTTGTGTGCCATGTTCCGCCATTTCAAGTCACTAAAATCGTATATGATGTTTTCATCGTAATTGGCAATCTATCATCTGTAATCGATATTTTGTATACGGCTGGTTCGCCTCCGAGGGTCCCGGAAAACAAAAATTAGCAACTTGTAATTTTTAGGTTATAAATTATTGCTGATTGTTATCAAATATTAACATATCTGAGTTCACTTCGGTAATCGCTAATTAATTGTTAATTAAGTTATCTAATCATGTATTATCTGTTTAGAGTAAAAATTAATTTACGATGCATATTATTAAATTCGAGAGATTTTATATAGAAACTTCAATAGAATTAATGACCAGAAAATAATGAGAGAGAAATAATGTAGGTTTTAACTAATTTTAGTTAACGTGTTTTCTTTTAATAAAAGGTTTTTATATAATATATAACATGTAATCGGACATATCATAAAATTATTGAATATTGTATATAATATATTAATTTATCATATATGATGTTAATTATACAAGGAACTTACATTGAGTTAATATTATATTAACGATGATCGTAACATTTCAACTTCAAATTTATGAAATACGTATAGATCACGTGTTTTTTGTATACTGAGCTTTTTAGCAATTTTATTACGTTATTCAACACACCTTAAAAATTAATATACATTTTTTTCTAAAGTTAATTATTTTACTGTTTCCAATTAACTTAGTTTACAGAGTAATGAAATTTTCTACCTGCCGTAGATTATGGAGGAACATAATCTATGGCATAGTAAGAAAATATGAAAATAGTATTTCGGGAATTAACACCAATGTTTATTATTACTTGATATGGCAAACAATTACATATGTTCTTAGAGTATTATAATGGAAGTAAAATACCACAAAGGAAACCAAAAAAAAAAATTTAGAATAACGCAGGAAGTCGATTCGGGTAGGACTGATCTTTCAAAGGGCTCTATCTAATAGTCGGCGGGTGACAGTTGACTATGACAATGCAATAATTTATTTACTAATAAAATTAGCATTATGTGAAAGGTATAATAATTTTCCAGGTCATTCTTTAAATTAATTAATTCATACGCATATGTAACGTATGAAACAGGCTTCTGCGTTAAATTACAGTTAAACTTGCTGAACGCGAACACCCAGTGATAAAAAAATTATTTTCGTAAAAAGTAGTTCGCGTTAACCGGAGGGGCGTATTACTGTTATTCAAGTTCGACGAGGACTCGGAAAATAGTTCGGGTTAAAAGAAATTCGGGTTAAGCCTATTCCACTTAATGATACTGTATTATAATACTAGCGTGATCGTAAAGACCTGAAGCTAAAACCACAACAAAACTTGACTCATACTTACTTTTGTTGTAGTAGCGAAAATTGGCGTTTATTCCTATCCATATAGAATAGAAAAAAATGCACCCATGCCAAGTATCGATCGATCTCTTTGTTTGTTTACTACTTTTCACATGTTCCAATAGAGTTAGGGAGCCATTATGAGCCAAGTTATATAACCCCGCCGAAATCATTGAGCAACCCTAGAAAGCGCAAAGAGGGAGAAGGGATGTGGAGGAGCAGAAGGGCCAATTTACGGTGACCATCAGCCTCTGGACATGGGATTAAGCAGGGGACGGGGCCTGGCTTGACCCTGGCGGTCATTTCTCCGACCAAGGGGGAAAATCGCTTAGCTTCTCGGCTTCGCTCTATTCTTTTCTCCCCATTCAATTTTGGGCTCTTCTATCCCAAAGGCTTGGAATGCATTTCCCCAATATATATGCTTTTGGGTAACTAATCCATCGCTTGTGGAGTAAATTCTCCACTAAGAAACTACAACAACATTTTGTATTGTTATATCTCATGGGGCTTCTATGGTAGTGTTTTTAAACCCTTATGCGGCTACGGCCTGTAATTTTTTTTTATAAAACGAAGGCCCGGTACTAACAAGCGTACCCGTGGAAACCTTTCAGGTTTTTTATTAAGGTTCTTGCATTAAACTATCATAAGTAGGAATAATTAGTTATGACATAATCATAAGGAGTATTTGTGTACCCCTTCTACTAATATACACGTTGCTGATTGGTCACTGATATTTGCAACACAGATATTGGTTTGCTCAGTTTTAAAAACATGATGTGCCGCATATTATTGTAATCGGCTAGCAGACACATTATAATGAGAGGCACGCCCTTTCTCTAAAACTGAAAGATTTCGATGTCTGAAAATTCCCGATTGTTCATGAATCTTCACATATTCAAAAATACACAGCTCGATTATGGGCATTTTCTGCACAGATGATATTTAAATGTTACATGTCTGTGCTCTTCGATGTATTCGTGATTTTTTTTTTCCTCAGAATATTTATTTATGAAAAATGTTTATAAAACTGAAATAACGAAGTTTAGGAAAATCTTTGGCGGCCCGGGATGGTTGATGCCAGGGGCCAGTACCGGGTCACGGCCCGGCGGTTGAGAAATACTATTCTAAATGACAAGGACCTTTAGAACTGGGAATTTTATGGTTGAGGAAAGAATTGAAAATGTTGATAATTATTCTAAAATCCAATTTTGTATCCCTGAACGTGTACTTCTCAATAGCCCATATTTCCTTTTAGATATAGACTGTTGTTAATGTATTATTACCCTCCGCAGGGATACCCCACGGAGGGACCCTGGTTCGAATCCAGGATGGGGAAAGCGTCTCTTTTTCTCCAAAATTACATAAGCTCTAGTTTGAGCTGTAATTAATACGTGGGTGGCAAAAATTATAGTATATATATAGACTGTTCATACTCACAGATTTTTAAATCTATCTATTTTATTTTTTGAGCGAACTGTCGCATATACATCTTTCAACATAATTTTTATGTTCAAATATATCACACCCATTTTAAACTTGAGAAAATGTAGAAACTTCCAACCGAAATAATTAAAATAAATTTATAAATCTATTGGTTATTTCCATATTGACGTAGCATAAGGCAATTTTTAAGTTTATGAAACCACATAAGTAAATGCTTTTAAAAACATTGTGTTAAAATTTCAAATCATAATTTTTAGTCCTTTTACACTTGGACCCTTTTGCACCGTTATGACAACTTTATCGTTAATTTTTAATTTAGAATAAGAAATATAAAGCACCAGGGAAGATATTTACATGCAAAAATTAAGCACATATGAAATAGTAAATCGATTATTTAGTCGGATGAGTCAGCAGCTCTCCTTTATCATAAGTAATGCTACTATTGAAAAAGGACAGCTGTTCTGATGCGTCATAAAAGCTCAGGCGATCTATTTACTATTGCAATAGTGTTTAATCTTTTGAATGTTAATTTCTCATATTTAAGGTTCAGTAATTTGAGTGAAAGTTTCCTTAATTGTTTGACATTCAAGTTTAATAATTTTAATATATAGTGTTGCCACTTCGTCAGTAAATTTCTTATCAATTAATCCTCAAGTACATATTTCCATATTAATTAGAATTAATTTGTGATAAATAAGCACTATTACAAACTTACTAATCTATTTGTATATGTTTTATAATTTTTATTTAAAATGTATCTTTATATATATATCGTTATATATATCTTTCTAATAGATCTGTTGTTTCTTTTTAAATAGAGTAAGTTGTTATAATTTATAATGTAAATATACGTGGTTTAATTGTAAAGCATGTAAATTTCTTCAGATAAGATGTAAGATGTTTAATTTTATTTTTATTTATTTATTTAAACAAATTTGGTTCAATTATCACACGAAAACACACAATATCAGAGATTTTTTTATACAAATCAAAGATCGAAATACGAATCAAAGATAGCGAGTTTATTAATGCGAGGTCACGGTCTTTACATTATCGAAATAATTTTCAAGTTTTTAATGGAAGGACATTGGGATACGAATGTATTAAAATTACTTATTTATAATTAAATTTATAAAAATATTGAAAGAACGACGCCTTTACTAAATCCGGACCTCATCATCTCAATAAGAGAAAAGCAACAGTTACCTTAACGCGATTCCGCAGTACCTACTTATATACTAATTCTGGTTTTTTGAGGTCCAGTGTAATTTCAGTGATACTCTGGCAAAAATGAAGCATTTACGGAGCAACGCTGCTTAATTTTCGCTCGTAATCTAACCACTGAAAAATGTTTGGACAATGTTCAAATCTGATTCAGCTTCTGGAAAACCGACAGGTCGTGTTCTTTATCGCCGGAGGGACTCGAATACATCTCTCTCGCCTCTGCTTGCCATCGGGGCACACGCAAACGTCTCATTTGTTTCGAAAATGGAGATTACTTTGAAGGCAAAGTTGGTAGGTTGCTACTACTCTCTACTATCGAATTCCTAATTATTAACCCGATTGGCTCACGAATCGAAACATGAGCAATGCGTTTAATTTCGAGTAATGGGAGATACTGCTTTGCGGGTTGCAGGATTTGCAACGAAGGGGTATATCGGAAAAGCGGACAGGCGCAAAGATTTCCCAATATCACCTTGGGATGAAAGGGTTGTTGAAAATGTTAATTTGGGAAATGAATGACAGGGATTAAAATGATAATGCGACACGAACACATATGGAGACCGCATTGACATCGCATTATATTTATATTTATTTTTAATCGAAGATCGTACATGCATATTGATTTATAATTAATGAAATTTGATATTTGTAAACAAAGCTACTAATATAAATCGATCGATTATTAGTAAGCAGTTTCATAAAAAATCAAAGATGCTCAATACATGCACTATCTGTTATTGTATAAGGTTATCATAATCTGTTATCTAAAATAATCCTCTTAGGATAGATACTCTTCCTAAGTGATTAATGATAGTTATCATAGATTATTACAGATATAGCGATTATTAGCAATCATAGGTATTTAGCGAATATTATCACAGATGGTCATCATATATAGTTATCATACATTATTTCATATAGTTCTTATGCTTTATCTCATATAGTCATTATCTCTTATCACATATAGTTATCATATATTATTATAGGTTATCATTCTATCAAAGTCGTGCACAAATGATGTTTGTGGGGGTGGGGGGGTGAAGTCCTCCCAGTTAGAAAATATTATCTTTAAAATAACAATGCGCGCATAATAGTTTTTGTAAACCCCTTTTTGAAATCCTGTAAACGGGTCTATATATTATATTATATTATCATGAGCAATCACCATGTATTAATTCAGATAGTTGCCATACATTATAGTAAATAATTGTCGTATATTATTACAGGTAGCCATCATTGATTATCACAGATAGTAATTATTGATTATCACAGATAGTCATCATTGATCATCACCGATAATCATCATTGATCATGACAAATAATCATCATTGATCATCACGGATAGTCATCATTGATTATCACAGATAGTCACCATTGATAATCACAGATAGTCATCATTGATTATCACAGATAGTCGTCATTGATTATCACAGATAGTCGTCATTGATTTTCACAGATAGTCGTCATTGATTATCACAGATAGTCATCATTGATTATCACATATAGTCATCATTGATTATCACAAATAGTCATCATTGATTATCACAGATAGTCGTCATTGATTATCACGGATAGTCGTCATTGGTTATCACGGATAGTCGTCATTGATTATCACGGATAGTCGTCATTGATTATCACGGATAGTCGTCATTGATTATCACAGATAGTCATCATTGATTATCACGGATAGTCGTCATTGATTATCACAAATAGTCATCATTGATTGTCGCGGCATTATCATCGTATATATGGCCTCATAAATCTATTAATCGCACATTATCTTAGAATTTTGGTATTGTTGGTATGGCACGTACTAATTGCTATAGGTATGAAAATCTCAGTTGCAGTATATCTCCGAAACTGACGAAAACTTATTTAATTCTGATCCAAGGGAGTTAGTATTTTATGTTAATATATATATATATATATAGAAATGTAATACATTAACTTTGGATGAATGTCTTTATTCCATCATAAAATCTCATTTTCAGATATTCATAGCTTTTTAATTTAAGTTTTTTTTCAATACTTAGCTCAAATGTATTTTAATTAAGTTATTAAACCTTCTTTTTTTCCTATGTAATTATTGCTTATAAATAAATTATTTTAAAAGTCACACAAAGAAAAGAACACTCTGAGGTATAGCTCTTGTCAAAGACTTGTTCGAAGTACTGTATGGAAACTTTAATTGCTAAAACCAGTGTTTTTCACAGACTTTAGATATTCGTGTAAACCAACGTCAAATACTAACTATTGAGATTCATCACTAAGGAATTCCTTTATGTGGGAGCTTAATGACTTTGCTATATAATGTGGGTGAGGCCAGTGTGGGAGGAAAGTGAAGTAGGAAAAAAGGCATAATTCATTACGGTTTTGTGCCATACTGATGTTAGATCATTATCCAGTCCGTGGGAAGTCTCCAGGTAAAGGTGTGAGAGTGATTTCATTTTCACCATAACCATGTCATCTGCCCCTTGACGCAGTGGGATAATAACAAGAACACGTATTCAGCAATATTGCATCATTCCAAGTACGCGTTCAACAAATGATACCTGTAAAAGAAATCATGTAAATTTCGAAACTTATAATTAATAAAAGGGAAATTTTCACGCACACAGATTCGGCTTTAGCAACTGCCTAACTTAGGCGGTTGTTTAGGGCAGCTTTTATATTTTTATTTATTATTTGTTTCTTCCACTTTTCACTGATTTGGAAACGCTGATTGCCGAGTCTCTAGAAGCAGTCCTTATTATCAATACCCGAATAAACTGCCAGGTCTCTTTAAATTTTGCAACACCCTTTGTAAAATTTTCTTTAATTTCCAATTCCTCACTTTTTCTCTATTTAAACCTGCTTTCATAAATGGGAACAGCCCCGAAAGGGGATTAGGACTAAATGAAGGGGAGTATCATAATGCGTAATTTCGTTTCCAACATGGAAGCCATAGAGAACTAATTTTACCCCTGCCCCTCCCCATAATGGTCAAGAAAGATTCATTATCTTCCCATGCTTACACTTACATGCCATCATATAAAAATATTGTTGCAATCGCAGCCTGGTGTCCAAAGTTGGCCCTCTTTAGTTATATGCTTTGGCCATACGCCTAACCAAAGATTATAATTAAACAAAAGCGGTATACTGCACAATAATATACAGTAGTTTCTCCCATTAAGGGAGTTCAAGAGAGAGAGAAAGAGAAAAGACATTAATTGGAATGTGCGTCTTTCTATAGAGGATTTGTCGTTATTGCAAACTACCGTTATTAAACGGAAATTTTTGTTAGTCAGTCACAAAGACCTTATTGAGAGAACCTGCTGTATTTAAAAACAAAAATGACATATCAGTTTGGGATTTTTTCAGAAGATAGCAGACGGAACTTTGCCAAAATAGTGATTAATAACGTACCAGCGATGTGCTAGATTATGTAATCGCTGTAATTTGTGCTGGTTAGTTTTAAATGTATTTATAAATATTTTGAAAACAATCGAATTTAGCAAAGTCTGTCTTATAGACAATTTTATATGAATGATAAAAGGAGAAACATAAGTCATAACACATTTGTGTCTATGTAGTGAAACAAGAACTTCCATTAAGTTTGTCAACTTCTATTAACTTTTGACAATTTCTACTAAGTTTGACAACTTCTATCAAGTTCGATAACTTCTATCAAGTTTGACAACTTCTATAAAGTTTGGTAGTTTATTCTGTTGCATAACGAAGTTCTAATATATTCTGTGAGCAAAATATAGCAGAGTAAACCCCCGATAATCCGAACAAAAATCGAATAGACCCGATTTCGCATGTTAAAGGAATTTAATATTCAATGTAAAGACGAAAAGAAACTACAATACTTATACAAAAACATGTTTAATTACATACTACTAAATTACAATATCTATTTTGGTAAATACCACAAAGTATATGTTGTGTTAATGAACGCATGTTAAGACGGCTTAACGTGTTAGTTACAATAAGTTAGAGATATTGTATATTTGAATAAACGAATCGAACAAGGAAAACTCTCAGTAAAGACTATTCTCATATTTGGATACGCTATGCAGAACATACGAGGTTGAGATGGTTCGTTGAAGGTACTGGCGTACGCAAGGGTTGTTAATGGGGGTTGAAATCCCCCATTGCGATTAAATTTTGTATAAATACACATGAATATGAGTTGTAGCTCTGAAATCCCCCTATTGAACCTGTAACCGCTTCCTTACGAACTTCCTGCGTACGCCTTTAGTTGAAGAGCAGCAGAACATAGGTGATTGTATATTCTATGCACTCAACAAAATGGAAGGGCTTACAAAGGCGCAAAGTATTGACTCTGAAAACAATTAAAAATTTCTAGCTTTTCAAAACTACAGTAAATATGTAACGCTGTAGAAAAGTGTGTTGTAATTAAATGGTTTTTTTTTGATTGACTGAGTTGATATTTGGGGTTATTTCAGTATCTATATTAAAAAAATTTAAAATTCAAATTCTTGGAATACTCAAATTAAATTTATGGTTCCTTTAGCTTCAAATTAACCAAGTTTGGGTGCATATATATAATTTTATACCGCCTATAATAACGAGTACCACTAATCTCAACTACTACAAAAAGCAGCTTATAAATACAATAAAGGCACTTTATGGCATTGTCAGTATTTTATAGTGCCATAAGACGTATAATCCGTTAATATTTATTAACGTATAAGCAGGTTAAGGAGAGGAGATATGCCAATTCTACGATTGCGAATACATTAAACGCAGCTAAAATATAGAACTGAAATAAACATTTTACGTTTATATTAATCAGATCATTATATTTTACTTTATGAATAAAGGATATGTAAGAAAATCATGTGACTCAAAGGAGAAAACTAATTTCGCACGTCCATATCTAAGTAAATTTTTTGCTTTATTTTTGCAAAATATTTTAAGATGTTTAACAGCCAGCAAAAAATGTGAGAAAAAGCCTTCCTGTTAAGGGTGCCTGGACCGTTCCAATTTGCAAAAATAATTACCCAGACTACTTAACCGAATGCGCTTTTTCACTTAGTGCTTTCGTCAGAAGCAAAAAATTAAGGTCTGTTATAACAAAAAACAAACGATGTATTCAGTCAGCCGAATTTTATCCGAAAGTTACGATAAAAAACGACAAAATTAACGATATTTTCGACTGGGTTCCCCCCCGGCATCTAATTGCAAAGCAACTTTCCTCCCACCATCAAACGTAGAATCGGTTTGTACCCAAACTTATGCCCTAATTAGCGGGAGAAAAGGAAAAGCTCTTGAATGGGAAAAACATATTTCAAAGACTCGTTTGCTCTTTGGAAGCAAATGAGAAAGTTTTTTGAACTTTCGGTAATAGCCGTCTCTTAGGGAAAAGATGCATCGTAGTTAGTATTGAGCGCCATTCTTTCTATTTTCCCTTTTTTATCGAAAATATCCCTTTTGCCAGAAATAATTATTAGCAGGCGCCGTGCGGAGGCAGAATGAATAATTGTTCTTGCTTTTGGGAAGATATGTCTTGCTAATTCGACTGGCCATTCTGGGAAAGTAAAATTACCATTACTACGTACGTTGGAATCAATTTTTCGATAACACTACATTTTTTGCAGTTGATAATCGGAAGGAGGAACCAAAAACTATATTGAAAATTTAGTGACAAATGAAGTGTTTCTCCAATTTTGCTTGAGTTTTGCTTTGTTTTTATTTCAGGCGTTTCTGAAGGAAATGAGGGAGGGAGGGACTTGTTTAAAATGATAACTTTTCTTCCACAAAGTGTCGATATTTTGAGTTGGAATCTGGTCATAAATATTTTGGAGAAATTAGGAATCATTATTTTAACGGATCGAATTATGTTTTTGTAATTTAGCTTCGCATGAAATTCATTATTATCGACACTTTCTAAAAGGGCGGTGCAAGAAATGAGAGATTATTATAAAAACAACTTATACCAAATTTTGAAAAGGAACAAAATTTGAAATATTGGGCTTTTCAAAAACACACATAATTTTGATTCTCACTTAAGAAGGCGTTAAAAAATTGAGAAGCAATTATCGAATGCAGTTGACGAAAGGGAAATACTTAATTGAAACAGAAGAAAAGCACATCCATAAAGTATTATGGAATGTATACATATACACAAGTACGAATACGTTAGATAGGACTAAGAGATTTTATGTATTTTTATTAACCCACAACAGTTCATTTTACACTGGACAAAACAATTGTAGAAAAAGAGAAAGATGGCCGATTTTCTTCTTGTTTCAATAAGAAGCTTCCCAAAAAATTAAAATAATTAGTCAAAAATATACAACATTATATAAAAAAGCTAAATGTGTGCAAATAGAATCTTTTGAGTACAAAACTTCTACAAGGCAAAACGAAGGACGAATGTTAAAATAAGAATTTGATATAATTGAGCTAGTTGTTATGAAATTTACAACAACAGAAATATTAAAGTATCATAAAATATTAGCATTATAATATTTAATTATAAAAATTTAGGGACACATAAATGTATGAATTTGTGAATCAATTATATAAAAAGAGACCATAAAATAATAGTATATATGTTAACCAAATTGCTTACAAATTTAAAAATATTAAACTTATTTCAAACACATTTATTAAACCATACTAACTATTACGTCATATCATCCATGCTAAAACCATACTAACTTACTAGAGTCTTCAACAGAACGGAATTAAAAAAATTCTATAGGAAACTAGATCGAAACAGTTATCCAATCACGGGAAGTTTACTTTTAGAGTAATATTAACTGTCTAAAATAGTTTACTAGAAAAATTAAGGGAACGTGATGAAAATTAATAAAAATAGTAAGAATTAGTATAGCCACTTGTCGAAATGTATCGTTGATCAATAAGTGGAGATTCAAAAATGTCCCTAATTTGAAATAATTATAGCTTCCCCCACTTTCGTGAAGAAAATTTAGTTTGAGCATATTCACACTCTTTATGACGGTAAATTTTTGATTAAAAACACATTATTTCCATAATATCATCATTACGTTTTCAAATCGAGCATATATATTTATTAATAATATGCCCCATTTCCAGTTTTGTATTTCAGCTTGCATGATGAAATTTACATTAAATAAAAGATGCGAAATTTATACATGGCATGGCTTTGATGGTTAATTTTTTAAACAAAAATAGTAAAATTGAAAATTTTAAATAGAAAGTCCGTATGGGAATTTCTTGGTTTTCATAAGTTTATAAAACTTCAAGCACGCTCCTTTTCATAAAGAAGTTGTTCCATTTCTCACCCGGAAACTCTCCTCCCCCCCCCCTTTTCCCATTTTCTATTTTAGGACATTGAGAACGTCCTTTCAAATTACGGGAAAGAAAGAGAAATTCAAAGGCGCGGAGGGGAATTCCTTCCCTTTCAATTCCACTCCTTGCCTTCCCTAGTTTCCTGAATATTTTACCACAAATCCGGATTTATCCGGAATCTCTTCTCTCACGTGCCTCAAAACCACCTCGTTCCGTTCTTTTTCCCGACTTCTTTCTTTAACACTCCGTTTTCCCGCGCGTGCACTTATTTCTTCCTCTTTTTTCCCATTTTCCCGCTCGTTCTATCTGCGGACTCCTCTCTCATCTGGAAAAGCTGGAAGAAAACAGATGGGGAACATAACCGTACAGATACAAACCCAACATCACAAGAAAAAGAACGTCAGGAGAAATAGGGAGGGAAAAATACAATGGTTTTTCCTTCTGGGATTTTCTTTTTTCCCCACACTTCCCTTTCCTTAGACCACTCTGGTTGACTAACACAGTCTGTCTCATTTTTGTTGAAGAAATGCTTCTTCAGTTGGTTAGGAGAACGGTGGAATCACGCAAGTTCTGTTACAGTTTTCTCAAGCATTTAACGCCATGTAAAATATGTTCATGCTCATGCAATTTTTATGACAAACGGTAGTTTAGTTTGATATAATGAAAGGATGGGCTTGAAAAGGATATAAAATAATTATTAGAATTTTTCCAGTCTTGCAGTTTTAAGGCAAATGAAGAAAATCCAATACCAGTTCGATCAAAAAAGTGTATATAAATTGGAATTTTTATTGTTTTTAATAAATTGTATGTATGAATTTTATGGAATTCATTATAAACTGCAATATTCCGAACATAACATATTAAAACATTGGAATTAAGTTAGAATGGTAAAATGGTAGTTTGGAGGAGGTTAGTTATAGGAAGAGGAGGTAGTTTAAGAAAAGTTCTGAAGTAATTTTAAATTGTTTTTATAAAAAAAAAATGTTTTTTAAATGTCACAATGGATTCGATAACTTCTTTAAATTGGAAATGACATTATTTGAATAATTGTATTTACTAGGTTAATTTGTATATTCTTTAATTAATAATTTTTCAAAAATGTACAAATATATATTTAAAATTTTACGTATAATTAGTTAATTGTATATATATAGTATATTACTACGTATATTAAATATTAATACGTTTTCTCAAATTATATAATCATAAAAACATTTTTTGTCAGTTTTGACTTCGAAAACTGTAAGAACAAAGATTGTACAATCATATCATATTGAAGCTATTTCTGCTAGATCTCTGAAGTTAAGCAACATCAGAGACAATTAACAGTAGACAACCAGCTACAATTACAATGGACATCAGATACAAATGAAAAAGTACCTACTGTTCTATAGGACACTTTAATGATAAAAGATACGACCTAGCTGATAAAATGGTTAAACTGCCAATGTCATATCAACAACCTCGGTTCTGAGTAATAACGCGTCATGGATGCTTGTAAATATATGATATATTTGAATGGCAAAGAGAGAGAGAGAGAGTATCAACAAGTACTTCCATCTGAAACAATTCCTTAAATTCAACTATACAAAGACATAAAGACATAAAATTTTATTTTTCACGCTCGTACATTTGTATCTCCAATATATAATGATTTGTAATTTATTACAGACTGGAAACATGCACAGAATGCTAGGAATATTGTAAAAACAGACGTTAAAAACACAAACTCCTAACTTTACATCCGACCATCAACCAGCATTATGAAATATGTATGTTTTCAATTTATATTTAAAATCTCGGATATTCCTTCAGATTTTAAATTCTTGAGGTAGCTGATTTCAGTATTGTACACCATAGTAGTTTACATTGTTTACACCCGTATTTGTTCTAATTTTTCTTACCTCATAATCATCACCCTGTCTTGTACTTTTTACGTTTATTCTTTTTTTTAAATGTTATAATATTTGAGTGATAATTGTTATTTATTCTTTCGTAAATGACCATTAAGGTCTTAAATGTATGTAGTTCAACGAAGTCTAATAGTTTACATTCCTTTTTCAATGCTTCAGTTGATTTGTTTGCTTTGCTATATACCCTTTAACACTATAATTACATTATTTAGAACTAGATTACTTAAAATAAAATAGACTTTTTAATACGCACGCTTTATTGCTAAATTTAGAGAACTTTTGGCCCACCATCTAAAGATCTGGTGGGTGTTAGAATAAATAAACCGTTTTATTTATCCTGGCACGAAAATTACAAAATCTCTTCCACGATGGACGTGTGTGTTAAATCTATTATTTAAGTAGTTATGCTATTCTTGAGAAGGGTAACATTATCATAGAAAAAAAAAATTATATAGATGATTATTTTGATTTGGCAATTGGGTTATTTATATCCGCAATTAAATTAATTCAATGTGAGGTTAGACCATTTAGATATAAAAGTTTTTAAATCTAGAATAAGAAGGCGAACATTTGATGTATTAGGCTAAAGTAAGGTTACAGAAATTGGAAAAGACATTTGTAATTTAAAAAAAAACGAAGAAGAACAAATATCATACATACAAGCGGAAAGTTTTAAATTTCAATGTATAAGAAAGGATAATTTTACAGAAAACGTATAGAATTCTCAAAAGCATCCATTGCCCTAATAAACACTTGAATAATTTAAGGTTAAAATAAAGTGCGATTGATCGAACACACAAATTTAATGATAAGAAATGCGAAATCTACTCATTGTTCCTGCTGTTGTTATTTCTGTTCATAGATTCCTATTCTATTATATCTTCAAACGATATTATCCTATGTCTTCTGCAAACTTATCTTTATTCAATTTTATCTATATTCTATGATTATTTATTCGTAGAGTTATGTCACTTTCTTCATGCTATTTTTCGTCTTACGATTGTTTCTCTAGCTTATATTTTACGATTGTCTCTCCATATCATCGTATATTTTACGATTATTTCTCCATATGATCGTATAGTCTACGATTTTATTCGATCTTATATTCTGGAATCCTCACTTCATACAATATCCTATATTACGGTCTTTTTTTACAGAATATCACAACCTGTGATTCTTATTTCATGGGATTTTTATACAGCAGAACCCCGATAATCCGAACTGTGTTAATCGAAATCCAAATAATCCGGAGTAACCTGCTACCTTCGTTTTTTATTAGTTTTTTAGTAAGTACTCGTTCAGTATTTTCGGAAAAGACGCTCATTCATGTGTTAGCAAACCAGGGCCTTTAGAGGGAAAGACTAATTAATATAAATGGTAGATATCTGACATCTACGAAGATATGCATATCGTATATATATAAGAAATAGTGAACTATTTCTGAAACACTTAATACTTTACTTAACACATGTGACGTTTGCCACTACCAATATTAGTAGTTTTGTAATATGTAATTAAATATATTTTTGGATAAATGCTGTTCAGAGGCGGCTCCAGGGCCGGGCAATCCGGGCACCCCTCACCGGCCCTTTTATTATCGCGCAGTTGTAATGTAAACTGTTTGTCATTAAATTGTAGACTCCCATTCATTATAAAACGTAAACGTAATTTATTCGAATTTTAATAACGCTAAAATGATATTTATTGTTCTTACAATTCATTTGTTATACTTTTATCAAATTAAGATTATTGTTATTAACAACGGATCAGAAGAAGACAAAACTATTTACCATCTCCCATCAAATGGCTTAAAAACCTTGTTTTAGTTCATTTTTCAAATTTTTTCGGAGGAGGGCCCCGAACCCCCTTTTCTCTGGGGGTCTATTTCATGCCTTCAGGCTCCCCGGTAAGGTCCCTTTCCGAAATATTGGGGCCTCGCAAAAGTAAATGGCCCAGGGCCCCGCAAAGTCTAAGGCCTCTACTGATTCTGTCGTTCTTTTGCACCTCTGCATTGAGAAATCGAAGTTTCGGATCATTCGAAATAAACCGTAACCCCCTCCTTATTTCCGGATTATCCTAAATCGGATCTGCCCCTTTATTCCGGATAATCAGAGAGTTCCGTTGTTTGTTATAAATGGAAACATCCATAGATGAAAATAAGGGAGGGGCCAACCAGGGCCGACGAAAGGGGCAGCAAGGGCTGCAGCCCGGGATCCCGGATGTAGTCTAGGGGCCCGCTCTGGCAAGGACCTATGCTGTGGGGGGGAGCCCAGTCCCCCTCCTTTAGTCGGAAGGAAAGCAAAATTGTTCTCTAAATCCAGATTAATAAGATTTTGTACATTTTTAATGCATAGTTTTTTAATTATTCTTCATTATCCTGTCTCGATTATCGAAAAAAATAATAATAGTAGCTTACGTTAGTTTTTTTTTCAGCAGTGATCTTGTAAAATAATTAAGTAATAAGAAAGTATAAAAACGTGCGTTTTTATTCATACTTTTTGCTCATTTGGGGGTTCAACCCTTTCCCCCCCCAAAAAAAATCTCTACCACTGCCCAGGGAAGGGGTCATAGGGACCTATCAAAGTGAGCCTGGTGACCCGCGTTGGCTCCCGGCGCCCTTGGGGCCAACCAATAATATTCGTTTTATTTGCACATAATAGCCAAAAAAAAACCAATAATGATAATTTTAATTTTAAGATGCGTTAAGCTTCTTTTCTTCACTAGTAATTTTTTTATGTATCTTTCCATATATGGTTCAATAGACATGTAGCTTTACTTTCCAGAGGAAGATACGAATGCTGCTACTCCTTTCTTTCCCATCCTTTTTCTCTGAGCACCCATTGTTATAAATTGATAATATTATAATATTAATTAATGCCTCCGCTTAAAAATGTACCCTCAATGCGCATCATTTATTTTTGATTTGCCAGAACCTGTAATATTTCGCAAATTTAATCATATTCTCATGTTTTTCACTTTAATAAAGTATTCACAGTCCATGGTTGCTGAACTTAAATATTATCGCAATACGTTTTGTGATTCAAATTAGAAATCACAAAGAACTACCTCGCAATATATTTGCACAGATTATTTTATTGGATTTTAATCCTTTGTAATGCAAATTTCATCCCGGAAAGAGCCTTTTGTAATTTAAGCTCCAGAGGAGGAAGTTTAACAGTGGGAGTTTATACAACTACTGAAAAAATAAAAAAGTTTACATAATGGAAATGTTTTTGCTTTCACATTCACGACATTCTTTTCGCACTGGTTTATTTTAATGCGCGAACGCAATAGCTCCAACGAATGCAAAATGCAAAAGAGCGCAGATAAAAATTTAAGAAAAAGAGTCTAGACATGAAAAGGACATTTTTGATGCGGTTTTCTATGTGTCTCATGATTTCTCGGATGGAAGAGGACTGGGAGTTTTTAGCAAAAAGTCAAACGTGAAAGTAAATAGAATCGCTTAAACCTTTAATTTGATAAAAAAAACCTAAAATATTTGGTATCCAAAATATGTATCAACAATCATTCAAACACAGCATTATAAAAGCAGTGAAAAGAATTTGATCTTGATTTCCGATTGTCCAAGTGCCCACAACTTGAATATTTTTTTTACAGCCTGGCTTGTGATTCCTTTGCCGTAAAAGGTTCGGATTGTTTAAAAGAATCCCGACTTTATATTTATTCGAATATATTGCAAAGCTCAAATAAAAAAATGCCAGATTGAATTGGAATAATGTGAAATCGACAGATTGTTATGTATTAAGTTGACATGAAAACGCTTTGGGTAGCTTTGCTGGAGCCCTCATCAATATCTTTCTTCTAACACTACATGCTAAAAAAATTTTGACAATAATTTGAGACAGAAAATTGAAATTCAATAATAATTAATAATTCACAGAGTATCTAGTGATAATAACATGAATTTACGATAACATAGTGATGATATTAAATATATGCACAGCAAATTATAAGACGTGTGTCGATAATGTATGTAATTCTAGTATGTAAAAATTTAATTGAAAGGTAAACAGTGAGTTAAAAAATCTGAGCAAAATATTTTGTTTTTATTAATAAGCGGTATTATTTACAACGATAATAAGACAAAGATTATATTTAAATAGGATAAAGGTTACACTTAAATAAGATGAAGATTGCACTTAAATAAGATAAAGATTGCACTTAAATAAGATAAAGATTGCACTTAAATAAGATAAAAATTGCACTTAAATAAAATAAAGATTACACTTAAATAAGATAAAGATTACACAAATAAAGATAGCAATTAATTTACGTTTACCACTGTTGTTTAGATGCTATAAAGGCTGTACTTATTATATGACTGAGAAATGTATATTGCAGTTTAATACAGTTATTTTGCAATTAAATATCACACCTTTTTAGAAATATTATATAAATTTACAAAATTTACATATTTTGTTCTTTAAATCAAAGATTACGTAAAACACCGAAGAAAATTTTGTAGAACTACTCTTCATATCTACTTTTCTTGAAATAATCTTATCCAATTTTTAATATTTTTAAATTGAACTTTAAATGTAAATTTATATTTTTTCCAGTGTTTTTATGGTAATAAAAACAACAAATTTATTGCTTGAAGTACAGAAAATACATGAATTAAAATTAAGGCAAAAAACAGTTTTTGTTTGTTTACTAGTATGCAATTATTTTATAATAAAAGAAGTAAAAACACTTTGCTGAAACGGAGTTCTTAAGTAAGCTGTAGTGATTTCCCCAATGAGTTGCTCTTTTAATTTTAAAATGAAAAATGTTCTTAAATCTGTTTGGTGTTCGCAATTTTTATAGAGATGTTTCGTTTGCGATTCATTCCATTTGCTTAAGTATTTTAAATACGGCAGACGAACTTGTTTCGCCAATTTTTTCGTCGACAAATTGAATTAAAGGAAATGTAGTAGTTAGTAAAAAAAAAAATAGACGAAAAAATGAAATCATTTGCGATATCGCAAAACGGCAGAAAAAGAATCAAAAGACCGTTAAAAAGAGAAGAAAGGAAGCCGAGATAGCAAAGAGAAGTGGAAGAGAAGAGAGAAACAACAGAAAAAAAGGAGAAAAAACCATGGCCGTCTGTTTTGGGGAAGAGAAGTGACAGAAGGTTTGGACGCCAAAAGGGTAAGAAGAAGAGGAGTGGGAGGAGATGTAGGGAAAAAGGGAAAAAAGTCTGTGGCGACGGAATCGGCGATTGTTTCTGGAGATACTAGGGAGCCAAGACACAACCCCCTAGGGTTCTTCGTAGAATAAAGCTGCTCCTGGATGCCCAAAGTTGAGTATACAAGTATATCGCTTTTCTTTCTCTCTATCCCTTTTCTTTTTTTCCCTATACTTTGGCTCTTCTTTCTCCCTCTCACCCCTCTAGCAGAGCTCTTGCTTGCCAGAGAGAGAGAGAGAGAGCCCTTGGGAGTGGGAAAGAGAGAAAACGAGAGGAGGAGAGATACCTCTCTGGCTCTTTTTCTTCAGATTCCTTCAGCTCTCGCGATATCTCGTGCAATGACGCGAGAGCCCCACAGAAGTGGTTGTTTTCCGTGTCCGGGCGTCTAATGAGGATGGGACGTGCTCTCTCTTTGTTCTCCTTTTTTTTCCTCTCTGCTTTCTCTTCCTAGTCTGATGTTTTCTTTTCTACTCCTTCAGATATCTCTCCGCGTTTACCCTCTATGTTTTCTCTTTGTTTTCCTCTTCTCCTGATGCGTCGTCTTCTCTGCTTGACTGGCTTTGTGCATTTTGGCAATTGTGTTTTCAGTTCTGCTTTTTACTCCCTCCTGAGGATACAAATGATGTCGCCTTCAGAATGACTTTAGGAGGCTTTAGGCTGTAGAGTAAATAGGTTTCCTTACTACTGCAAACTGTAAAAGGTGCAAAATGCATAATACCCCTGATAAAAATAAAGAAATAGGTTTACTAATCAGTTTTTCAAGTGTTCTCTTCTCAATAAATTATTTTATCCATCAATAATACGCCAATAAAAATGCATGCATCACACACACACACACACACACACACATATATATATATATAATATACATAAAACTACATACCTCATACATATATATATATAATGAAAATCCAAACATCATATATAGATTAATACAAATGCATTCGTTATATCATACATGCGTCAATGACAATACGCACATCATACAAATACAAAATATATACTAGTAAAATGCATACATCTTGCATACGCCAATAAACTTTCATACATACACTAATAAAAATGCATGAATTATGCATACACTAATATAAATGTTTACAGCAAAATAAAATATTTCATCTTTATATCATGTTGTAAGATTTATAATTCTGAAACAAGCGGTTTTTATAAAGCAGCTGAAATTCAAATCTTCAGTGAAAAGCCAAACGCAAAAATGCCCTCTTATCGTGATAAAGCCAGAGAAAATAAATCTTAAATCTACGATAAATTGTGTTTACATTATCGTAAAACAATGCTTCGATTTACGATATTCGTTCTTATCGTACGATGGTTCAAACGATTTTTAAGCTGCTAACTTTCTTCAGATCAAGATTATCTGAAAATACTTTTTTAGCGACTTTTTCTCTACATGTAGTCCAATATTGTAAAATGCGCCATCAATTTCAGCGATTTTTTTTTATCAATCCTACAATATCGACTAAATTTCAACTAAAATAAGTAAGTTTTTGGCAAATAAGCTTATTGAGCTGTTATAAGCAGCTTATAGCTTATCAGTTCTATCGAACGAAAAACGGTTTTTAATTTTTGATTATCGATTTCATTTGTTTGGCGCAGTATAGCCCAGATGCTCTTGCGCCATAAAAAAGCCAAACAATCAATCAATCAATCAATCGATTTCATTTGATAAGGACTGTAACAGGAAACAAAAAAATTCAGTATTTTTCCCAAATTATTTCATATTTTTATTTTTAGTACCAGAAAAATACTATATAATTGCGTAAATGGAATACGCTAAAAAATAAAAAATATATATGACAATATTTGCATATATTACTAGCAAAAGATTTTTAAATTTAATACAGAACGATGTGAAGATATTTTTTTCACAAAAACAACATGTGTATTCTACGGCAAACGAGTTGCATATAAAGTTGTACATAAGAAGTTAAACAGTTCGTTGTTGTCATAGATACAGGCATATATTGCCTTATTGCGCTTTGTATATATTTGCGTTTAAAGGTTTATGGCAACCCTGAATTGAATAAGTCTATCGGTGCCATTTTTTTTCAACCGTCCATCGTAGGCGCTGATAATTGTTAACAATTTTTAGCAGCACAATATTTTTAATTAAAGTAAGTATATTGTTTTTCTTTAAGTGTGATGCCATCTCACCCTCCATAGACTACAATGTGACATGAACATGCCTTTTATATATACAGGAAAAACAAATACTGCAGTAAAGTCTCGTTAATTCGGACTAATTGGGATCGAGCTCTGTTCGGATTGTCCGAAAGCTGTACAATATAATTTACTATAAGTCATAATTATTTGATATGTGTGTGTTTTGGTGTGCACACGTAACAGACGATCGAAATTTCCGCTTCCTTTATGGCAAATTTCAATTGGTTGGCAAAACACCCTACGCTTTTTGTTTACGTCTTATCAGTCGGCTGCTATTGCAACCAACTGATTTCGAATTAGAAGGGTTCGGATTAACGGGGCTATTGTACTTGCTTTATGGAGATATTCGCTTTGTTGATTTATGATTTATAATTTCCAATAAGGAAATCACTAATGGAAGTGGATATTAATCAATAAAGAAATATGAAAAATGGCTCAATGTTAATCAAATGAAATTAAATGTAGAAAAATCTAAATTATTTATGGTCTTAAGTAAGAATAAAATGGTGAACGTTGACTTGAATATATAGTCATTTATAATAAATAAAAAAAATTATTTGGCTCATAAAATTACATATTTGGGAATTCAATTAAACGATGAACTAAACTGGAATGTCCATATAAGCAGTATGACTGAAATCAAATAACAGTATAGAAATATTTAGAAGACTAGGTACTACTCTTTCAGGAAAAAAACTTGCATAAAACTTTATTATTCATTAATACATGGTCATATATTATATTGTAATAGTATGTGGGGTGACGTGGGAGTGGTGAATAAAGATGTATTAAAAAACTTACAGAAACGAGCCATAAAATAAAAACACAAAAAAGACTAGAGAAATGTGATAAAGAAATATAATATCTTGCCATTCAAAAAATCAATGAATACACTATTCTAATCAAGGTGTTTTCGAGGATAAATGAATACAGAAATGCTGATATAGTAAAAATAATATTAAATACAAAAGATAGAAAAACTTGTCGTAATTACAATGAACTGATTCTACCAAAAATAAGAACAGAAGTGGGAAGAAGTAATATTAATTATAAAGATTCTAAACTCTGGAACCGATTACCAGGCGAACTAAAAAAAATTGAATAACATAAACATATTTAAAAACAGATTAAGGAAATATTTAATCTCCGGAATGGAATATTAAAATAAATATAAACTTAGTAGTGACAAATAATACTGGGATAATTAGTGAAGTAACTTTCGTATTGCATTATAGGAAGGAAGAGTAGGGAAGAAATAAGCGGAGATGGCTTCAGGATTACATATATTACTGTGTGAATTATCGATCATTTTATTCAATTAATGTAAGGTTCCAAGCTTGTTATGTCATCTTGATATTTTCATGAGACCTTTCTTCATATTGTCATGCTATCAGTTATTGTGATCTTATCAAATTTGCTATACTGCAATTTTTAAGAATGACGCCAAGACTGTGTATTAAAGAAGAATAAATAAATCATTATTATGTTGCATTTGCGTGGTCCATCTTGAATTTAACGACTGAATACATTCCTTAACATCGGACCTTTTCCCAAGGGCCTGAGATATCAAAGGTATTTGCTTAGAATGTGGGCAGTTCCAATCATAGCCTTTTGGAGTTGGTGCGATATCATTTTATCAACTCCTATCCTATTTAGGTGATTTTAGAGATTTGATGGGATTACAACTGCTTTTTTTTCCCATAACTTTTCGTCCTCGACTTATAGATCTTTTTGTTCGGAGATTTTGTGAAATTCTTTCTCTTGAATTCTTGAGTCACCAGGAACAGCCACATCTGCTATCCAAACTTGCTGTTTATCCACAATTGTCAAATCAAGTGTACTATGTGTAAGGTGTTTGTCAGTTTGGATACGGAAGTCCCACAGAACCTTGACATGGTCATTTTCAGTAATCTTCTCAGCTTTGCGGTCCCACCAGCTTTCGTTGACTGTAGCATTATATTTTTGTCACAGGTGCTAGTGAATCATTGAAGCTAATTTACTGTGTCTTTCTAAATAGTCTGTATTCACGATCTTTTTGCTTCCACAAATTAAGTGATCTGCTATTTCATCTGCTTCTTTACGAAGACAACATTAGCTATCGTGAGGTGATTTTCCAATTTTTGTTTTAATTACGTTCGTTCTTAATACCTGTTCCTGTGCATCCATTAACAAACCTTCTGTTTCTTTCTTCAGTGTCCCCTTTTGAAGCCACTGCCAAGTTTGTTGTTTATTGACTTTTCCCATAGTAGTTCTAAAATGTTGTCCGTGGAGGGTTTCATTCTGCTATTGCTGCTTTCGTCTCAAGAAAGTGTCTTTTTTTTATATTCTTTCGTAGATTCTTTGAATTTCAATAATTTTGCTTTGGATACTTCTATCAACATTCTTTCAGAACTTTGGTTGATATGCTCGGCCAATACTCTTTTTTTTTTCTTCTACTGCCTGCTTGACTTGCATCAGACCTCGGTCTCAGATGTTTATTGGCAGGTTGAGTCTGTCCACATCACTTCGGGAATGTAGAGCACGATTTATTTTCATAATTTTACGAGTTTTTTGGGTTAAAAGCATCCAGTTCTGATTGTTTCCAGTTAATAATTCCTGAGGTATCTAATAACAGCAGTTGTCCGTGTGTTAATGGATTCGATGGTATTAAATCCATTACTACATGGGCAACTATGTATTAATGGATTTGATGATATTACCACCATTAAGCTTTGATTTCAAAATTATTATTATCATTGTCTGGAATCGAATGCATATTTCCCAGACAGTGGCGTAGCAATTTAAAAATTATTGGAAACAAATTTAAATAGCCTTAAAAATCTCTCTCCATCTCGTGTACTCGTGTTTGTCGCTTAGATTTTATGGCGCAAGGATATCAAAGGACGGTAATCAAGGTAACGTGTGTTTGTAATGCAATCTTAAAGAGGGGAGTATGTCTTGATACACAATGGGGGGGAATTGAACTCCCTGAAACCCCCTTTACTATAGCAATACTAAGAGGTGTCCCTTGTATACATAAAAAACATTTAAAGAAATCTTCATCCACGAATAGCTGCCTAGATAATGGTTTTGTGGCGTATTGTGATCTTACATTTTGTGAATTTCGTCACACAGAGAGGCGTAATGCATTCAAGTAATGGGGTGTGTTGTGCGTATGATTACTATTTATCAAGTAGATAGTAGTACACATCTAATGGAGTTAACATATGTTTAAAGTTTATATGTTCCAGGGCTACTTATTTCATCTAAATGGGGCAGATGATTTAATGCGAGCTCTGAGATGCGAAGAGACCCTGTGTTCTAGAATAAAATTATATGTATAAAATAAACCAATCAAAATCTACCCCTTAAGAAAAAATCACTAAAACTAGGCATACAACTCTACAGACTGATCACAAATTTTTTGGTGTTAGCCTACGAATCTCTGATAATAACCCAGTGACAAAATAGGTTCTATGATAATAACGGGAAATGAAATTTCATTCATGCACTTGTCATCAATTTTGGTTATATTATTCTACTATATTCACGTAAATAGCACCTTTATACTACTGATGTGATTACGAAATGAAGTACCAGTATGCACAGTTTGAAAAAATACACGTACATATTGATATGGTGAGAAAACCATTTGAAAGTGCATGCAAGAGAAAATCGAGGAGTGTACGTAACTTCGCATGGGGGGGGGGTGGCCACTAAAATCCCTCAAAACGTCAATTGAACTAACCTAACAAAGGTGGAATGGTTGCAGTGGTATATGCCATAATTTTTCGGATTAAGAATTGGTGACGTCGTGAGACGCTAACTCTCTTTTTTGTCGGGAGTGTCTCAACCATAAGACTCCATCATCATCTGGACTCTTCCAATTTATCATTCAATTATCATCTAGAATTCCTCCATCATCACCTAGAATTAAGCAATAATCTACACCTCATAATGTTAATCTGGTGTGTACAACCGTGTGACGAATTTCAATCCTTTTGTACTATGAATTACCAACATCTAATTAAAATATTTATCACTTTATTTTTATTCCTTACGTCAACATTTTTCAAGAATCTTCAACTTCCTAAGTCATGTTTGCCACATTCAGCAACTCCTCCATGAATATCGCCAACGCGTGGTGCTGGTTAACAAACCAAAACGGTTGCGACAACCCGTCGTAAACCAAGACTCTGACTAATAATGATATAAGCGTAATATGTTATCTTAGCACGAACGAACGCCGATGAAAAATGCGTTCATTTACAATCACACGTCTCGTTTAATAAACAACCCGTCTTTCTAGGCGATTCATAACGATTACCAAACTGCCTCTGCTTTTGACAAATAGACAACAGAACGTGTTGTTAGAGCTGCAGTGGTCCTCTGTGTAAAATAAACAAGAAGTCCTCACTTCCTCTGAGGATCTCATCCAACGTCCCTCCTCACTCCGCCCTGATCGTTTCGGATCCATTAGAGATGATCCTGGATTTTGGACATCACGCCTTTTTTCGAAGATACGGAAAAAGGGTGGAGATGTGGTGGAAGGGGGAAGTGTCTCCTTCTAAGCAATCCCCCTTTTTCTCCCTTCTGGCAAATTGCCCTCTGCCTCATTTTCATGGGCCGGGCCACTGACGGATCATCTCTTTCTCTCGCTGTTCTAAGAGTCACAGAAAGAGAGCAAGAGGCAGAGCAAAAAGAAGGCCAGAAAGCAGAGAAAGAGCTGAATAAGTATTAGATTGCGGCTGAGGAGGACGGGTGGAGGGACTAATGGAGAGCAGGAGCAGAGTCGAGTAGGAGGAGGGAGCAGAGGTGGAAGTCGGTGGCGTAACGGCGGTAACGTGGTGGTGACGGAGGAGCAAGAGGTAGGGCGAGTGGCGAGGTGGCGCTTTTTGATCGAACAAGTGCTATTGATTCGCTCCCCGAAGCTTGCCACTCGCTGGGGCTTTATCATCCAGCCGTGTTCTCCACTTCACTTCCACTTCCTCTTCTTCTTCTTCTCCTCCAATGCACAACTTCGCACCCGTCGGGATCTTGTACTAATTGCATCGCTTACTCCGCTATCCATCGAGAAGGCAACAAATAAATTGGTTGTGTTTTCTGCCCCTTCCCTGTGGATAGCCAGAAAGGCAACGGGAACATGAACTCATTTGCTTAAGTAGAATTGCAGAATAAAATGTTTACACGCCGTGTAGTTTACGCTGTTACCAAACAATGAACAGCAGATGATGTAAATGATGTAAAGGAAAATCAAATCAGAAGAGGGGAAAATAAACTTCAGTTAGAGAATTTGAAAGTCTTTTTTTCCCTGTATTTTCGGCTTCAATAATTGGCTACTCGATTTGCGAAGGGCAGCTCCTTATTCCCTTCTGATATGATTGAGAAATGGTTCTTGCCCAATCGTGGTATCATCCTCAATCTTTTCCTCCGTGGTATGATCAAGGAAAACTCATGCATGAGCGCTTTTGTAGAAGGTGTTGGAATATATATGCTCTCCGTCAGTTTGCACATAGTTTCCAGATGATCGCCCTCTTTTGTACTAAGAGCGCTGGCAATGCTGCTCAAACTTCAGGAGATCAGATGGAAATTAGTATTTTCAGTATGTGGTCTTCGGCCATGTTTGGGTTCTTTCGTATGTAGTTAGTAATACACGTCTATTTAAGAACTTTCAGTTTAATTCTGTAAGATGATGTTTAATAATGCTTAAAACACATCGAAAACATTGGCATTTATATTATAATTCCAGAAAAATTCGTTAGTATGTCAACTGCATCTTAATATTTAGAGTTAGAAGTTTTGTTTTCAATATGAGAGCGATTTAAATGCTACTGAAATATAGACTTTACATTGTAAGAACTTCATTAAAATTTTTATTTGCAAACTGAACAAAAATCCTAAAATACCTTCGAATATAAGAGCAAAAACTAAATTAGAGAAGAAAAAATTGGTTCGTTATATTCGGAATATTCCATACGTATTATATATGAAACTAAACTGTAATTGAAATCGTTTGTTAATTGTAAACATGAATTCACTATAAATGAGTTTAAATTTATTATTCATTTTATTCTGGACAAAGGATTCCCCC
>QLNU02015270.1:124269153-124291358 GCA_006491805.2 Dysdera silvatica
GCCCATGCTGATAAGCCGTCTCTGTTTGACAGGTTAAATATGTTGGAGAAGCGTTGCAGTGGCATTACAAGGGTTTGAAGTTTAAGTCATCAGTCTAGCATTTTTCTAATATCTTTTCGTTGTATAACAGAACTAGTCATAATGCAAATGGTCCCAGTGTCTAACTCGCAACTCGATGTTCGCTGATTCAAGTTCAGCTTACGTCGTGATGTCTTTTTTGTCTTACTGTTACTTATTAGTCAGTGAGTGATGATGTGATCAGTGAGTTTGTGATTAAGTCGTTGAAATCGACACAAATAGCAAACATTTTTTTTTTCATAATATAGGTGTGTAAAAAATATTAACGTGTCAATACCCCCACTTAGTAAATGTCATTAACGAACAAATTTTAAAAGAAAAATCTCCAAGGAAGGAAACATACAGCACACGAAATCAACCATGTTCACTTTGGTCAATATATTTCAAAAAATTTGCATGGTACAAATAAATAACTCGCTTAGGTTATTTGCGTGCAAAGTAGCTTAGAAAGTATAGTCATATACTTGCTACACCATTGGCTTTAGTAGCGAAAATTATGTTCAACTTGATAAAACAAATTTTCGCTGATGATTATGAAACAAGAAGCGCATTTAACAGCAAGCAACTCCAAGAACACGAAGAAAGGACCGTTCGTTGTTTCACCTGATGCCTCTTCAGCAAACATACGAACAGCTGAATGAATGTAAGAGACGCCTACTCCAATCCTATCAAACCATCGCGTGCTCAAGCGGCTGTACTCGCAGCGATTGCGACAGCTGGGTGTCGTCGTTTTCATGTATTAGAAAACGACATGCATATGTGCCTTTGCTAATCTGCGAGATTATGCATACGAAGGGTTCCTATTCTTTTTCTCTTTTTTTCCCATTTTTCTCGATTTCTGTCTCTTTATAATGACGACAGAATTTTGGGCATAAAACGCAACAGCGACGTAGAATTTACAACGCTATGCCATCACCAGCACGAAATAGTAGTTAGTAATTCATTTTTGAAATGAGAAATAGTGGTGGTGATGAGCGCCGAATTTAAAATTGGCGCCTTTTGTGATCAGCACCCTGAGGTAAAACATTGTCACCCGATTGTCAACTTAATTAGCACCGTTAATTTAACGTCACTCCTATAAATCTACGATGGAGGGATTAGCCATGTCAGTCGTAAGGTCTGGGACGTTACAGTTTTTACTCTATAAAATAAAATTAATATCTGCCCCAAAAAAAGTATCTATACTCATTTGTGCAACAAACGCAAGCCTTCAGAAACAGCTTTTAATTCATGAATGAAATGGAAGCACAAATTAGCCATGAGAATGAAAAGTGAAGAAGACATAAGGTCGTTTGATTGGCTGACTTTATTAGAGTACTTAGAATGTTCATAAGAGCAAAAGAGCGTTAAATGCTTATAAGAGAGGGGTCATAGAGTTATAACCCAAGGCTTAAATTGGGCGGGAGCCCACCGGACGGAGCTCGGCTTCGGTACTGCTTCATATTTAGCGATTATTTAAAGATTAGCCGGAGCCCCTCCAGGGTCATGAATTGCCAAAAAAGGTCATGAATGTCATGAAAAAGTAATGAATTTGTGATTAAGGTCAAGCATTTTGTTGTCCAGAAAAATGGACATAAACAATTGATATGATTTATCGATTCTTTTGCAGCCATTCAATTTTTTAATCGATTTATCATAATATTAGGGCTCCTGCACTTTTTTTTTTGTTAGAAATTAAGCCCTGCTACAACTTCATATATTCATATGTATATATATTACGGTTAAAGTAATAAATTCGGTTATTATTAATAATAACCGGCGATTATTAATAATAAACACGTTTTTCGGTAAATGTGATAAATAATGCATATTAATCATATTTACAGGTAAATATTAATAATTACTAATGAAGTTTGGTCATTGTGAGTAATTAAGCATAATTTATTGAAACTTCAACTCTAACATAATTTTTATGTATCTATAAGCTGTGATAATGAATCTGTAGTTGTAGACACTAGTAGAGTTAAAAAATCATGGATTAAATAAAATACTGATTTTTATTTATATTTTTAATTTAAAATAACAGCTCTAAAAGTTCAATTTATTTTTTTATATTTCGTCATATCTATTCTTGAATGATAATTTTTGAAATCTTGACGACTTCACAAATTTTAGTTTCTTTTCCACAAATACATCGAAAACCTCTCATCATATTTACTACTGCATAAATTGTATAGAATTCAACACAGCGCGTGGATTGCTTTCATTACATTTACTTTATTAGAATATATTACAGCAAAGTAATACATTATGTATAATTTAACATCCATATTATTAAGATAAACATAAAAACTATATTTCTTTGTATATCATTTGCATTTCTCAATTGATAATTTTGTTTTTGAATAAAATGTTCTATATTTAAATACAAAAATTAATTGTTTTATTTGATCTAACCATTAAATCAATGCTTTTGTTTTTATTTTGCTTTATAGTGAAATAACGTATATTTGCAAAAATATTCATGTATAATTTACACATTATTATACTCATGTTTGTAAAAATTGCAACACCATGAAGGACTCGTCAGAATTGAATGAAATTTAATGCACAAACGACCTGTATCGATACAAATAAACGATTAAAATTACAAAACAAAAAACAATATTACATGTCGAAAATCAGTATTTGGTGAAGCCATCATGCGCTGCAATAAGTGATGCTATACGACGTGGCATGGAATCAAACAGATGTTGAATGTGTGCCTGAGGAAGAGCATTCCAGATTGCTTGTATGCAACCCCAAAGTTCATCTGTAGTAGCTATGGGACGAGGATCACGAGCGAGACGCCGACCAACGAAATCCCACACATGTTCAATCGGCGACATATCCGGCGAAAAGGCAGGCCAAGGAAGAAGCTGTATCTGTTGTGATGAAAAGAAGTATTGAACATTCCTGGCAATATGTGGACGGGCATTGTCCTGTTGAAATACAGCTCCGGGAATGCCTTGAAGGAAAGGCATATCTTCGGGCTCCAGAACTTCATTGATGTACCTGTTGCTGTTAAGATTACCCATAATTCGTAGCAGCTAAGATCATCCATGATACGCAAACACACCCCAGACCATAACGCTGAGGGTTAGTCCACTATGACGTTGGATAATGCCCTCCGGAAGGTGGCGTTCACCGATATAGAGTCTAACACGGATGCGGCCATCACTGTAGCCCAAATAAAGCGGGATTCATCAGAAAACATCACTTGTTGCCAATCAGCGCGCCAATCTATGTTCATGAGACCATTGTAGCTACAGGCACCGATGGTTTTGCGTCAGGGGATCCTGTATAAAGGAACTCTTGCACGCAGTTAACGGTGCAGTAGACGCCGACGAATTGATGAAGCACGCGATGATACACTTTTAGCAGTACACCAGCATTCTGCCAACTGTCCAGATGAAGCAAAATGGTTCATCACCGCCATGTGGACCAGGTGTCTATCTTTCCGTGCTAACGTCACCTTTCGGCGTCCACTTCTGGATTTCTGAGTTGTCTAGTTCTCTTGAACCCACTGCTTCCACACTCGCATCACTGTGCTGCTGTTACGCCCCATACGAGCTGCTATTGCACGATAAGAAAGCCCTCCTTCACGAAGGCCGATCATTCGTCCCCGTTCAAACTCCGTAACTTCCTGAAATGTCGTCCTCTTTCGTCGTAGAGGCATAGTGACATCTCATGTAACGTTTACCAATAGCAGATAGCCATACACGCCCCGCTACAGCCCTCTATTTATGCGGATCCATCAGCAGTTCAGTGGGTGCTGTTCAACTCACGCATGCGCGATGACTCTGAAATTCTAATCATTTGAATAGAATACCCTAATTTGCATTTCCTGAAAGTTTCAGCTCAATCACGTGATTCCTTCATGGTGTTGCAATTTTTACAAACATGAGTTATGTCACAATTGATATTTCTTGTTTTTAAATGAACTGCTCAAAACTGCGTGCGTATTGTGACATTTCGGTTGTGTTTGCAACTATAATATATTTTATTTTTAATTTTTGTTTTTAATTTTTAGCACAACGGTGAAAATACTAAATTAAAATATTCAATTATGCGTATTTATATTATGCGTAACGGAAATCTTAAGCTAAACGTGTTGAAAATTATTACATTGACTAAACTTCATTGATATTTATTAATAATAACCGGTCAATGTAATAAATTCTCATAAATTAATCGCTTTAACCGACTTATTTGGTTATTATTAATAATAACCGATTAATCACATTTACCGTAATATATTTAATACCAATGGGGGGTCACAATCCCTATCAACACCCCTGTGTACGCCAGCTGAATTACGGGGATAAAGAATGATGTGCAAATCCGAAAAAACTAACACTTCTGTTTTGTTTTGTTGTCACTCAATAAGGCGAAATTAATCCACCAACAGAAATGTGCAAAACTTTTGTTCGTGCAAAACGCAAGGAAGGGAAGATCACCAACGGCGACAACTGTCGTGACGTCTCTCGATTTCGGAAAGGGAAATATCAAACGGTTTCCCGATGCAAACGTCACGCTATGGGGAAAGTAGTCACCGCGTTTCCTGCATATCGGCCAATCACCGGGCGAAAACCTTCCAGTGTCAAGCTCAATGCGCTCTTCAAATGACTGATTTCGTATCAATGTAAAATCAAATGACTTTCAAATTACCCGCGCTTTAAGAGAGTCGTACAGCAAACGACGATACATTAGTCCAGAAAAATAATTGTCGCCAGCATTGCGAACCAATAGAAAAGAATAATAGAGTCACTTGTACATCAACAATCCTTATTAATTAAACTATTTATCAACTGTTATTGCAAAAATAAATGGTGAATATTTAAATCATTTGCGGTTTGCTGATGACATTGTTATTTTTTCAACTAACCCATTAAAACTCCAAGAAATTGCTGATTCATATATTTACCTTGGCCAGCTGATTTCAATGGATGGCAACATTATGAAAGAACTCAACAGACGTATTAAACTTGGCTGGAGTGCATTTGGAAGAAACAGTTTTATCCTGAAGGGGAAATTGCCTTTGTGTCTAAAAAGAAAGGTCTTCAACCAGTGTGTATTGCCAGTCCTCTCTTATGGATCAGAGACATGGAGTCTAACAGTTGGAGCAATACGAAAGTTACAGACAACGCAAAGGAGCATGGAGAGGTGCATGCTTGGAATAACTAGGAGAGATCGAAAAAGAAACACTTGGGTGAGAGAGCAAACTAGAGTAGAGGACATCATTGTTAAAGTAAAAGGGCTGAAATGGCGATGGGCTGGGCATATTGCAAGAAGAACTGATCAACGATGGACAACAGAAATTCTGAACTGGATTCCAAGAGACCACCGAAGACCTAGAAAACGTCCTCAAACTAGATGGGTGGATGAAATAAGAAAACAGGTTGGGGTGACGTGGAAGCGAATTGCTCAGGATAGACTTGTGTGGAAAGCATTTGGAGAGACCTTCATCCAGCAGTGGATAGATAATGGTTGAATATGATGATGATGATATATATATATCATCCTAGAATGGATCCCACTGGACACCACACACCCAAGGAAAAGGCCAAAGACGAGATGGGTGGATGAAATAATTAAATATATTGGGCACAAGTGGCAGCAAAATGCACAAGATCGACTTCGTTGGAAAGATGCAGAGGAGGCCTTTATCCTGCAGTGGATTGACAACGGCTGAAATGATGATGATATATATATATATATATAGATACAAAATTTCATTGCAATGGGGGTTATAACACCCAACAACACCCTCATGCGTACGCCTCTTGTGAAAAAGCATCGGAAAAATTTCTTCGCAAACAACAAAATGGACTACATTTGTTAGTTATTGAACATTCAAAGCCATGGCGTAATATTAATAGCGAGTACTTTTTTATTACTTTTTGTGTAAAAGAACCGCAACCTACTAGAGTTAGATAGTAATAAATATAATGGCTTTGAAGGGGCGCGTTCGAAGGTATACGAAAGGAGGGGGAGGGGATGCTCCACTCCGCCTTCATCTATAGCACCTGACGCCGCTAATGGTGCCGTTGGTCGGGCGAATGTTAATTCAATAGGGTATCCGCGATCGTCACGCCATTACGCCACTCACTAAATAAATCCGTGAGTCAACCGACCGATCGTTATTATCGGGTCGGAACCGCTCTTCCACCCACTCTTTCCCCATGACAACACCCACTTCCAACTCGCAGGTTACTTGCCTCTGCCTCCAGCATTTCATCTATCCTTGATGAAGGGGTATTAGAACGGTGAGGACAGCAGCTGTCGCCATCTGTCGACACAAATGCGAAACAAACGAGAAAAAGACTCGTTGCGTGTATGGCCATCTATGGGCAGAAAATGGAAACATTCATATCGGTCATGGCATTTTGCAATTTTTTTAAAAGTTGGGATTTAAAAATTGACAATGATATCGTTAAGTCCTGCTTTCAACAATTCTTCAAATCCTCTTATTTTTCCAGCATGTACAATTCCTTATAGTATTATTAGAACATGAATCAGATGTTAAACATTATCAGTGTTAAATACCTGCGTAGCAGTATTTTGTCCTTTATTTACCTATCCGATTGACTGACGCCGTTGAAATTTTAACGTTGCCAAAAAATGAAAAGAAATCTTTTTCCTAACCGACAATATTTTTAAAAAATTTACAACAATTTGTTTCCTCATTAAAAAATATTTTTTAATTTTAGCATTATGTATTTGAAAACACTGTTGTTAAGTACAATTTCATGCAGATAAACAAACAGTTCGCGCACTTAAGCAAACTTCTTTAAAGTACTACGGATAATGTATTTTTTAGCTATACTTGTATACACTGGCGGATCCAAGGGGGGGAGATGGGGAGACCCCCACCCCAGCCGAAATTATACCATGGAAAAAGAATTGAAAAGTACTGGACACTTGGCTAAAAATAGGAATCGGAAACAAATCGTCCCCCCACCTTCTTGGAAGATTTCTAGATCCGCGCTTGCTTGTGTAGTATTTCATCTATGTTATTACATTTACATGTTCCTATTTTTAAGTTTGTAAATTATCGAGAATGTTTATTTTGAGGATTATACCTTATCGTTATTTCCACAACCGTACGCAGAAAGTTCATAAGGGGGATTATCGCTACAATGCGGGGTTACAGAGCAAGTTACATATTCCTATGTTAAACATGTAAAATTTCGTATCAAAGGGGTTATAACCCCATCAACACACCCCTGCGTACGCCAGTGATTATTTCATTCATAAAGACAATAAATGTACAGTAGTGCTTACGTTTGATTTTAAAGAATTTAAAAATATAATTTTTAATCAAATTCTTCAAACAGGCAAGTTTTCTCTTTCGATCCGCTATAACAGGATTGCCCAACCTACGGTCCGTGGGCCACAATCCGGCCCGCCGACAACTGCTTGGAATAACATATTTCCCAAAAAAGTTTCAGATTTTTTTTTAGAAATAAAGAAAAACCGTGAGGACAGCATGGATTACCCCTTTCTATTTCGCAAGTGAATAAACAAATAATTGGAACAAATTTTGAAAGGAGGCTTTTATTAGTTAGTTTAAAAAATAAAAAGCCGCTACCCAGCGCAATCCGTGAAAATTCTTTAAGTGGCCCGCTACCCAAAAAAAGATGCCAACCCTGCGCTATAACTAAAGTAATTCCGCTATGGGCATGAAATATATATTTAACAAGCAAGGATATTTCTTGGCCAACAACTTCTTTCTAATGAATGAAATTGTGGGAAAGTGTAGTGCACAGAAGAGCCACGTGGCCCATTCCCGATGCGATAGGCGGAATACTATATAGCTATATAATTTTAGTTATCTGCATAATGCGAGTAGGCCTGTATAAATTTACAACAGAAAAGAAATGTTTGTGAGTACAAGTATAGCGATCTCACAAATTAGTAACTTTTAGATCAGAGTGATTCAACCTATGTCCTGCAAGCAGAGGTGGCCCTAGTGTTTGCGAGGCCCAAGGCAGGGTATACCGCGAGAGGCCCTATACAAGGAGACCCGCATATAACGACGAACTTGGGACCAAAGGAAATGTTCGTTATATCCGACCCGCAAAGATCTTGGACATTAAAAACAATTGAATTATCTTGCACTAAATCATTATAAAAAATAAAATTTACATCTTCCTATCTATATCCGGAAACTCGCTAAATGTGTGCTCGCTGTAACTGGGTCCCAATGTTTTCGATTGAGAGGTTGAAGGACGAGAGGGAAGAGAAGCAAATTATTAAAAGAAAATACATTACACACTGATCATATATTTAAACACTAATCATATTTATTAATCAATGACTCACATGTTTGTAACAGAACATACTAATATTTAATTTGAATACTGTGACTTAGTTTTGCAGGATTACTCGGGTGCCACACCTTAATTATTGCTCAAATCACAATATTCTCGTTCGATATAAGCTTATTCATATCTAAAATTGTTTGTAAACACTTCATAACTTTTGCTTACTTTATACGTATTTAGCTCGTTAGATAATTTGGGATGGGATCAAAGGCTTAACGAAACCTCCAAATAAATTACGTTTACACATAGATCTCGATAACGGAATTATTGATATTTATTATGGCCTTTTTTTTTCATCCGATGAAGTTATTTTGAAATTAAAAAATAACTAAATCAATCCAAAGTGTTTTAACTGCTAAGACTCATTATATTGACAGTATGGAAACTATTCCCTAAAATATTGTCTTTTTTCAACCACATGCCCACCTTTTAACAATTTTTTCTTCCCTTTCACCTAAACTGTCAGACTCCCTACCCATTTGGTGGTTGTAAATTCAGCGTCGTCTTTTGTTGACGTAATATTTTGTAGTAATTCTCAGCTTTTTTTAACCTCCTGATGTCCAAAGGAAATAAAACTTTCGTTTATACTTTTAGATGTAATAGGGATGCTAAAAATGTTTCCATGTTATAATTATTAATTTTTCCCATAATTTCATGTAAAATTTCCCTACGTTGAGCAAGAACTTTTTCTTCTAATAGCAGCTGAACGGATGTACGCTCTTACCAGAAGATTAGAAATAGAAGAATAGATAGAGAAATTTTACACTATTTGAAACTGTTACTTGTAAAGTTATTTTTTATTCATTTTTTAATATAAAAAATACTTGAATTTTTGTATAAAGTTTTCAAGTTTAGAAATATCAATGCAAATAATGAAGTATTGCGTAAGGCTCTAGGTAGTCGCCTGCTTCGCCTTACCCAAAAGCCGCCTCCGCCTGCAAGTCCTATTGGTCCTAAGGAGCGTTCAAGAAAAGCATCTTTTAAAGTTTTAAAAATTTTGTTTGTTTACTATCAACACATTTAATTATTTGCATAAATTTTATTAGAAACACCTACCTTTTAGTGTACATGCTTTTGTACGAAAAAAATGCCAAGATCTTATTGATTAGAGAAAAAAGGATAAATACTGTGATATTTAAGAACTTTGAGCACTGTTATCAAAAGCATCAATAGCTTTTGAAACTCAATCAACTGGTGAATAATTTTTCAGGTACAGACATCTCATTGAAGTTGCCAGAAACAAGCGTTATTTTCGCATTTACGGAAAATGGTACATGAATATTTATTTTGTCAAGCGTCATTAACGAAAACACATACGTCTGTTTTTACGTATTAAAATCGTTTAATAATATACTTAATTATGTATTTTATGGAATATAATGATTGTGTATACTAAATAATATTAAATGCATTGCAAACAATTTGACAAATGACATGGAAATTTCATGGTATATGGCCCGTGTATGTCTTGTCGAAATACTCTGCGGCCAACTTGGTGCAAAAAGTTGAACCTCCCTGTCTTGGATAGTCCCTCTATGCTTTTATTGATACTGTTTTCTCTACAACAAAAATCGAGCTCGTTGAAAATTGTGAAGTCCAATCATGAAATAGTTTCAATAAATAGTCTAATTCTAGTATCTACTAACTCGACAACTTTGCGAGAATAAACGAAGTGGAAGAAATACAGGACCATCTCACTCTCGGGGTGAAGATGTTTTACGCGCAGCGATCTTGCGAGACAGTTCAAGCTTCTCGAATCGGGTCGTTGAAAATTGTTTTTGTTCTCGTCTGATAAGCACAGGGATTTTATCTTTCGGAAATCGTTGCTTCCAAGAGAAAAAACGTAACAACTGTGTGTGTATAGCATGAAAAAATTTTCTTCTTTGTCTGTCAAAACGCGTTTTTCTGTAGAACTTCAATTCCCAAAACTAATTCGCCACTGTTACCCAATTTCATCCCAATTCTTACTATTAGTTACAAAGGTAAATTTTTTTTGAACAATTCGACTCTCCACTTTTTTCATGAGTCACTCTAAAACCGAATTCGATTCTAATATGAATTAAGAAAATGTGAAAAATGAGAGTGAATCGTGCTCTCACTCCATTTCTAGTCATTTTCACGGTTCATATTAGAACAGAACTAGTTTAGTTCTAATATGAATCATGAAAATGTGAAGAATGAGATTGAATCGTGCACTCATTAAATTTCCAGTCATTTTCATGGTTCATATTAGAACCGAAGTAATCCAGTTTTAATATGATCCATGAAAATGTGAAGAGTGAAACTGAATCGTTTACTCATTTCATTTCTATAACTTTTCATCACTTACATTTCCACTTATTTTTATGGTTCATACTAGAACCGAAATGGTGCGGTTCTAGTATGAATCATGAAAATGTGAAGAATGAAATTGAATCGTGCTCTCATTCCATTTCCAGTTATTTTCACCGATCATATTAGAACCGAACTAGTTTAGTTCTAATATGAACCATGAAAATGTGAAGAGTGGAACTGAATCGTTCACTCGTTTCATTTACATAACTTTTTATCACTTACATTTCCAGTCACTTTTATAGTTCATACTAAAACCGAACTAGTTCGGTTCTAGTATAAACCGTAAAGGTGTGAAGAGTGAGACTCAATCGTTCACTCATTTCATTTCAATAAATTTTCATCACTTACATTTCCAGTCATTTTTATGGTTTATACTAGAACCGAACTATTCCATTTCTAATATGAAGCATGAAAATGTGAAAAGTGAGACTGAATCTTTCACTCACTCCATTTTCATATATTTTCATCATTCATATTTCCAGTCCTTTACATAGTTCATACCGGAACTGAACTAGTTCGGTACACTCATTTCATGTCCATAAATTTTCATCACTTACATTTCCAGTCATTTTTATGACTTATACTAGAACCGAACTAGTCTATTTCTAATATGAAGCATGAAAATGTCGAAAGTGAGACTGAATTTTTCACTCACTCCATTTTCACCATCCACATTTCTATACATTTTCATCATTCACATTTCCAGTCATTTTCATTATTCATACTAGACTTACTTTCTGGTTCTGGTAGAATGTGAAGAGTGAAATTGAATTGTAAGGAATATTTCCTCTGCATACTTCTTAAAAAAATAGACAATGGAATCTCTTTTATTAAAGGCTGAGTGATTACTTTGTAATAGGGATGAGTTATCAATATGACAAGGTAGGCAATACCGATATCATATACAATGTCCTAGCTGCTGAGGAATACAGCGATACCGTAGCTATTACCGGCTTCCAACCTACATACTACGGATTTGGTAAACGACGATTGGATATGACTCTAATTATTTATCCACGGGCTGCAATTCTGGATGATTTAAAACTGCAATGTTTGAAGATGTTGCTATGCAGGCATTCGTCAAATAAATACTCTTTAAATAACTAACAGAATTTATTAACGTAATTAAAAGAACTTATTGGATAAATATCACAGATCATGACTAGCATTCACTCGAGCTAGTTACTATTACTAACGAAAGCAAAACGTCAAGAGCCTCAATCTTTGCATAGCTAACTTTTAAGTAGAACACGCTAACGCATTACACATGCGCGACTTTTACAATTCATCTAACTCTCCAGCGCAACTGCGGGGAAACGCGATACGATTACGATAACGACTATTTACATTAACAAGAATCGTACGCTACAGAATACTCCCCCGCCAGCGTGAAACCCTGGAGAACGCGACATACATTAAAGTCTAAAGCGCACGACACGGCTGGATCTTGTGCGAACTTCCCTCGACGTGGACTGTGCATCACTAGTCTGATGTAGCTGTCCTTTTCCGGAGGTTGACTCATCCGAAGAAGTCTTTACGTTGAAAAGGAAGGCAGGCTTTAGTTTGTCTATATATAAACTGTATCTGTCTTTCCTCTTATGTCCAAGATGAAAAATTTGGGTCCCGATTTGACAACTGCCAAAGGGCCTGCGTATGGTTGTTGAAGTGGTCTTCTAATGCAGTCTTGCCGGCCAAAAACATGTGTGGTCGATGTTAATTCCTTATGGATAAATACGTCTTTTAACTGGCGACGAATAGTTAGGACAGGCTGCAAACGTTACATGTGTTTCCGTACCTTAGCTATGTATTCCATGCTAATTCGCTGCTTTATCACTGTCCCCAAAACCTCTCCAGGCAGGCGTATAGTTTCTCCATAAACCAATTCAGAGACCGATGACCCTAGGCCTTGGCACAAGGATTCTCGGATTCCTAGTAAATCTATCGGCAGTATTATAGTCCAACTTTACGTATTGTAACATTTTGTTTGTTTGTTTTGTGGTTTTACGGCTCAAAGACTACAGTGGTCATGCTGCGCCGGGACCTACTGTTTTCCGAGGAATCCGAACCTCTTAAGGCCTAGGGAACCAAACCCCGGACTACAGTGAGCAGTGCGATCTTTATGAGATCTCTGAGTAAGCGTTCTTTTTGCACTGCTGGGAGTCGAACCCGGATTAGCGGCGCACTAGGAGAACGCGTTACCACACTGCGCCACCGCAGGGCCTTGTAACATTTTAATGATGCTTTAAGACGTCGATGGAATCTTTCCACTAAATCATTTGCAGATGGATGGTACGCAGTAGTACGAGTCTTGCTGATTCCGAGAAACTTTGTAAGAATCCGAAAGAGATTACTTTCGAATTGACGTCCTCGGTTAGTGGTTACTTGCTGCGGAACGCCAAAGCTGGCTACCCATCCACTAACAAATGTTTCTGCTACTACCTGGGCGGTAATGTCTTCGATAGGGAAAGCTTCTGGACAGCGTTTGAATCGATCAACGTATGTCAATAAGTAAGCGTAAAACTCAGAACTAGGTAAAGGTCCTACTATATCCATGTGTACGTGACTGAATCTTGAAGAAAGTAATGGAAAGGACGTAAGCGGAGACTTAACATGGTGGTGTACCTTGCTTCGTTGGCAATCGAGGCACGACCGAACCCATGTAGCAATGCCACACTTCATTAATTTCCAAATTTATCTTCTTCTAACTAGATCAACAGTAGCTTTAACTCCTGGATGAGATAGGTTATGCAATACTAAAAATACTTTGCGCCGAAAAGGTTCTGGCACATATGGATGTACAGTGCCACCTGATGTGTTGCACCAGACCGGAAGATCTGATGCTGGTACACTTATAGACTTAAACTCAAGGCCAGGTTACCGCGCGCCCAACAACGCCAACTCGAGGTCGCTTTCGTGCGCACGAGCCATCGCACCGTAGTCCAAATCTTCACAAATGTCTATTGCAGAAATACGCGAAAATGCATCAGCTACGCTATTTTGGCTACCTGAGATATACCTTATATCTGATGTGAATTGAGAAATATACTCTAACTACCTTTGTTGTCGTGGCGAACACTTATTATTTATCTGCTTAAAAGCACATGTGAGAGGTTTCTGGTCAATAAAAACACAAAAATTCTACCTTTCAATGAATGTCTAAAATGACGAATGGCGGGATACGGCCCAAGCAATTCTTTATCATAGGCACTATACTTGGTCTCTGCCCTATTTAATTTTCTGGAAAAAAATTCTAAGGGTTCAACCATGCCATTATGATATTGCTGCAACATTGGAAGCATCTACCATTATTGAGATTTTGGCATCTGATCTAGGATAAGCCAAACTTGTAGCTTCACTAACCATTTTACGACATCTTCAACTGCCAGAATACTTTCTTTAAACCATTTAACTGGCGATGTGTCTTTTTTCATACTACCTTTTATCAAATCGTTTAAAGGAGCTTGTATTGCCGTAGAATGCTCATAAAACCTTTGGTAATAATTTAACATGGCTAGAAAACGTCTGAGCTCAGTGACAGTTGCGGGTTGAGGGTACTCGTTCAGCATCTTAACCCTCTCTGGCAACCGGGCTACACCTTTGCTTGAGACCTGGCAACCCAAAAATGACAACTCAAGCTCCTCAAAGATGCACTTCTTTATGTTTATAACCAAGCCATATGAATTAAATCGCTCGAATACTTTTTCTAAATCTTTACGATGACATTCTAATGACTCTGAAGCTACCAATACGTCGTCTATATAATCATAGCAATTTAGAACACCTCGCAACACCTCATCGATAAAACGCTGAAACCTTTGCGCAGCGTTACGAAGACCGTAAACAATTGGTGTAACTACTGCGGTCTTAGGAACGTTCACCTTTGCAACTGGTATCTGATGAAAAGCTTTGATCAAGTCTAATTTGGTAAACACTTTCTTTCCTGTAAAACTGAGGACAAAATTTTGAATATGTGGAATAGGATATCGGTCAGGCTCTGTAATCACGTTGAGCTGACGATAATCTCCACATATGTGCCAACCCCCATCTCCCTTGGGGGACAAAGTGAATAGGACTAGACCATGGACTAGAAGATGCCCTAACTATCCCCATATCAACCAAGGTTTTAAATTCCCGCTTGACGAAGGTTAACTTATCAGACGATAACTGCCTGGTTTTCGCAAAAACAGGTGGTCCCCTGGTAATGATACAATGGACAGTATAATAGTCAATCCGAGCACCCAAGAAAAATGGATTGAGTATATCAGGGTATGTTTTCAAAAGTGAGTGGTATGGCACTTCATCAGACACTGTACTTAAACCAAAAACTGGTAATTTAACCATGCAACCTGAAGAAGTTAAAGAAGTAACTCTATCTACGAGACGGCAATTCTTAGCTTCTACCTGTATAAGCAAATCATGTTTTTTCCAAAAAGTTAATTCCAAAAATTTTTTTTGAAACATCCCCTACTACAAAAGTCCAGCCAAATTGTCTTCTAAGACCGAGGTCAAAGTTAAGGAACACCTTTCTAAAAGTATCTATACTAGTGCCGTTGGCTGCATATAAAAGAAAATCGCTTTTGGAACGATAACCTTTGACCAAGGTGCTTGGAATAACTGATAAAGAAGCACCATTATCAATTAAAAACGAACAATTGGTACCTCTATCTTTGACGTATAAGTGGTTAACTTGCTCTCTTTTTATCCGACTCTGCTATATCGGACGAGCGAATTAGTTTTCCAACTAATTACAGGGTGAAGTTCACCTTTTGGCTTTATCGCCAAAACGAAAATGAAAAAAACATAATCCGTCACTTGATTTGGGAGAAAAAATCGTTTGTTACCTCTAAACTCAACATTATCTGAAGAACCGAAATGTTCCTAACTGCCTGAACGGTTACGCAATATCGCACGATCCCACGAAACCGAACGATTCCGCGAAGCCGAACCATCAAATGCAACAGAACGGTCCCGCGAAGCCGAGCGATAATTACCATTATCATTAATGCTGTTGACTTTCACTGTTAAATATTCTACCTGTTTAGTTAATTGCGATATATGTTGTTAAATAGCTTGTAACATTGTTTTTTGTTCAATTTCAAAAACTTGGGAACCAACACCTGACATCTCATTAATCCGATCGGCAAGTTTAGCCATGTCATCCAAATTCTGATTACCCACTTGTAATATTTGTTGGATTTTTAAGGGGAGCCCCCGAAGCTAAAGACTACGGAGTGTTGCATCTGTAATTCTGCCAACTGGCAACTCCCTGATTTCACGCAACAATTGCGTAGGAACGTTGTCTCCCAACGGCATATCCTGCAACGTAGTATGCAGTCTGCGCGATTCAGACTGCGCAAACTCTTAGTATTATTCTCTTTAGTATTATTCGATGTCCTTCGAATATTCCCATTAGCAGTAGCGAATAACAGTTTCATCATAATCGTTTTAGTGATATTCTAAATAATTCGATTTCTTGATAAAGCATTGAATAATTAATATTTTTGAGGAAGAGTTGATAATTGCATTTCTTGACAAAAGATTAAATAAATTCTCAAAAATATAAGTGATTAAATTGTTTTATATTAATAAAGTATTGCATCATTTCATTTCCGAATAAAACATTGCGTTTCTTGATAAAATTCCGATTAGTTTATTTAGCTAACGGAACGTATGGAGTGGTAAAAATTCCTGATGATGCGTTAAAACCATTGGTGGATCACCATTGACTCTGCAGTGGTTAAGAAGCATAGTTCCAGGGCTATCAGAACAAAAGATATCCTCTTTAAAATACAGTGGAACTTGTTACAGCGACCACCTTGATAAATTGATCATCTGGATGAAATGAGCCCTTTTTATATGAGATAACTAGGAGGGACGCGGTCATGCCTATACTCAAGTCTGTACTGTATAATGACTACCCATTTGTGGTGACCATTGTAATCTAGACCCAAAAGTGGTCACTTTAGACAGGTTCTACTGCATACAATAATTCTGGCCTGATTCGGAACGCTCTGGTTCGAAGAAGGGATAGAACTCGGAAAGAAATGCATGGAGAGAAATGGAGAACATTTTCCAAGAGTCATCGATTATCAGTTAGTGTTAAACGACATTTCGTGTTAACCATATCCGTGTTAAGAAAGATAGAAGTATAGCAATTCCCATATAACTCAATGGAGATTCGGGCAGCCATTCGTGTTAAAAGTGGCTCGCGTTAACAGGGTTGGCTGCATTTCGTTTTACCAAATATGAGTAAATTCAGTATCACTGCAGTGAAGTTCGGCTCTCCACCATCTTATCGTTCATTTTAGAAGTTTTTTAACCTCTGACTATTATAAATCAAACAGCGTTTGTAGACAAGCCCTAGTCTGGAAGCCCCATGGAAAGAGCCAAAGAGGTAGACCATGAAACCCATCCATAAGAACTGTAGAAGACAAAATTAAAGGAAGTTGCAAAAACATGAGACCTCAAAAGACTAGCGAAAGCTCCAGGCCAGCGGATATATTTTAAGTACCTCTGCTTCCTTAGGAATTAGAGAGAGAGAGAGATTATGATCTGCAAAAATTTCTAATAGAAACCTTAAAAAAAAGGGAAGGTCAGATTTAAACATAATGATTAATTTTTTCACAAGCTCCTTAAATTACTTAAGAACTTTTTGACTATCATATTTATACGAGAAAAGAATCACGCATGGCGGTATTCAGTATCTCAGCGGTCAAGGCACTGGAACAGTAACTCAGGAGGTGGCGGGTTCGAATCCAGTTAATCTTCGTGGCCAATTTCCTTAACGGTAATGTTTAATTCCTCTGAAATTGCTGAAAGAGAGCTCTCTTGACAATTCAACACTAATTGGAATGGAAGAGCTTTTTAATTTTTCGCCGATAATTAAAAATTTGAAACCTGGTTTCATTCCAAAAGTTGGATTTTAACTCGAGGGCTTGTGGCCATTGATCAAGGGAATTAAATGGCATTTCTCGTTAGTACACATTTCGTCGAATGTCCCTTTCCAGCCGGATATCCGCATTACGAGGGCTCCATTCTAAATCAAATGGCATCCGATCAGCGTCATTTATTATTTGCATCCATCCTGTTACGCGTGGACGCATGTTCATGTCATTATAATGTCGATAAGCCATTGATAATAATAGTGAACATGGCTTTGAAATTGTGTTCAGTTTGACGCAGAGCAAGGGTCGGCAACCCGCGGCCAGTGAGCTACAAACAACTTCTTAGTGGCTCTAGAGCCGTAGCCAGGAGTTAGAAGGGCTGAGCCCCCCTCTCCCTACGGAAAATATTTGTTCTCACAAATTTTTGTAGAATTTCATTTAAAATATTTTGTCTTGTATGAAATTGTACATGACAAGGCAAATTATTCTTTGGCCTTAAAAATGTACTCAAAATAGCGTTTTACGGCAGATTTTGTGTACATAATGTTTTTATAGAGGTTTGAGTCTTCATCTATTTAATAATAAGGATAAGGGAAGTTATTGAGAGGTATACTAAAATCTATAAATTTTCAATGCAAAATTTATGTTAAGAAATTTATTTGTTGACGTTAAATATATTAGTCTGCTTATATGTATATGGAAACGTTCAAGTATTACGTAAGAACCTTGTGGGGAGGGGTTGCCGTTGGTCTTATTTTCCTATGTTAGCCAATGTTAATTTTTGCTTTCTGAGGTGGGGGTGAAATGGCCAAAATATTGCTTATGTAATACTTGAACTCGCCCTATTTAGTATTATTAAATAAAATACATCAAAACATTTACAAATTTTAAGTCCCCTGTAACCTTCTGAGCTACCCTGTAACTTTCAAAGCGCCCCCCTCCTCGTAACAAGCGTCTAACCACGGACCAGAGTTACTCTTATAAAACCAAAGGAACATGTGTTGAACAAGTTATATACGCTGCTACTTAACAATAAAACATAAATTACAAAGCCGTATATAGTTCACAGTGTATGGAAGGAAATGGGATTAAATTGAGCTACTATTAAAATAGTTGCAATAAATACTGCTAAAATACTACTTATTAAAATACTAATAGTAATACTATGAAAACACTACTTATTACATACTAATAATGAATAAAATACTACTACGTTAAAATAATATATATTAAAGGAATGATCATAAGTAATATATATAACATATTATTAAAGTACTATGTATTTATATATATAATATTACATATATAATATTACTAACAATAAATTGCATTGGTAGGCACTTGCCGTTATCCCGAGTTTGAATCCCAATGGTGATAACAAATAAATAAGTAATAATAATAAATAATAATAATAATTAAAAAGACGCTTACTGATTAATTGCTCACCGCAGTCTAGGGGTTGGTTTCCTAGGACTTAAAAGGTTCGGATTTCTTGAAAAGTTGTGGATCCCGGCGCAGCATGAACTTTGTTATGCATAACATTGACAAAAGACAAAAGACAAAAGACAAAGTATTGCAATACAGTAGAACCTGCCTAAAGTGACCACCTTTGGGACTGGACTGCAATGGTCACCATAGACAGGTGGTCACTATACACGACAGACTTTGGTACAGGCATGACTAAGTCCCCACCGGTTCTTTCTCTCTCTCTCTAATAAAAAGTGGTCACTTTATGGAGGTGGTCACTTTATCCAGGTGGTCAATTTATAAAGGTGATCACTTTACCAGGTTCCACTGTAATGATAGAAAAAGACAGCGATTACAATCTCATAAGCAGCATCAGTAATCGTTATGAGAATTGTACCACAGGGACAATTATTAGCTACATCAGATTTCAAATACTCCACGTGCAATACTTTGCTTTATGCCTCTTCTACTCCCATTTATATAATCCATCAAAGATTCAAGCTACTGATTATATACCATTTGAACGTTCAGAATTCAATTAGTAACAATCTGTCCTAACTCATGATATTGTATTTCCTTAGAAAATTCCTAGATTGTGTTCACTTTTGTGCAGTGGTTATGCTTCGATTTTAAGAATTGGCGCCTCCAGCGTCGTTTCAACGGATGTGCTCGGTGCCGAGGCCCCAATGCAAACAAGGACTGCAAATTGGTGAAGTTTCAGGGCTGTAGCCAGGATGAAGGGGAAACTGGGGCAAGGCAAAGAGCATATGGGACATAGGACACAAAGGATTTTTCTATATATAAATAGCTCGATGGTGAAACTAGGGCACAAGCATGGGGTAACTGACAAGGATAGGGTAACTTTTGCTGGCTCCGGCTTGGTTACAGGCCTGTGAAGTTTATTATATAGGGAGAATTCAAGTATTACGTAAGCAATATTTTGGCCATTTTATACCCACCCCCCGGTAAGCAAAAAATAACGTTGGCTAACATAGGAAAATAAGCACAACAGCAACTCTTCATCCCAAAAGTGCTTACGTAATGCTCGAACGCTACCCTATTGCATTTCGATTTTCCGCAAAAATTTGGAAATTTTAAAATTGATGTAAAGGGAGACCCCAAAAATAGGAGACTGAACCCAGGGTCCCCTAAATGCTTTAAGGGGACCCTGGGTTTATCTACATAGAAGTTTCAACTATACAAACACTAAATTAGTATGAATTAAATGGACATACTATAATGCCATTTGACAAATTACATGAATTCAGTACATTCAAAATAATATATGAAATAATAAAAGTAAATAAACGCATTGCTTATATCAATATTCTGAGTTATGACTTTAACCGAAATTCAAGAAGCAAATTTCAATTTAAACTGACTAAATGAAGAGTTAGATCGTTTAGAAAGGGCATAGAGTATAAAGGTATTAAATACTGGAATAGCTTACCTGGTAATATTAAGGAAATGAACAAAATTGTTTATTTAAAAAGAAATTAAGGATGAATTGGATGGAAGGTGATTCCATTGGGCCATTGAATTAATTTTAGGTCCCCAGATTGTTAAATTGTTTCAATTTTTACTAATGACCTGTCACAATTATCTGTTAGTCTCTTGTGTGTATTCTATCTGTGTGTCTAACTACATGTATTCATTTGTCTCCTTCAAAATGTATATTGTGTTAAAAAGTATATATTGGTGGAATGTGAGACTCATGTAAATAATCTGTGACAAATAAATAAAAGTATATTTTTATTATATTATTAGTATCATTATAAATAAACATCCGAAACTAGAAGGCTTTAAAACATCATAAAAAAAACCAAAAACAGAATAGAAAAATAATACGTGAAGATGAAAATGATTGCTAATCCTTAGATAAATTAGTGTTTCATCTAAAGCGAAATAGAAGGGCGCAACGCCCTGCCGAACCTATTAGCGCCCTGCCCTTCAACTTGTTCGCTCTTGTGTCCTAATAACGCATCCAGCCCTCGGGAAAATAACACACCATCCTTCCCCGATGATAATTCAAATTCCCACGTTAGAATCCAAAACGCGTGACGAAATTTGTTGATTTATAAAAATTTTGTACTCCAGCATTTCATTTTCGTAATAACACTGATGGTTTTGGCAAAACAAGATTGCTGACGAATATTTGTAAACAAAGCACTGTTGCCAGGTTTGCAGACTTTCAACCACGGACTACTGCGATAAACGTTAGCGGTTCCACGTATTTTTGAGATCAAATTTTTGTTAAAATCAATTTGTTTGTCTTTAAGCTCTAAACTAAGCATGTTTTACATCCCTATTTTATGAAGCTTACTTGTCATATATAGTATAGGACTGCGGTTCTTTAATTTTCCTGGACCGCGGACCACCTTCAGAGATTACTCACTCCCGCGGGTCCCCAAGAAGTTTCCAGCCAGGAATTTGCGTCATACATATTTATATCTAGTGTTTCTATCATTTACTTTCACCATTTAAGGAAGGGATTTTTCGTTTCCTCGTCATTTATTCTTATCATTAAAGAGTAACTTTCTTGTCTTAATATATTTCCGAACCTTTTCGTGGAACACTGGGAAGATCTCGCGGACCACAGTTCAAGAATCGCTGGTATAGGATATTTGAATAAATGAGATTATTATACGATATTGTTTAACTAAATTATAGTTATATTAATTTAATTATTATTTTGTATGAAGTTGAGATTTTTTAATCTTGCCATCTGGCAACATTGACATTAGATTGCAATAATCACGCACACCTTCCGCTCGCCTTTCACATATACTTAACTCGGAACTAAAAAAAAAAAAAAAATCCAAAAAATGGTTACCTTCAAACGAAAACTAAGCAATTTAAAGAAAGCAACTATAGGAACTAAACAAATTAAGACGTTGTTTAAAGGAATTAGCAGCAGTAAAGCTGACGTAACCGTGGATATTCATCATGAGCATCTGTGTATTTAGAGAGCCAAAAAAATTGGCCTTTTGCCAGGCCATGTGCCTTGCCCTAATTTTTTTTTTTTGTATGAAACAATAAATAAATATATAATAGAAATAGACATTTATGTGTACTTCGATGTTTCTAATAAAAAATGGGAAATATACGCAAATTCAGAACATGTAATTTCCAT
>QLNU02015270.1:124298042-124314978 GCA_006491805.2 Dysdera silvatica
AAATTCGATGAGTTGATCGCCACGTTCATTCCTTTCCCCATATCCGTATTTACCAACCGATGTCTCTCCTTGTTCCTGTTGTCCAATTCTTGCATTGAAATCCCCCATGATGAGCTTGATATGTTGTTTCCCTTTGGTGTGTAACTCTTTGATTTCTTCATAAAATTCTTCAACCTCTTCGTCGGTATGGCTTGATGTTGGTGCATATACCTGTACTATTTGAAGTTGGTATCGCTGGGTTAGTTGAACAACGAGCCTCGCTGCTCGATCTGATGTACTTTCAACTTCCAGAAGACAGTCTTTAATTCTTTTGTTGATTAAGAAGCCAACACCACTTGTTCTTCCAGTTTCCGTTCCTCTATAATAAAACAAATGTCCACTTTTAAGTTCCACCAACTCTTCACCTTTTCTTCTAACTTCACTGAGTCCTACAATGTCCCATTTGATCTTGTCTAGTTCCTCTTCCAATTCCTGAAGTTTTGCTTCAGAAGCAAGGGATCGTCCATTAAACGTAGCCAAGGTCAATAACAAACGGCAGCCTGGGCCATTCATTCTTAATGAATTTAAATAATACACACACACGCATACACACATATATATATACAAATTATTACATGTAAAGAATAAACGTATAAATTATTACGTCTGTATTTCAATACTTGCATTAAGAGCTGTGGTTCTAAATAATGTATCTGCTAAGTTTTCTAACGATGATCGCTGAAAAATATTTTTTATTTTGAAAAACAAGCCTATCATTTAAAAAAAGCAAGCAGTATTAGATTTCAATTAATTCAAGAAAATTTAAATAAAAGGATATTTAAATAAGACGCCAATAAATTATTTATCTAAATAGTTCTGCCGTTTAAGTTTTCCACAGAAAGTTTGCAATTCTTTCTATTTCCTTCCACTACAGAGGCAACGAAAACGATGACCGTGCAAAAATATAAGGTAGACGTTAAAACTGCTTGAATTTTTAATCCGAAAGTGGCGTTCCTTGGCTAACAGGAAAGAAAATTCTTTTACGTTCATATTACCAGCAGAAAGATTTCTATGCAGCTTATTATACATACATATCATAATCATCGTCTACAACTGTTATCAATCCACTGCGGAATGATGGTCTCTCTCTCTCTCCCTCTTTCTGCCATGAAATGATATACGCAGCGGGGCTTGATGGGGTTTATAGCCCCACTATGATATCAATTTTGTATATACACGTATGAATGTATGGAGTTTTTGCTCTGTACCCCTCCTCCATCCTCATAAACTTTCTGCGTACATTAATGCTGTCATCACACCTACACGTAATATGGTAAAGGAAGCACAGATAATTTAGCCTGAAACTCACCACACTTGCCAGACGTGTTGGCAAGGTGAACCTGCAAATTAACGAAGAATCCGAACTTCAGCCTCAGAGTCCTTTCGTACGACCCGCAATAAAATTTTTAAAACATATATTTTTATTATTAATGTTGGTCTTGAACTTCTTGATGCGTGTGTAAATATTCAGACTTTTCCTGATAAAGTACAGTACACCACACCACAACCGCCATCTAAGCAACACTAAATATCCTGGACTAACTAGGGACTCACTCCAGGTGCCAGTTCTGGATTTTCGTAAAAGTGGTACCGTGTTGGAAAGGTATCGTCTTATGGAGTAATAATCTCAATATAACTACAATACAGTCTACAATTTTCGAGATATTCGGAATTGAAAACTGAGAAAATTGAAGAAGAAAGGCAAATTGTAGAAAAATCGAAATCAATAATTATACCTTTTTAGCACGGAGGACGAAACACAGGCAAATAAAGGGCAGTAGAATGTCAAAATGAAGTGATTGTGAAGTATTGTATTATAAAATTAAAGAATACAGTGCAACGTACTGGCATAGCATTAATTATGATAAAGTTTTTTTATGTAGAAACGTTGAAGCACAACTATCACCAGCATCAGGAATGCATGATGAAGGTAGATATTTCACAGTAAGCGCACCTTTCATTGCCCACGTTGAAACGCACCTGTTTCACTGATCGGAAGACCGGGCCCGTGTTTCTAATTAACGAACTCTGAAATGTATAGCGCCGCATTTCATCGAACGTGGGAGAACAGATTTGGTTATAGGCCAAGTTATGCATTTCAATTCTGCCTTCTCGAGTTGTGACATCTACATGTTGACAAATGGTGCAGTGTGTTTTCGAATATTCTGTTATTTTCTATACAAAGCATTTATAGTCTTGAAAAAAATACACGTCTAATGGTTAAAGGTCCTGCATTGTCCCGGTTTAAAAATAAACGGGCTGCACATTAAATCCTATTTTTGTAAAACAAAATCAGCATCGGTTTGACCTGTCCGCTTACTGAACAACAGAATACTTTCCTCATCACCAATGTACTTTTTTAATATCTTGAAGTATCCCAAGTGATTTTTTTGGTCTTCCCGGACTTGGAGTATCTAATGAACAAATTGCGATGAGGTAGTTTCTGTAAGTTCTGCATGGCTTTGGGGCCGAATATTCCTTTAACTTCTTGCAATGCAATTAATGAAGGACCACACAAACTTACCGTCTTCATTGATGGTCATTTGGATGGTGTAGGAGTGTCTCATTTTGCTTTTACTATTTACGGATGCTTCCACATTACTTGAGTCTTTCATATCCAATGTTCCTTGGACACGATTTCTTGCTGAAGACCACTTTGGTCTGCATTCAAGATGCAAAAGAGCTTATGCATATTCTGATCAATCTTTTTTTTAATATTCCAGGAAGTCCTTTGTCACAGGTTGAAGGAATATCTCAGGAAACAAATTCTTTTTCGTAACTATGTGTGTGACTTTTCGGTCTGTTATTTTGTGCCCATGTTTGAAATTTGTGATGAAATGTTTGCTTGCTTTGAACTCCAAGAATCCTATATCAAATTCTTCATCTATGGCCCGCATTTTTAGGTCTTTGTTATGAACCGCCATTTTTAACTGTGTGCGATGTTCAACAAACTGAGACCACATAATGTTTTTTTATGATGTCTATGTTTTGTTTAATTTTCCCCACCTTTGTCCAAATATTGTTTCCAAAGTTTAATTGTTTTGTGGTTTGTGATCTGTCGGTAATGACATTTTGCAATCTACAGTTTATTTTTTGAATGCTTGTATTGCTTATACCATTACTTTTGGGGATACTAATTCAAGAGTTTCTACTCTTTTTTCCGACGGTTCGCTGTATTCAAAATTGGGGTCGTCCGTTAATTCATGATTTTCTAATTCTCTGGCGTCAATGCTGCTCTCCATTGAAATATAAAGAAGGTCCATAAATTTGTTCGCTAACATTCCCCATATGGTATTAAACAGATGACAACTATAATAGTCTCTTCCTCAGGCGTAGGATCACTCTCCTCTTCCTCTCCAAATATGCCATAAATTGTTGACACGCTTTGCTATCATGGCTTTGTCCACGCTTGCATTAGAGCATGATGAGGGCTCATCGCTAATAGCATCATAACTTGGCCCGACTTCGCATCTCGCAAGGGTGCGTGCCACCTCCCTTGAAGCCCCGGCTTCGCAACTCACAGGAGTGCGTGCCACCACTCCTGAATCGGTATAGCGCCCGGAACGCAAGCCATGGTTACGTCCATAATTCACCATGGTTGAACGCCTGGGGGACTTCCAACCTGCCCATGTCCTCATTTCACCCCATAGGATCAGGCAAGGGGTTAATTCCTGTAACGAAAAGAAAATGCATTTGAAATCTTCTTCATTTGCCTCTCATTTTCTTTAACAGATTTTTCCACAACTTGCCTTTCTTCTTCACTTTTTCATTTTTCAATTTCGAATATCTTGAAAACCGTTGACCGCCGACGGGTAGTTCTATTGGAATTATTGCTCCCCTTTCCAACGGAGACCTTTCCAACGGTACCACCTTTATCAAAATCCAGAACATGTACACTTGGCGCACCTTCCTAGTAAGTAAATTTAGCAGGAGAGTTGCATTCATATTTGAAAGTAAGCACCTGTGTTAATACAATTTTTTTTTTGTTATAAGGGTAGTAAGAGAAATAGTGGTGAAGACATCAATTGACTAAAGACCATCGTCAGAACCTGTTAAAATGGTCAGTATGTTTGAGAACTCGTCTTCTGTGAAATTGCAGTTGTTATGAGTGCCTACATGGTTCTGCGTGTTCAATTTTAAAATACCATCAATGGACATTGGGAAAAAACAATAATAAATAAATAAATAATCTGTATAACAGTAAAGATGAAACGACACACTGCGCAAAATATTAAATAAAATAAAACACATTAACACAGTTAAAATAAATACGATGGTTTATAGCTATTTCGGAAGCGCGTTTAGGCTTCCTTCTTCAGAACCCTAGTTACACTAACGTGGTCCACGCCACCTAAACGCGCTTCCGAAATAGCTATAAACCATTGTATTTATTTAAACTGTGTTAATGTGTTTTATTTTATTTAGTCCGTATAATGTCAGCAATACTAAAAGCTAACTAGGTAATTAAGCGTACGTTCTTATGTTTCGTGCAAGAATAACGTTCACTATAGATCTTACTGTACCTTGGGAAGAATGAAAATAATTTGGTACTTGAGATATAATGTCGCTTTTATAATTCGTCCTCTTTTTTTTCTGGCACTCTTTATTCGAGAACACGTTTGAAACAGAAAAAGCTTTAGTTTCAAGTGCATGGTGTGAAATTTTCTCGAGTAGTTCAACGTTTGCCCAAACAAATATTGCGCTATGCTGCTGAAACAAAGGATTAAGAATTACGTTTTATAACAAAATTTTTTCTTTGTGTAACGTTTTCCAAGCTTTTGAGCAATTTTTTTTATAAACAATGTTTAAAATGGGGGTATTTTTAAAGCTAAAAGCTCAATAATCCTTATCATTTAATATTAACCTCATATTCTTGACCTATCCCTATAACTTACCAAAAACTTATTGTTCGAGCAGAGGCTTATAATTTTTCGTTTCAACTGAAAAAAAAATTGGGCTTAAAATTGCCGTTCTTTTTTTATTTAGAATATTTCGTTTCGGACAACACTTTAATTCTGTCTGAAGAACTTTTGAGTTTAAGCGTTGGTTGGAAAATCATATTCTACAGGGTCATAAGCATATGCAGAAAGTTCATAGGGGGGTCATAGACCAATTTTAGGGGGTTACAGAGCTTCAACTCACATATTTCTATGTTAAATATACAAAATTTCATTGCAATGGTGGGAGGGTTACAATCGCGTCAACACCCTCTACGTACGCAAGTGTACAGGGTGGTTCTAAATTCTTTTTGCAAACTTCAATTTAAAACAGAGAGTACTAAGGCAACTCTTTTCCATCGATGAGTGCATGTCCGCAAGTTTCCCTCCTTCGATGCTGGGCGTCGTTGTTGGAAGGCGCAGAAATTGACTTTTTGTCATCATCGTCATACGTTTCATAGTCGTCTGACGAGATATTCTCTATGAAGCAATATTTACACCCATCTTCAGAGCAATTATTGCGACCTTCGGATTACTCTCTGCGAGTAGAATTCGCGCCTGTTTTTAGACAGAGGATATCATCTCTGCACATATGTACATTCATTAACGAAAAAGGTTTGATTTTGAAAGATGTGTTTTAATGTTCCCTGTCTCCCAATAAAAATTGTGCATAGAATTTCGAATCATCCTGTATAATGAGAGGTGACAGTTATAATTTAATGCATACATTAAAATTAGTGGATTATCGTGCTATTTGTTTCTGACTTTTTCTGTAGTTTTTTCACTTCGACGAAAAAATAGTGCTGTTCATTTTTATGTGTAGTCATTGACTTATTACCACATATTGTTTCCATTATTGTCGGGTGATAAACATGACAAGGTTGTATAAATTGTTGCCAAGTGATATACATAGTAAGGCTATATAAATTGTTGTCAAGAGGTACAAATAACAAAGTTGTATAAATTGCCGTCGAGAGATGCACATAACAAGGTTGCATAAATTGTTGTCGAGGGACGCACATAAGAAGGTTGTATAAATTGTTGTCGAGGGATAAACATAACACGGTTGTATAAATTGTTGTTGAGAGATACACATAACAAGGTTGTATGAATTGTTGTCATGGAAATGTGCGAAGTTTTACAAGAAAAGAATTTCTAGTAATAAACCAGTTTAGAGTAAGCTAGATAAATGAATGAATGAGTGATACACTGTATAACGAACTATTAAAGTGTAAATTAACACAATCGCAGTTTCGTAAGCTGGCTCGTCGTTTTTACAATTGTTTCGGCAGGGAAACGTTCTGCCTTCATCAGAAAATTCTCCCAGACCAGAAGGACTTTCTGATGGAGGCAGGAAGTTTCTCTGCCGAAACAACTATAAAATGACGTGCCACCTTACATAACCGCATCTCTATTAATTTACGTTTTAACAGTCAGAGGTAATTGGTTTATTATTAAAATTTTTAATAATAAACCAATTAGCGAAACAGAAAAATCACAGAGAGTGTCTACATGTAATCCCAAACACTGAACTACCAGCAACATGTATGGTGTATACACTGCCCACCATAGGCCTACGCAGAAATTTCATAAGGGTGGAGTTATAGGCTTAATGGGAAGGGTTACAGAGCTACAACTCATATATTCCTATGTTAAATATACAAAATTTCATTGCAATGGGGTTACAACCCCCATCAACATCCCTTGCGTACGCCAATGCTGCCCACAAAATGTTAGAGGCATTTTGCACACATTCTTCAAGTGAGCTTCCCTGATTCCCTAACAAATAATGTCACCATCAATACAAAGATGGCGAGCTGTTTTTCGACCCCGAGGTGTTTATACAATATTGAGGTCTGTCAGTAAAAAATCTCATTTTGTTCGATTTTATTTCGCGCTATAGCCTATAACGATTATGGAATTTCTTATAAAATTTGTTTCCCTGCTTTTGCACTTTTGTTGTTTGTTTATGGCGTTGAGGCTATAACCTAGTGTTTACTTTCACCATATTATTCAGCAATACAAGAAAATCGCAAAGAAAAGGTTGTTAATTATGCGGCAGATATTGGGAAAGGTGGCTGCTGTATGTAGCGCCGTATTCTCAGGTAAACAAAAAGGGACCATTAGGAAGAGAGAATTTGCGAGAGTTTAGGCACCAGAATATATTGGTTTTGTGGTAATAATTTTAGTATGTTTTGAATAAGTTAATGCTATTCGTTACTTCAACATGCCTTCTGTTATTGTTAGTAATCCGTGAAGAATTTTTAGAAACCTTGGGATTTTAGAGATATGTCTTAAATTAAATACTTGTTGTTATTTATTACTTTTTTTAACGCCTGGTTCTTTATATCGCAGTCGGTTTTTAGCTATTTCTGGGTGGCATCACCTTGGCGATATAATGGCCGGCTGACCAGAATACCGAAGAAGAAACCATTAGCCCTGAGCACTCAGCGAGCAAAGGCAGTCACTTAGTGAGAGACAGTAAAAGCAAGGGGGTGTGTTCATCATTCGGCCAGATTCGAAGAGAAGGGGAAAATCCGCAGTAAACACACTATAAAAGAGTAATCATTAAATGCGTGGGACGTGATGGCCCAGTTGGATTTGTTTTCGACTGTAGATCTCCAGAAAAAATGGCAACAAACATGGACGTGATTCAGCCAAGTTAAAAAAGGAGTACTTGTTCCCTCTCCCTGCAGAATTTAATACCATGGCTGATATAGGAAGTCGTAATTTTATGTTTAGAAACACATTTACTGTCCGCTCTCCGTACATTATATTTTCCTTAGACACTGCCTTTAAAATCGATAGCATTTTGTTTTCTCTTCATTCATTCATTCGTGAAATTTACATAAAACCAATTAGTGCTTACTTATATATCTAGAACTGCTCAAACAGTGGTGTTAATATTTAATTAAAAATTGTATTAACAGGAAAGAAATACTATCATTTTAAAAAGAAATGCAGTTTCCAAATTTTTAAATACAGTTAAGTTTTGGAAAATCTACTTTTTTATGACTGCACTAAATCCTATCATTTAGGCAGCGAGTGAAAAAATAAAACATGTTATTTACTGGTGATAGGAGTTTTATTTCCGAATTTATTTGTTAAGGCCATTTAAATTATTTAAAACATCTCAAAAAGATCGAAATCTAATTAAATTGAAACAACGAATGGCCCAGTTAAAATTTAATAAACTCGTAAACGTTTTTCGATTTCTAAGTTTGTCACCTTCTTCAGCAAGAACAAATTAATATCATTATCTCACAAGGTTCGAAATGACGTTTTGTTTGACGCAGTTTAGATTGCATTTGCTTTGCAGCTCTATTGCGGAGTTCCTACCTTTAACAGGCATTAATTCTGCTACACACACACACACACACATATATATATATCCAGTCATGCCAAGCCTCAAGGAAAATATAATCACTATATGAAAACGGCCGTTGGAGAACGAAGAATGGCGGATAAAATAGATTTAAATAATAGAGGTTCTGCTATATATGCATTTCTGATGTTTACCTTTTAAATGCGTAAAATTTAAAGAAAGCATATGAATTTATTATTGACCTCTTTTTAAGTCGTCGAATTTTTAAAATCGTAATTTCAAAAAAATTATGAATAATTTTAGAGCATTTTTTTTCCTTTTTTAAAATGACTGGACTGAAGAAAAATACGTTTTGGCATATCGTTTCTAACATTATGGAACAATAATGTTAAAATCAATATGTAAAATATAATTTCAAATAAAAGGGTCGTTTATTTCAAATTAAACGATATTTAAGCACAATTATGCAAAATATTAATGCATAAAATACACAAGGTAAGAAACAAAAAATCCTTTGCGCTTTTTCCAGTTGTTGTTTAATTTGGTATTTTTTTTCTAATAACTCCTTATTATCAATGTTAACTTTATCTTTTAAAAAATACTACGTTTCGTTCAAGTTGGTCTTTTTTCCCCACGAATTATCTCTATTCTACTATTATCCGGTTTCCTTTTTAAACTACTTTCGTACTAAAATGCTACTTTCATGCAAAAATACGACTTTCGTACTAAAATAAAATTTGTTTTCAACAGCTACTCACTTATGTAGCATGCATTTTCTAATTGCCTCCTTAAGTCTACATTTAAATGCAGATCGCGTCTTGCTTTGTTTTAAAATTCATGCCAGCTAATTCCCCGCGTTTGAACGCGGTTATCTTTTTCCGAAATCCCAATTTGCATGTCTCAAAATGTACTTTGCGTAGACAATATCTTGAGCCCATCAAACAAAATAAAATGTAATTCAAAGCCTCAAATCCCCATTGCCTTACTCGATGTTAAAAAAAAAAATCCCATAAAAGTAAATGCCTAGAAATTGTAGATAGGATAAGAGGTATTGTACCATTTTTATTCGACTCGGACATTCCACAGAGTCGTTAAATGGAGGATTAAGGGATTGCGAACTTCAATATATATCACCTTAAACTATTTTACACTTTATGCTATTTTAAGTTACGTCTATTAGCTCAATTAAACGTTTTTACACGTATTAATACGGGTGAAATATATTCAAGAATGCTATTTGTATTTAAATTTCCCAGATTCGTTCGTTTCGTTTGAAAATGTATTAAACGAACGGACATGAAAGTTATAGGACAAAATATGTCACTTTTTATCAAAGACATGCAAATACAGCTAATGTGATCAAGCCCGTAGCTAGACGCTTGTTACGGGAGGGGCTTAAAATTCGTAAATGTTTTGATGTATTTTATTAATATATTTAATAATACTAAATATCTAAATCAGTGATTCTCAACTGCTACCCCACGAAGGAGTCCCAAATGGACCGCGAGACAGGTCGTATTTAAAAAATTATTAGAAAAATACTATAAAATTATTATTAAATATTAAAATTAAATATAAAAATATAACGGATGGTATATTTTTAGTATTTTGCCCCTTTCCTCCCCACTCTTTAAAAAAAGCTGGCTACGCTCTTGCACGTAGGGACTTTATGGGGAAATGTAGGGACTTACCATTGATGCCACTAGGGATTTCACTTTGACAGCACTGCTTTGTTTGGCTTCACTGTTGGCAACACTGTTTTTTTTACTTCTATACATCTACATCTTTCCCACAAAAAAGACTTGGCACCCTTTTTCATTAAGGCCTTGCGGTCAACTCGTGCAAGGACGGATTTAGAAGTCATTCAAGGTGGGGAGGTGGATTAATGACTTTATGTTTGTAAATGATACCTTATTGGACCTTTACTTTGTATCTTTTCAATGCTAAATTATCATTCGGGGTGGGGGCGATCGCCACCCCCGCCCCTAAATCCGCTTCTGAACTAGTGAGAATTCTTAGAAGTGGTCCGAGGGGTACAATTGAAGTGGAAAAGTGGTCCACGGCTTAAATTGAGTTGGGAACCACTGACCTAAATAGACTAATATATTTATCATTAAATACTAAGTTTAATGTAGATTTTGCACTGAAGATTTATAGAGGTATACCAAAATTCATAATTTCTTTATCCTTATTATAGAGCAGATGTAGACCCACACCTCTGTAAAAAAGTTATGTACGCAAGATTTACCGTAGAAATCTATTTTGAAGATATTTTTTAATGTCAAAGAACAATTTCCAGTGTAGTGCACAATTTCATAAAAAACAAAAACATTAAAATAAAATTCTAAAATTTATTTTGAAAAACTATTTTCCAAGTGGGCTTAACCCCTTATCAGCATCATTCTGGCTACGGCACTAAATATGAAGTTATTTTCCATTTATATAAATAATAGCCGCCGATAGCGATATGATATGATATGCGACTGTAGACAACATCGAGAACCAGAACACTTTTTGCTCTATTTGTTTGGATTTTGTACTGCAGGCAATCATTTCAGACTTACGATAAAGTTGTAATCGGATAATTTTTTCAGCAATGGATAGTTTCGTCTGGACAAGGAAATAAATAAATGCTTAACTTGTACTAATACATAAATATATAATATTGTTTACATATATAATTCTGTAGTTTGCATTTATGCATAGAATGTCATATCATTTCTGACGTAGATGGGGTGTTTCCCTGTCGAAACAATTGTAAAATAAAATCGTTATAGCTCATAATATACTGAGTTTGTATGATTTAAAGTTTAAATGTGTTGTTGCACAGCGCTCATCTGTTCGTATATAATGCCATGTTCCACTCCTGCATACATTACAGTAGCATTGACGATGGGTAATATTTTGGCGCCCACGTTTATAAACTCAAATTAGAACTGTTTTGTAAATAAGAAACAGAAACACCTTTACGATTCCAAGTCGAACCTGGGACCCCCTCCATAGGAACAGGAGTGTTATATCCGTCTAGACTACCGAGACTAAAACATTGTTCATTATTAATCCCCTACGAAAAATCATAAAAACAAACTTGCCCAGGTAGCCTCATGTATCGATCAATATTGGGAAGTTCTGTTATCACTGCAAAAAGTGATAAAATAAACTTCAAATATGAAACAAAGGAGCATCGTTTTCATATCCCGGTGATCTACCCGGTTATGACACTCCGATTTTTACGGATGGTTCCCCGAGTCGACTCCGGGCCGGGAAGTTGTCTTTTTTATATTTAGAAAGCAGCTCTAGTTTAAACTTTATTTCCCTACGAAGGGTAATAATCAATGACGTACGTAGAGGTGTTGATGGGAATTATAGCCCCCAGTGCGATGCAATTTTGTATACGTACATATCAATGTATGGAGTTGTAGTTCTAAAACGCACCCCCCTTTATAAATTTTCTGCGTAGGCTAATGGTAATGATATCCTATAGAGTAGTATAGGCGTATATAATACATTGTTATAAGTAAAGCCCAAATTATATGCAAATGCATGTGTACATGTGAAATTGTGTGGTTTAGCCCAATGGTTCCCAACTGGTGGTCCGCCAAAGAGTCCCAAATGGTCCGCGAGACGGGTCATTATTTAAAAAGAAATAATAATTAATAAAAACGCTTATAAAAATTATTTATTAAATATTAAAATTAAATATAAAAATGAAATTGATTGCATATTTGTAGTATTTTACAATCTGACGGAACTTCAGAAAACGGTTCGTATTAAAAGTAATTCGTCTTAAGCGTGTTCGTCTTAACGAGGTTTGACTGTATTATCATTAGATTTTATTATTTCTTTTTCTGTTTATTTCTTCTTTTTTTTCCCAAAGAATTATTTTGCAAACACATTTTCCCCAAAAAAGACCCAGTTCCCTTTTTTATTAAGGTCTGGCACTTAACTCGTGGGAAATTTTCAAAGTGATCCGTGAGTCCATTTGAAATGGAAAAGTGGTCCGCGAGTCCAATTGAAGTGGAAAAATGGTCCGCGGCTTAAACTGAGTTGGGAACCACTGCTTTAGCCCTTTTTAGGATTAGTGCATATAGATGTTTAAAACCGATGAATTTTCAGAACACATACGTATTTTAAGCATTCTATTATTCATTTACCGGCAAAATTCATTCAAAATTCTAAAGCTAGACTATCCTTTTACTGACGTTTAAGCAAGAGGGAGGGGGGGGGGACTTGTAAATACATACATTTAATTGTGTTCTAAGCCATCGAGCAATTTGTTGCATTGATAGCCAAATAAGTTACAAATAAAATAAAAGTCAAAATAAATAGACTAAACTTCTAAAGACCAATTAGCTTTCTATTACGGAAGATTTCGTGCATTTGAATAAAAATAAAAAAAAGTTTTTCATTCTATTTTTAGGCTTACCTCATGGTTGCAAACCGCCACCACAGCTGACAATGCAGCACCCGTGTGGTGCTGGACCTCCACCAAAGCCAAGATCTATGGCTGCTGTTTCACCTTTGCATCAAGTAGCAGTGCCACCTCAGACCAACCATTTGGCTGGAGCCTATGAACCTTCACCTGCAGCATTGAATGCATTCGGCCCTGCAGTTTCTGCAGCCAACAGGACATCCAGTTTTGCTGCAGCCCTACGAAAACTTGCAAAGCAGGCTGGGGACCCTATCATCGGTACATATAAACAACGTAATTATCCACTATACCAAATGCTAATCTATTATATACATCGACGCTTATTTATATTTTAATTGCGTCATCAGGCCTTATCGCACCCCTGGAGGTGTACTCGGTTCTGGTTATATATAAAAAGGTTACAAACCTACTAAACTTGGTTAATCTATGTGGCAATGGTCTATATGAATTACTTGCATTTTTCATTGCAGGGGACAAAGACTTAACCCAAATATCTCCCGTGTCTTCTCCAGTTCTGGCTCAGCGTTCTCTTACCCCAAAGCGAAACGGAGGAAATGTCAGTGGTCAGCCTTCCATGTATCTGAGCAGCGGAGGCGTCAACAGCAACGCACATCAAATCACTTCTTACCCTTCTGGGTCACCACCTGTAGTGACCATCGCACCGAGTCGGCCACATCAAGCGCACACTTCTGACAGTAGAAAGGTATAACCAAACAAACCGTGACTAAACGCTTAAAAGCAGGATATATAAGTATACTGGGCATCGTTAGTGTGATTATATTGGTATTATTATTATGCGTAAAATTGAAGGTTTGCTTTTGTGCCGTTTACATCCTCAAGACCATGATTTGGATATGGTAATCATAAAGGTTCAATTGCATAAAATTGCGTAATTGGTGTAGAAAAATAGTTTGTGTCTTCGCTCTGGTTTAGATTGTTTTAATTTATTAAAAAATCTGCTTTGCTAAGTAGCGTAAATGAAATATCTAGTTTTCTGTGATCAAGAAATGTAACTTTAAATAACAGAAACACTGCGCAGTCCATGATGGACAGTAGAATCTTTGGAATTGAAAAAGCTGAACATGTTTAAGCTCTTTCCGCAGCGTCTCTACATATTACAATGCGTTTGTCATATTTGGTGTGGTTTTCTGAATTTAAAGTATTTTTTATTTTGCTTTTTCTTATTTCTGCTAAATAATTAATTTACTTATTACTAGGGTTTGAGCCCGGGAAGGAAATTTGGTGGTCTAAAAAGGCCACCTGGTCACCAATTGGTGGTCGAAAAAACAAAGCTGCTAGACATAGGTTAAAATTACCATATGTATCCTTCTACAACATGGATTATCAATTAATAATCGGTAATACATCCATGGAAATTCAACTTTCCATTGTTTGGGAAATTTTCATTTTCTTTCTATAGTATCTGCTTCCAAGTTTGAAGAGGAGGAGTGTGTTTTCGATGGAATCAGCAATTCAGCAGACTCCGTCGACTTTACGTCTTGCGGAGCCGTTGACGAAGAAAAAAAGGAGATTAACGCTGTCTGCGAATGCAACATACTGAAAGCGATAAACCGATGTAAAAATGCTTCAAAAAAAAAAATAATACCTGCAAGCAGAAAATGAAACAATGTCACAAATAATAACTACGACTGAAATCGCTTCATTTCACTTCACTTCACCGCTGGTCAACCAAGGGGAATTTAAAGTGAGGGGGACCATTTCCTAATATGATCACAATCCTACAACGTTTCTTGAAAATTTGGCTGTTGGGTGTCTGCAAACGTATTTGCTTGTTTGTGTACACAGTGGTGCCAGACTGGACTATAAGTAGCGGATATTAGGCGAATTTTTAAGTGCCCTCGCTACAAACATTTCGAATTGGGCGACACGCTACTTTTTGGGCTACTTTTAATTACCTTCAGGCTATAAATCTGAAAAATATGCTACTTTTTTATTTTCATATATAAAATCACAAAATATTATTAGTATTACATAATACAATAAAAATTTTGTTTGTTGAACATTTCTATTCGCAGTGAACGATAGTTTCACTAAAATATAACATGTTCGATACTCGTTCAATTCATATAAGACCTCTGTGGTTCAATTATTGTTTTGGTACTTTTTAATCACAGAGATCTTACACGAATTAGAGTGGACGCCACATTACTCCAAAACTCGTTTAACATTGCTGTTCTGTGCAAACCTTTGAGCATATACAGGGTGTTCCGAAAACACCGTATCAAAAGTATATAGCCGTGACCCTTGTGCAAAATGGACCATAATGGCCTTTACATACTGAAATAAATAACCACGGAGTTATGGCTATAAACAAATAACAAAGCATGATTGGATGAGAAACAAAGTTAAGCCCATGAAGAATGGAATCCTGCAATAGACCGCATCTGGGCCGTATTATCAAGAAACTGGTTATCTTATTCGCTTTGCATCTCTGAAATGTGGGAGTTAACAATTTCAAGCCAATGAAAATTGTATTTGAAAGTTTGGCCTACCACTTGAATTTAATTTCCCAAATTTCGCCGTCGCCAAACTTCGGCGTGAATGGCGATTCTTTGGCAAGTTATTTGCGATTTACGTATAGAACCATTGACTTTTTGTCCATTTTATCCCCCCCGGTAAACAAACACTAACATTGAAAATAAACTAACATAGGAAAATAAGCACAACAGCAACCCTCTCGAAGGTGTTTACATTAGAACGCTTAGATGAACACGTTAGAACGCTTTCTATTAAATTTTTTCCATTACAAGCCCTGCGACCCGGCCACCATGTCGGCGACCATATTCATAATTCAGAATCGCTCAAGATATAGGCATACGGAAGAGGGATTCATGTGGACCATGCCCCCCCTGGTATTTACCGCCCCCACCCCGTGTAATTTACCCTTCCTCCCCTATCGCCTGCCCTGCCCTTCGTAGCAAAAATTGAAACATTCCTTAGGTAAACTTCTTTAATCGGTGTTGCGAGTCTCGAGATATTTATTTTTCAAACTAAACTTCTTGCTTTAGAACCAAGAGGGCTCCCACGGATCTTGGGCCCCCCCGCCCCTCTATATTCGTAGTGCGGCACTGAGGAAAGTTGCCAGCCCTACGTAGGAGCCTTAAAATTTTTATGAAATTGCGCTAATTATAAAATCAAGTCGCCAATCTCAGCAACCACAAAAAATGCCAACACGCCTGGAAACCTGTTTGAGGATGCAATTTAGCAACCCCGCGCTGGAGTTGAAATTTTCGGGGGAGACAACTTCATGGTTTGTAAGCGCCATTGGGCATTATAGATTCCGCCTCTGCGAAATAAAAGTATGCATAACTCCGTGGATATTTATTTCGACCTCCCCATGTAAAGGGTCATTATGGTTCATTCTGCACAAGCATCACGGCTATATACTTTTTATAAGGTGTTTTCGAAACACCCTGTGTACGCTATATAGACTCGAAGGTGCACACTGTGGATCCACATTAGTGAGGTCAATTTTTCTATTTTCCTGTGTTACAGTACGTAATTATAATCAAGCGAGGATACGGGGCGACCCCCAAAACTATATTTTTTCACTGTAAAAATTCCTTCCATGATCAATGAAGGGTGCTATTCTAAAACTATAGCAATTTTATCCTTGACACAAGGAGCACAATACCTGTATTTTTTGCGAGTGTCTTACTTACCAAAATATTGCACGGACTGAGCATGCAGGTGGACTTTTGAAAGACAAAAATAAATAGTTTGCATCACGAAATTTTTGGCAGGAAACATTTTATCTTTGATGAACAGTAGCCTTAAAACCAAATTCACGATTTGCGTATGAAATAAACGGAAAACGCCCGCGCGTGTTTCAAATGACAAATTTGTCGTCCATGTTTACGAATTTAACAACCATTGGTTATGAGTTGGCGACAATTGTCGCTTTGTCGCCATGCTGGTTCGAACCCTACTTATTACTGATGGTACGGTTAACCATCTGCAGTTCCAGAAGCGCCAAAAATATATTAATAGACGTTGATTTGACTTTTTAAACGTCATGTTACTTAAAATATACATTGGGTACGCAGGAGGGTGTTGATGGGTCTGTTACCCCCCCCCTGCCATAAAATTTTGTACATTTAACATAGGAATATATGAATTGTGGCTCTGTAACCTCCATCCAGCCTATAATCCCCCTTATGAACTATCTGCATACGTTTATGC
>QLNU02015270.1:124317188-124336303 GCA_006491805.2 Dysdera silvatica
ATTTGAAAAATTATTATATAATAAACTAATAAACTTTATAAAAAAGGATAACATTTTAAATAAAAATCAATATGGATTTAGAAAAGGTAAAAGCACAGAAGATATACGGATAAACACTATAAATAAAATACAGGAAAAAAATTGAAAATAAAGAATTTGTAATGGGATTATATTTTGATCTGAGTAAGGCCTTTGATGTCTTAGATAGAGGGATACTCCTCCTCAATAAACTAGAAGAATATATTATCCGTGGAAATATATACAAAAAGTTATTTGAAGGATGAAAAACAAATTGTAAAAATTGAAAATAGTTATTCACAAGAACTACAAAATACTTATGGTGTCCCTCAGGGGTCAATACTGGGCCCTCTCTTATTCATTCTATACATAAACGATATAGTAGAATTAGATAGCAACATAAATCTATTGGCTGATGATATTGGATTGATTTTTGGAGAACAAAAAACAGTATTTATATGAAACGGCAAGAAACAAATTACTAAATTTGGGAAAATGGTTTAAGGAAAATGGTCTAATTTTAAATACTGACAAAAATAAATATACTTCATAATATAAACAAAAAAAATCGATATTGAGGAAACGTTGAAACTAGTCAATAAAATTTTAGGTAGAACAAATGAAATTAAATTTCTAGGAATTGAAATATACGAGCACTTAACTTGGAATAAACACATAAAGGAAATTTGTAAAAAAATAAGAAAAAATGCAGGTATAATTACAAGGTTAAATGACTCAATATCTTATCACTGTAAAATAACGCTATACTATTTATTGATACATAGTCACATAATTTATGGAAATAGTGTGTGGAGTAGGGTAAACAAGGTTAATCTAAAAAAATTACAATCAATAATTGATAGATTATTAAAAAGAATAGGATATAAAACTAACAGAAATTATAAAACAAATAAAAATAGAAAATAATATAATGAATATAGAAGTAAACACATACAAAATATTTATAATGATATATTTAGGAATTAAAGAGGCAGATATGACGAAACTATAAATATAGACAAAAATCCAAATACAAGAAATACAAGGTCAGGTAATACGTTAAAAACAGAAAAAAATGAGAATAAACATGGGAAAAAATAATATAAATGGTTATGGAATCGATAAATAGAATAAATTGCCAGATCATATAAAAAATTGTGAAAGAAAAAGCGAAGTTAAAAGGAAATTAAGAATTTACTTAGTAGAAAAACAAAAATATAATGGTCATACTGGCCATAACGGGAGCTAAAATAACTACTCTCGTTTCTGTTTCGCTATAACTTCCTCCGTGCACTGAAATGTAAATTTAGCATGGAAATAAAATTTGTATTTTATCGTATTGTAAGTTATTAAAGTTTCACGACAGGCCCCCTTAAGCCACCGGGTCGCAAGTATCTGCTCTCTTTGCCCCTGGCCCTGTACTTAAGAGGTCTTAGTAAATTTCATGACATAAATCAGTGAATTTTTTCAAACCCTCCCCACCTCTTCTTCTTTCGTTAGAACTTTGAGTGATTTTCAGCCAAAAGATTCGCATTGGAAGAACAACAGGTATTACTGGTAGATAAAATGAAATCAAATAAATGTATTTAGCCGATAATAATACAAATTAGATTCATTTACATTTTAAAAGTTCATTCAGCAAGGAAAAAAAATGCAACATAATTGCAACATAATAAAATGCAAAAAAATTATATAATACATGTTAATAAATAATTGATTATTATTATATAAATACTATTATTAATTCATATTATTATATAAATACTATTAATAATTCAGTATTACGAAAATACTATTAATAATTCATATATTATTATATAAATACTATTAATAATTCATATTATTATAAAAGAATTATATAATATATATTGACAAGGAAATATTAGAAAAAGACCGAAAGTAGGTCTAATAAACCAAATGTACCTGAAAAAGGCATTATGAAACATATTCAGTGGAATCGCCAATAATAAAGAAAAGAGGGATTACCTAAATGAATTTAAGAAATGATACATCAGATGAAAATCTCGAACTTGAGTTGTTGTGACACACTGCGTAAAGTTATGAAGAGCGAGTAAAAAATAACAAATTGACGCAGTTAAAAAAGTTCAATTACACTGTTGATAGCTATTTCGGTGGCTAATCCGCCACCATCATCAGAACAGTTATGACCCTATTTACATACGTGGGCGTGAAGCGTTGCCAACACCATGATCACAAAAACAGCGAATTAAGAGGTATTGACAGGTTGTACGTTAGGGGTGGCGTCTCTTGCGGTAGAACTAAGCAAATTTTTCCAAATAGGTGAAAGGGCGTTAAAAGGGAGCTGATCATTCACGGAATTAGCTGTATTTGTAAGGATGTGATAAGCTTCGAAGGAGTTGAAATCAAAATTTGAAGAGATTTTTACAATTAGCGCGGATTTATAGAAGTCTTGTTTTTGAACGTATGTCAAGCCTGTAGTAAAAATGTTAAAATTTAATTTACTTCAGAAATTCGTTTAAATGTTATTGACGTTTTCAAAAAATACTGATATTTTTAGGTTAAAGTTAGAAGAAGAGAGAAGGTTAAGAGAAAAAGAAACGGAACTAGATCAGAGTCGCAAGCGGGAACAGGAAAGGCGGGAAAAGGAACAGAAGGAAAAGGAGCACAGAGAAAAGGAGAAAGAAAGTAAACGAGAAAGGAGTCATCGTGAGAAAGCTGAAAGGAACAGTAATTCCCATACAGACCAACAGCATTTGGACCATGGTCGTTTAGCCAACAGTTCTAGTTCACAATCCAAACGAAATGAGCATTCTGGTATGCAGTTGTCAACACTTTTGAGTGCCTAAATTGAGCTTGTTCAGTTAAAAAAGAATTGAAATATTAACTTATTTTCTTTTAAACAGTTTCCAGAAACGATGCGGTGGTACATACAACTGTTACTACCACTGCAACTACCAATGGGCATCAGCCTTCATCATCACCAGTTAATAATTCATCATCTGCACCTCTCAATCTAGTAGTACATCCTGCTCCAGAACAACCCAGGAAGGAGACGGAACTGTGGGTGCCTTGGCAACAACATCATCATCATCATCATAATCCATCTTCTAATAATAATAATAACATTAATCAAGTTAAAGATAATCATGAAGAAAATGGAAATGGCGTCATCACCTACCGACACTCTGCTCCTGTTGTCCCGGTAAGTTAGTTTCCATATAAACAGAACTACACACATTGAAATTCAGGGGTGATTGTGTTCCGGAATTTCCGAGAATTCCGGGAATTTTATCTTGCTTTTTCCGATTAAAAAATTACACAAATTTTGTTTGGTTTTCTATAATTTTTTATATTCCCTTGGAAATCAGTGTCTTTACCAAAAATATTATGTAACTTTTCAGGGAATTTTTTGGTATGTTCAGAGAATCTGGTTTAGACTTACAATCACCCCCTATTGTTCGGTGCCGAAATTGATTAAAATTTGTCAATTAACTGTTGGCAATTGATTTCACCAAGAATTTTGCTGTAAATATATAATTATTTATAAGTTTCTTGAATATTTAGATATAGGGTAATTTTGAGAGTAAAATGATACGATAGAAAATATGTTAACAGTTTTTCTATCTATGATATGTTGTATCTTTACATATTGCGAACAGTTGTTGAGTTGTATACATTAAATTCTTTGATATAATATGGAAATATTTCAATTATAATAAGTAGGTTAGACGTGGAAGGGAGTTGAAAGAATATGTTGGACTTAAATTCACATATACGAATTTAATATTATAAAATTTATATATTGTCTCATAAATGTATAACACAAAAGGAAACATATAAAGTAGACGACTCGATTACTACTTGGAAAACTATAAAGTTATAAACAATGATTCTAACACGTTATTTTATTATAAGAAAACAATTTTCAGGCAACCAGCTGCATTGAAGAACGATTTTTATTGCTCAAAAACTTAACGTTTCAATCCGAACTATACAAATCATCGTTACGCGAAATAAATTATATGCAGAAATTAAAAATTGGTAAATATACCTAACTTGCGGATACAATATTTACCTACGTTAAAAGATTTTATGATTATTTTATTGAAAGTTTTTGAGCAATAAAGCTCGTTTTATACGCGGGTGATTGCCTGACAATTGGTTGCCTATTATAATGCACAGTGAAAGTGTACGTGAAATTGTATGTTATTTTATTGTTTTCCATCTTTGCGTGCCTTTATAGCTCTGTGCGCCAATCAAAATACCATGGTATTGTTAATGACTTGTACTATTATGTCATTTCAGGAAAATTACAGAATAAGTGTCGCAAAGGAAAATACTTCACCTGAAAAATTTCATTCGCCGTACAATTTGCCATTTTACGGAGACAAAAAACATCCGAACGCCGAATCCAATCACATAGAAAACGAAGCAAAGAAGCACATGCATCATGGTAACGGTAATGGCAAGAAGTTCGATACCATTCATCACCACATTGCTGAACTTTCGAAAAAGGACGCGAACGCTATCGTTAATAACGAATGGAAACATGAAAAATTGCAGAAAGCCTGCACGAACAACCACCGTAAAAACGTTAGCGAATTCAAGAAGCTGCGCGAAGAATCTCACCAAACTCATCAAAGAAAGCAACATCATCCAACTGTCAACGGCGTTGTAAAGCCAGTATTTCATCAAGCACAGATTCAAGATGAAGGCATGCACGCGCGACTTCTAGAAACAGAGAAATACCGCATGTCCGAGTATAACAATCAACACCACATGAGCGTCAAAAGTTCCCTTTCTCAACCGAGTGAAAAGCTATTGATTCCACCTACACCCATGCCTAGTAATTTTCAAATGAATGGCCACGACATTCTTTCCCAGAAGATTTATACAGAACATAGCTCGGTAATCCCAAAACAACAGATTGTAGAATCTGTACCTGTTAGAAGCAAGTTGGACAAGGAAACAGAAGATTCCAAGAAGAAAGGAAAAACAGATGCAGACGGAGATGATGTCCCTTTGAGGGATTTTCTAATCATCACCAAAGGGCCAGCTCTGAAACTCGACACAAATACAAAAGTAAGTTTTAATATACACATAATATCCAATCTAAATCTATAATGCCAAGTTAATCACGGCAAGGCAAAATATCCCTCAGCTAATATAATACTGTGATAATGAAGTTAATAAGAACAAATTATGATTTAGTTGATGACGATCATGATTGGTATGATTAAGTTTTTAGGATAATCGTACTGATTATAACTGACAAAGGAAGGGCCCGAGCTGGACGACGCCAATTTTAATGGGAGTGGTCTCATTTGAAAGCTCTCAAAAAATTGTTAGGCATGTATTGGAGCGTTTTTCAGCATAGGCCTTAATACAGATGTCAGGGGCCAAAGAAGGGCAAAATTTGGGGCATTTTTGAAGATTTCAAACGGCTGTATCTCGGTTAAAATTTAGAGCTAAAAATTAAGTTTTGATGCATTATATGCATCTTTCAAATGTGTCGAATACATGTTTCAGGATTCTTCGGATAAAACGTTATTAAATATAATTTTTCAATTCTGAACATCGCCTCTATTATTGATATCCATTAAAAGACTTATTAGCAATTCGGCGAAATCATTGGCGATATTTCCAGAAAGATGTTGAAACCGATTTACTCATCAATATCTCACCTGAACCCGAAAGAGTAGAAAGAGTAATATTTTGCGGCAAACGCAGTAACTAATAATTGCATTTTTTCTGCATATTCTTGCAGTAAAATTTAACATGTATTACTTGATCAAAATAAAAAATTATCCGATTTTTTTTTATATTTTTGAGAAATCTGTTTTTGTTTTTGTAAGTAACAAATATTCACTTTCGCTAACGTTCTTTGCAACTAAAGTCATAATAATTGTCAAGACGTTATAATTTCCTACACAAGTTTTCTGTAACTTAATATCAATCTGAATAAAACGTATAAACGTAGTTCATATCGTTCAAACACACATATACATTACTCATACACAACATGCTCATTCTATAATATAAAAACACGAAAAAAAATGAAAATTATTTCTGTAAAATAATGCAATCCTTCTTTTACTATTCCAAAAAAACCCCGAGCGATACATGATGAAGAAAGTAGTACACTCTAACGCAGTGACGCACCCACGGGGGGGGGAGGAGCGATGGTGCCCAGAATCTAAGGGCCAGGGCTTGGGCTGACCAAACGGAAAAATTATTTTGATTTTGCTCTTGAAAAGAAAAATGTGCAGAATACAACTGCCTTACTAAATTAATATAACAGTTGAAACAAATTTTCGGAGAATTTTTCGGTGTTAACCCCCCCCCACACACACCTTTGAAAAAATTCTGTGTGCCACTGCCCTCCTCCCTCCCTCCCTCTTCGGAGAATTCTGAGTGGTCCGCTGTTCTGATGCAAGGTAGTTTTTGGGGTATTACGAATGCAAGTTATTGAACGAAGATTTTACTCTTCGTATGAAAAGACATTAAATGATTATAAACAATAAATTCACGATATTTCCCATGAGCAGTAAGATCTTCGATCATTAATTTGTATCCTTAATGTGTGAATTTACATTTCAACCTCCTTTTATATGTTTCATGCATATTCAATAATACAAACGCAAACAGCCAGCTTTCTAGAAAGATCGCCATTGATTTCACCAAACTGCCAAGAAGTCTTTCGATAAATAGCAGTAATAGAGGCGATATCCAAAATTACAAAATAACATTTAATAATGTTTTAGCCAAAAAATCCTGAAACAAGTATTCGATATATTTGAAAGATGCACACAATGCACCAAAACTTAATTTTTAACTCTAATTTAAGTTAAATTTTAACCGAGATACAGCCGTTTGAAATCCTCGAAAATGCCCCTAATTTTGTCCTTCGTTGGCTCCTGGCATCAATATTAAGGCCCAAGCTGAAAAAAGCTCGAGTACGTGTCTAACAATTTTTTTAAAAGCTTTCAAATGAGACCACTCTCATTAAAATTGGCGTCGTCCAGCTCGGGCCTTTCCCTTGTGGGTTGAGACTCAAAATGATTGTGATTGTTTATAATGATTGTGTTGATTATGACTAAGTTCTTGAGTAGATCAATTGTGGCTAAATTAATAACAATCAAGTTGATTATATCACTAGGTTCATAATGGTAAAACTAACGATGACTAAGTTAATAGTTATCAAGCTAATTACAACTAAGTTAATAGGAATGGGAAGATGCAACATAAATTACATAGGACCTAAATATTAGAATGAAATACCAGATAAACTAAAGCGGTTAAATAATATAGTAAAATTTAAAAAAAAAGCTTAAAAGATACTGGATAGTCAGTAATGTCCAACAATTTATCGATAATTAAAAAAACCAATCAATTAAATACAAATTATAAAAACAATTCACATAAGAAGTGCATTACATATGCGTGATCTTTAGTAAAGAGTGAGGGGTGTTGAAATATGTGGAAATAGCCTGATGGCCGAATTTATTGTTTGGGTGAATTGTTATATTGAATCAGTCTGTCTGAGATCCTCAAGCCTGTCATATTCATCATAAATATTTACTTAGGACCTTTCTTTGTGTGGTCATGTATTGTCACAACGACTGTTCCAAGAAGAATAAATAAAGTATTATTATTATAATCAAGCATGGTTATGACATAATTTGTTTCAGAAAACAATGTCAAACGTCATATTAGTTATGTCATAACTCATAATTCTTAGAAGTTTAAAAACTAAATTTAAAAAAGTTGATTTTCAACATCTACCCTTTTTTTTCATTTTAAATTCTTCGTAATAATTTCGGCGCCCATAGAACAAAAACATCTTTTAGGAAGCATGATGGCGAAAGTCCGTTTTCATTATTTATAGATAATGACGGATTTACGTATAAGCCAAGTAACTTACGATCCCCCAATTTTGGCGCCCCAAGGGGAGCCTCGTGTTATTAAGATTAAGGCACTATTTTGATCTCGTTTATTTACAAATATCCGAAAACTTTTCATTAATAATGAATCTGAATATTGAAATTAATGAACTCTAAAATAAAAACTCATGATTTATCAACTGGATATCGCGAGGACTATCTTCATTAAGGGCATTGGCGTAGGTAGGGGAGGGGGGATATTAATGGGGGTTGTAACCCCCCATTGCAATGAAATTTTGTATATTTAACATAGGAATATGTGAGTTGTAGCTCTGTAACCCCCCATTGAGCCTATAACTCCCCCCTTACGAACTTTCTGCATACGCTTATGATTGGGGCCCCCATTCTCTCTTTTCAGTCTAGGACCCACAAAATCCATAATTTGGCATCGTTAGTAGAGACACCATCGCAGACACATTTGGAGAAAACCTCTTATGGTTTAAATCAAGGGCAGATACAGTAATCATATCCCCCCCCCCTCCCCACGTGGATAAAAAATTTACACTTACCGTACTCTGCAACAAATTTTATGGAATACATCTAGAGATTGGTCTTCAATTTTTGCCCCACGCCTCCCCGCGAAAAACTTTTTTGGTTCTGCCCTTGGTAAATTTATATAGAAAAAAGAAATTATAGCTATTAAAATACTTAATATACACATATATGTTTACGTTATGTACAGTTTAGTTCGTGCTTTTATTTAAGTACATTAACTTGGAAAAAATCAATTATGCACACCTTCAATTTATACTTTACTATGCAGTATCGAATATCTATGTCAATAATGGTCTTTAAGCTGAAAATTTGTTCAAAGAGTTTCTAGCAATATATTTTTTCTCCGAGTTTTCTACCGTGGTTATTTTATGCGATTATATATAACTTGTTATTCAAATAATAATTATGACATATATATATATATATATTAGTGAAATAAAGTAATTATTTACTTTTTTTTTCAGAAAATGAGATTTTTTCAAATTTTAGGTTTGACTTCGCAGTTGAAAAGAAAAAGTAAGAGAATTTTTCAGTGATATACTTCCTTACGCTCAATATTTCTCATGAAATCATTCTTTCTTCAAAATTATCAACTTTCTCCAAAATTTTATTCAAAATTATTTTTTCTTTTCTGGTGCAGAAATCGAACTTGACGTTTATCTTAAGCGGAGAAAAATTTTACACGAGGATCAGTGCCACACAATTTTGCTAGAACCGGAAGAGCGGGTCGTTAACTCCGAAGCTTTGTGGGAAACTTCCCATGAATTAGACCGTTTGTCAGAGAAACTGCGATTAGATGTGACGACAGAGAAATTAGACTTTTTGAGAGGCCTTAAACTGAAGCCTCTGACATTAGCAAATAAAGAAGGTTGGTATGAAAATTTATCAAGGGTAAAGATCTCGATTAGTTTAGTTACTGATGAAATGTCTAACCATGTGTAATATCGAGATATACGAAATTGATGTGCAGTTTTTTTCTAGTTTTTCCCTTTTATATACAGTAACTGCAATTATGTCTAGCACGGTTTACTCAGCAGTATTTGCTTTCTGCTGTTCAGGCTGAGCAAACCCGTTTTTGTATTCTGTATACAAAAACAAAACTGTACATTTTGCCTGCAATAAAATTTTGGCTTAGTATTCAAGTATATCAATACAAACATCTCTTTATACAGGGTGTTCCAATATGGCCGCACCGCCCATATTAATTCGAATTCTTCTCAACGGAAGAAGTCCTTTAGTATCTCAGTTTATTGATTTTCGGATGTACTGTTTTCCTATATCATGGAGAATTCCGTAGATATATATGGGGAGTGTGTTAAAAATATGAAACCTCATTCTCTCTTTCACTTAAAATTGCCCTCTATGTAGTATTTTCTTACATAAAAAATATAAAAGTATTTCTTCCGATACCTTGCTACGGTTACCGTAGAATTTCAGCGGAAGAATTTGCTGTTATAAGTAAAAATAAAAAAACAAAATTTTGTTCGATTTTTTTAAAATTATTTTAAATTTTTTACCTAATCGGCAACCTCTTACGAAAATTTGAATTCAATTTCACGCAAAGGAGGTTATGAGATTCGATGCATTTCAAAATTCAACCCATAATATCTCCAGTTCTATTTGCTGCAGAAAATAATTTCTGATCCTATTAGAACCGAAACTAAATTAGCTTTGAGTGGTAGGGAATGACGAACGTAAAACATATTAAAAATATTTAAAATATTGTTAAAAACGTATCTACAATGATTTACTAACAAAACTCAATGCTTTTCGGGCGAACAAATCAGTCGCCCTTCTTCGGGAATACGCGACACTAAAATGTCAACATTCAAGAGTGGTGTTTTCATTCACATAGTTGCAAAGTTACCATTGCGATGTTTTTTTTAAAAAATCGATAATTTTTGCTATACCGTGTTGGTCGACATAAGGCCAAATTTCCCAAGAAACTGAAACTGTGAAAAAACGTTGGAAAATCAGAAGAAAAAGTTTATGGTAAAGCGGGAGGCGCCGTTTAAAATAATATTTTTTTATGTAAAATAATGTATAGGTTGCAATTTGAAATAAGGGAAATAAACAGTTATTTAGACACTGGCGTAAGATTAAAAAAAAATTTTTTTTTTTTAAAAAAGTGTTTTTAAACCTTACGTCAGTGTCGAAATAACTGTATCTCCTGGTGAAACCCTGTATTGTTTCGTTAAGAGAAATAAAGTATATTTTTGCATATTTAGCACACTTTCCATATTTATATGGGATTTTCCACATCATAGGAAGATAGCGCACATTCAAAAATCTATAAAATTAAATATCAACGAACGTCTTTTGTTGAGAAGAACTTTAGTTCATAATAGTGGTACAACCATTCTGAGACATCCTGTTCGTCTTTATATATCTTAATAAAACTTTGCACACACATTCTTGTATTTAAAGTTTCCTAATGATGTAACATTTGCTTTGGGATGCTTTTGTTAACGAAATGGATTTTATACATTTGAAAGGAACTTCATTTCGAAATATACGGGATTGTTAGCAAATTTTAAAGTTTTTGTCCGAAAGCGAAATTAACAAAATAATGCTCGTTCTCAGAGAGTAATGTCTAATTTAATAGCTTTGCTTCCGCTAGCTCACATTCATATCCCAGATAAAGTATACAGATCCGCTCACAGAATTAAAAAAATAATAATAATAAGAGGGAATTGAAAGCAAGGGCGGATACAGACTTTCATTTTGAGGGGTTCAAGGGCAGAATTTGCCATGGTCTTGGAATAACACCCTTCATTTATCATGAAAATTGGAATTTTTTATATTGAATAAACATATTTTGGGAGGGGTCATGACTTCTGTGAACATTCCCCCCCCCTGTGTCCGCCCTTGATCGAAAGTAATAGAATTTTCTCTAAAAACTAGATTTATTTTGGTAACTAAGTTGTATTAATTCATAATTTCTTAAATTTATATACAGTACAATATTTTATTTTACATCGGTAAGTAATTACACTATGCAATAACATGAAATATGTAACTCCAACAATGAGAATTAAAAATTAAATTATGAACAATTTGGACATAACCGTCATTAACAATTATCTGCCGACACAAGAAACATTAGAAAAAGACCAGAAACTGGCCTGACGAGTTTAATACACCCAAAAAAAATACTGACCTTAAAATTATATAAAAAATTATCAAAATTAAAATAAAATATTATATAAATATTTATAATATAATATTTATAATTTATATATAAATATTTATAATATAATATTTATAATTTATATATAAATATTTATAATATAATATTTATAATTTATATATAAATATTTATAATATAATATTTATAATTTATATATAAATATTTATAATATAATATTTAATTTATATATAAATATTTATAATATAATATTTATTATATAAATATTTATAATATAATATTATAATTTATATATAAATATTTATAAATATATTTATAATTTTATATATAAATATTTATAATATATATTTATAATTTATATATAATATTTATAATATAATATTTATAATTTATATATAAATATTTATAATTATTTATCCATATATAAATATTTATAATATTAAAATAAATTATTAAAATTATATAAAAGATAAGACAAGCAAAATGATAGAACAGACACGTAATCATCTGAAAGAATAAAGTCACGTATCCAATTCCTAATATGGCAAATGAGGACAATAAAATAATGTCATCACAAATCGAATTCCAAGTTTTGAGTCCCGTAAAATTGAAGTTGTTGTCACCAATATAAGTACGAAAATATGGTAATCTGAAAGAGTTTCTATTGCGCAGATAGAGCTCAAGATTTTAAGGAATGAGAATAATCGAATCGGATAAATAATCAAAGTTTATTCTTTTAAACATTAAAATGCTCATAAGATACGAGTAAAGTCTTCTGATAAGATATAATATAAAAAAGCGGGAAAAGAAATGATCTTGAGTTCGAGAATCAAAAGATTGAGGAAAAAATATCCTGAAGTACCTCGAGTGTGATCGGGAAACTCTGTCAACGTTGAATCTGATTGAGTTACCGTAAATTATGAAAAAAAGTGTATAATCGAGTGATAGAGAACGATAGCCACTTTGTTCGCTAACACTGGTTTAAATTTAGTTAGAATTCCGATACTTCTGGCCACTCTTGTACAGACAGAGTCGAAATGTCGATTCCATCTAAAATTCCTTGAAAATATAACCCCCAGAAATCTGACCTCTTCTTCTAAACTAATATGCGCACTACCCAAGCTGATGGGCCTTACAGGAAAAAAAAATTTATTACTTCTCGTGAAGACGGTGGCCGACGATTTTGATGTATTAAGTCTATTGGCCAAAAACCAGCCACTGAGATCAGTCAGGGTGTTATTTATTGTAAGAATCAACTCATCCAAGTTCTTGCCAGAAAAAAAAGCAGAAGTGTCGTCAGCACAGAGAATTATACGTGAAATCCCAGACAAATACAACCTATCGTTGATAAAGATCAAGAAAAGAGTCGGGCCAAGTGAAGATCCCTGTGGCACTCCAAAGCGAACGGGCGACAGAGTCGATGTGAAATTCTTCATTGCAATAAATTGATTTCGATTTGAGAGGTAAGATTTGAATAGATCAGGCGGGGTGCCACGAATGCCTATATGTTTCAATTTATCAACTAATATTTCATGTGAAATGGTGTCAAAGGCTTTGGAAATGTCCAAGAAAATACCAATAATGAATTTTCTCTTATCTAGACCAGACGAAAGGAAATCAACTGCGTAGGAAAGAACAGTTTCCACTGAGGATCCTCGACGAAAACCGAATTGCTGAGGGCGTGGGGTTTGAGAATGTTCAAGATAGTTCATTGATCTATTATTTAAGAGGCTCTCGAAAACTTTGGCAAAAACAGATAAAACAGAAATACCTCTGTAATTAGATGGGTCGGAGAAGTCGCCCTTTTTGAAGACCATAATCACCCTGTCAATCTGAAGTATGCCTGGGAAAGTTCCGTTATGTATATAATTGTTATATAGGATAACTAAAGGATCGACCAGAACATTAGCAATGTTCCTGATGATCTTAAGAGAGAAACATGTTTTATGAGGGAAATATGTTTTATTGTAATGTATTTTCGTGTATTACGTGTTTCTGGAACTGAAAATATGTACTTTTTAGTATCTATACATTTTTTTAATTACAGTGAAATCTTCATTAGCGGTGAATTGCCGGGTAGAAAAATTTGGCCGTAAAAGAGATGGGGGGGGGGCCATTCTAAAATAGCTGAAATATCACATTTCAATTATTTAAGTATTTTATTTCGAAACATGTATTTTGAGGACATAAACAAGTTTAAGACAATGAACATAAGCATCTGTTGAGTATAACAAGTAAATTTATAACAAAACGTTAATATTAAAATTTATTTACCTTGGAAAAAAAAATTTATTAATAGCTGTTTGGCGGGTTTTACTCACCAATTCTTCTCCTTCGAAATGTATTTTTAATTGATAGATTAAATTCACCGTTTTTCCATTGTTACGCTTACAGGACCTGTTTGCTAGCCGAATAAACCATAATAATAAATATGAACTGCGGAAATTTCGTGTTGATAAGCGTTTATTAGTTTCGTGCAATGTATCACTACGTGATTCATTTATTATGAAAGTCTTTGTTGAGCATTAGTTATTTGAATTGGGACGAATTCGAGTCAATTGCCACTCTTTGTTAATGGAAAGGAAAATTCTTCTTAGCTCTCATCCTCTCACTTTCTATTTCCTGCTATTATAACAGCCCTCTTCTGGGAAAACAGTGCCGTAGCAGCGGACAACTTTCCCAAACTTTTTTGAACAATCAACAACAACCTTAGCTCTTATCCTGTTTATCCTTAGTTTTCGGTTGTATGAGAAATTCCGTGAAGTTTGAAGTTCAGCTTCGTTCATATTTTGTCCGTACAGCGCTTCTGGTCTAATGGAATGAATCATAAACACAGTGTCAGCGTCCAAGGTGACCGCTACGCATGCGTTTGAAATACATTATTGCAAATCAGTTTCTGCCACGGAATTTTCATCTGACCATAAAAGCGGGGTGACCGTATTTAAGGTGTGTTTGTTAAGAGGGGTTTTACTGTATAATTCTTATACATTCTTTTTCTATAGTCGGAACTAGTTAACCAGCATTTCATCTATTTTTCGACTGCTTTCCAAGCCACTTAAATCGTTTTGCGATTGATATTTGTATAATTTTTCTTTATAAATAAGCAAGAAATGTATGACTAAATATAAAAATTTTAGCTTTTGAAAAATGAGGGGTACCTCTCCCCCGTTTTCAGTGAGTTGGAGGTAGTATATATATATTTAAAGATGCTCCCCAGTTTCGGAATCTGTTCTCAAATGTCACTGTGTGCGAATTATTTTTTAAAATAAAAAAAATTATCATACAACAAAACTAAATGCTTTTAAATTGTTTTACAGATGGTGGTGACGTAATTCTTTTTTCTAAATAAAAATGACGTAAAAATATGTTTGATGAAATAAAGATACCGGAACCCATCTTTCAAATTCAACAAAACTGAAAATCGCAACACAGTGATTAAACACCATGAAAAAAAGAAACTAATGAGTTGAAATTTCACAAAGGCATTCAATAACGGTTTTCCATAAGGATGGATCTTAATTATTGGATCACTGAAAAAGGATACAACATCTCTCTCTTATTCTGTGGTATATGGATAGTTCTAGTACATTTCGGTCGCTTTTTGAGGTGACCGAAATAGAGAGTTCTTTAATAATAAGCTAACCCAATTTTGGTACATTCGTTTAAGTTTTTCTCGCTGCTACTTTTCCTCAACGATTTAAGAATGAATATGGAATATACATTAACGGTTAATAAAAAAGTTATGGAGAGCAGATCTTGATGGTGGGTGGAGAGCGTAGCGTTTCGGACACACATAGCTGTCCTTCTCCACGAATCGACTTGAATCTGACCATTATACACGCGCTTACTGCAGCGTATACCTTTATGTTCCATATGTGTAAGAACGTCTGCTGTTACCGTCTGTATTTAAACCCATCTTTGGGTGAGATAGAGTATTTCTCAGATGACTAAGCTGGCAATATGACCAAGTCATCGTTTTTCAGTCTGTGTTATTGGAAAACAGGTATATGACTTTCAGCGACCTCATTTATTGACAACTGTATGCATATCATTACAAATCGCATGCTTAGAATTATAATGAGATATGCTCTTCCTAAAGGGATACATATAGCAAAGCACTGCTCGTAAGATGACTCTCCTTCCACGCATAAAGTCATTTTGCAGAAATTGACTTAAAATTTAAGCAACCGCTTGTCGGTTATAGAAAGAATAATCGAAAACGAGAATACTTCATACAAATAATCGAATTTGTTATGTGCATCCTTAAGAACAAATTAAATGCCCCCCCTATAATAGCAATATGCATACTATATGACTGAAAGGATCATAAATAACGCTCTTTCTAATTTAGATATATCGAAGTGATATGCCGATTAAAAGATTTCACAAGATTTGCCTAATATTTTTCTAGTTTGAGATTTTCGCTTCCGAGAGATGGCCTAGGCCTTAGTAAATTTGTAGGTCCTTGTCTGTAGAGCAGGCCTGTAAGTATGGGTCCACATCAGGGCCGGATTATCACATAGATAAATGTCTAGGATCTACTTTTTTTACAGGGTCCGGCGCAGTGAGGACTCAACGTTACTTAAAATTGCTGCCAATCAGACCTTATCACTAGGACAGTAATTTTATTGGGGCTCAAATTTGTGAGTTTTTGTACATACGTTTTATGCAAATATGTTAGTTGTACTGACTCCATTTTCAAAGTTAAAAATCTAAATTCCAGAAAGGATATAGTGAGCTTTTTGTCGCAAGATCCTCGTTATATACCAGTCTCACTGTAATTACACAAGCTTAATTTATATTCCAAAGGGCCCAGAAAAAAATTGCCCAGCTCCACGAAACCTTAATCTGACCCTGATCCTCATCAAATTTAAATGTAAAAGTGGGAAATGTGTGCGTATAGATCAGTACCACTGGCGCACATACAGGGGGGGGAGTTGATGGAAGCCATAACCCCCATTGTAATGTAATTTTTTATATTTTCTATATACATAAACGGAGCTGTAGCTCTGTGAACCTCTCTTTATGAACTTTTTACGTGCAGTAATGCTCATCATACCGAATTACAACACAGCATTAATTACGAGGGCGAATCAGAAAGTCTTTGCCCCTATTTTTTATTAACCAAAATAAGGTACATACAGGTAATTACAAATATACGTACTATTCTACGTACCTTACACTATTTTTCCACATAGTCCCCACACCGGTTCAGACATTTGTCCCATCGCAGCACTAAATTTGAGATGCCCCTGTGGTAGAATTCGTCCGGCTGACTGTGGAACCACCGTCGGACTGCTGTCTTGGCTTCATCGTTGCACGTGAATCGCTGTCCTGCCAGGAACTTCTTCAGCGGACCGAAAACGTGGAAATCACTAGGGGCGAGGTCCGGACTGTATGCAATCAGAACCGCCGACAAGCTCCGGTCATTTCACTGGGAGAGTCTGGACCACCCACCATACAGTCCGGACCTCGCCCCTAGTGATTTCCACGTTTTCGGTCCGCTGAAGAAGTTCCTGGCAGGACAGCGATTCACGTGCAACGATGAAGCCAAGACAGCAGTCCGACAGTGGTTCCACAGTCAGCTAAATGAATTCTGCCACAGGAGCATCTCAAATTTAGTGCTGCGATAGGACAAATGTCTGAACCGGTATGGGGACTATGTGGAAAAATAGTGTAAGGTACGTAGAATAGTACTATATTTACAATTACCTGTATGTACCTTATTTTGGCTAATAAAAAATAGGGGCAAAAACTTTCTGATTCGCCCTCGTATTAAGCGCAACCGTTGGGAGCTTTGGGAATCTAGGCAAAAGGGAAGAACGTTCTTATAGAAAACTAAGCCAGGATATGCAAAGAATATTAAAATAAATTTTCTGTCTAGGGCATGAGAATGTCTCACGACGGCCCTGATATGACGTTAAATATACAGTATAATGGACTCGCGCATTTCATGGGTTTTGTTTTTATAGGCAAAGAATTTTATGTGAATAAACCCAATTGATAGTATGGATGTTTCCACCTATCTGTGATATAATTGTAATGGATTCATTAGTTAAGAAGTATGCAACAATATATAACTTCAAATTTCCTTTTTTTTTATAAACAATTGCAGAACAAGTTAGGCTGAACAAGTTAGTCTTAGCTGAACGCAAGCACAGAGAGCAGCGCTTGAAGATGAAACCTGAGAAAAAGAATAACAAGCCATCAGCAATTGGAGCTAAACACGAAAAGGGTAACCTCTTTTATCAAATTGAATGACCCTAGAATAACTATCTTAAAGTTACTGCTTGCACCATTGCAAGAACGGCATGCAAAATACTTAAAATGTTAAGTTTGCTCTGTATTTTAATTGAGTATATATCTGAAGTTTACATGCCTTTTAGAAAATGCAGAGTCCAAGGAAAGTTTAACGAATGAAAAGGAAAAAATTAGTTTAAAACCCAAGTGTACTGAAAAATCTTCTAGTCAGAACGTTCCTGCTCCAGGCGAACAAGGTCAGTAGATGTATTGCCATTCTGAAAATGAAAAACTCTTGAAATAAAAGCATACTGGTCTTGTTGGGTGCAAATTTCATTGTCGTCTTCATTTTCAGTGCCTTACACACATACTCTTGAGTCGGAGAATGCAACGGAAAATGCTGACCTCAATCAGCCATTTAGAAACAATTCCACAGTCAAGATGCTTAACAGTATCAGCAAGCATCGAACCAAGTACTCGTTTAAACGAGGTCATAGTTTGAAATGCGAGTGGAAACCGCCAGTTCTTACGCTTATGTCTCCAAACAGTAAGTTTTTTTTTTCCTTCATTAGAAAACTAAGGCCTCAACACTGAAGGGTTTGTATGGGGGAGTCAAATAATAATTTATACAAGTCGAACACTACGCAGATTAAATTAAGAAACAATTTTTATCAACTTTTTTTAGGCGTAGTAATAGTAGCAGCGTTGAAGTTATGGCATGACCAAATGCCATACCCAAATTAGCCCTGCGGTGGCGCAGTGTGGTAACGCGTTCTCCTATTGCGCGGCTAATCCGGGTTCGACTCCCAGCAGTGCAAAAAGAACGCTTACTCAGAGATCTCATAAAGATCGCACTGCTCACTGTAGTCCGGGGTTTGGTTCCCTAGGCCTTAAGAGGTTCGGATTCCTCGGAAAACAGTAGGTCCCGGCGCAGCATGACCACTGTAGTCTTTGAGCCGTAAAACCAAAAAACAAACAAACAAACAAAAACATGACCAAATGGTGAAACGTTCGCAAAGAAAAGAAATGTTTTCTGCGTCGGGTGGGATACCTTCAGCCCACTACCTTCAACGAAACGGGCAGGGTCATAGGATCAGGCAGAAAGTTCATAAGGGGGGGTTATAGGCTTAATGAGGGGGGGTTAAAACTCATATGTTCTTATGCTAAGTTACAACCCCCAAAATCACCCCTGGCTACGTCTATGGGCAGGAGCTCTACCTAATGAGCTACGGGCGACGAACACTTACGAACGTATTTAAAGCATATTTTCCGAAACTGGTTATTTCGCG
>QLNU02015270.1:124336403-124355575 GCA_006491805.2 Dysdera silvatica
CTGCATTTGTCGCTTTCTATGTCTTTTCTCTGGATGAATTTCTGATTGTTCCTTGTTGCGATCACTTGGTCTTGGATGGCTAGCATGAATCCTTCTGTCTCTGGCTGGAGAGTGCCTTTGGCCAGCCAAGAATTTGATGCCTTTTTGTCAACGTGTGGTTGTTGCAGGTCATTGTAGTGCCTGCCATGTAATGGTTTTCCGGCCCAAGTTCTCAGTTTCTGTTCGTTGGCTGTTTCGAGGACACGCTCTTCGGTACTACACAGGTTTAGTGGCGTGTAATTTGCATCTGCTTGTATTATGGCTTGGATGAGTGGCGATCGGGGACTCTTCAACTGGAAGTATTGCCTCATGCTCTGGATCTGCTTGTCATGTAAGTCTTTGAGGTCCGCTTGTCCGCGTCCTCCTTCTTCCCGGGGTAGTGTTTGCCGTTCAATTGCCGTTGCAGGGTGTAGTTGTCCGGCTCTTCTCTGGATGGTTCTCATTTTCCGCTGGAGTTGTTCTAGTTCAGTGTTGGACCATTTGATGATCCCGAAGGAGTAGGTGAGCACTGGTACCGCATATGCGTTAATTGCTTGCGTGGTGTTCTTCCCGCTCAGTTTCGTCTTCACAATGCTTCTAAGTCTTTCTTGGAATGCTTGCGTGAGCTGGACTTTGACTTTCTTGTGCTCCTGCTGCCGTTTTTGCATTATCCCTAGGTATTTGTAGGTTTCGCCCTCGTCCAAGGTCTTCAGTAGTCTCCCGTCTTCGAGTTCGATGCCTGGTAAATCTTCTTTGCTATTCTTCTGTATTTTGCACTTATCGAGGCCGAATTCCATTCCTATGTCCTTGGAGAATGTCTCTGTTATACTGATGAGTTGTCGGAGTTGGGTGATTGTTGGCGCGTATAGCTTGATGTCATCTACGTACATGAGGTGGGAGACTTTATGTAGGTTTCTCTTGTCTTTCTTCAGCATGTATCCGTATTTACTTGTGTTCAGCATCCTTGACAAGGGGTTTAACGCCAAGCAGAACCACTGGGGGCTTAGTGCGTCTCCTTGAAAGATTCCGCGGCGGATGGGGATCTCGGCCGTTTCTATTTTACTGTCTGGCGTGTTTAGCTGTAACCGGGTTCTCCATTGTTTCATGCTGCTCTGTAGGAATCGGATGATTGAGGGATGCACTTTGTATATGCTGAGTATTTCAAGGAGCCACGAGTGCGGAACAGAGTCGAAAGCCTTCTTGTAGTCTATGTATGCGGTGTTGAGTTTTCGCTTTTGTTTTCTTGCTTGTTCCAGGATAACTGAGTCGATGGTAAGCTGCTCTTTACATCCCAGAGTCCCTTTCTGGCATCCCTTTTGTTCTTCCGTCATTAAGTTGTTGCTTTCGCTGTGCCGGCTTATTTTTTCAGAGATGCACCCCGTGAGTATCTTGTACAGGGTGTTAAGGCACGTAATGGGTCGGTATTTCGCTGGGTTACTGGTATCCTGGTCCTTCGGTAGGAGGTAAGTTATTCCCTTGCAGAGGAATTCAGGCATTTTGCTGGGGTCTTCAATTATCGCCGTAAGTTCCTTGGCTAATGGGCCATGGGCGCTGGTAAATTTCTTGTACCAGAAGTTGTGTATGCCGTCAATACCGGGTGCTTTCCAGTTGTGCGTACGTTGGATTACCTGCTGGAGTTCCTCTATCGTGATGCCCGTGTACTCCATCTCCTCTATTCCTCTCGTAGCCTCCATTTCTTGCTGAATCCAGGGGGCGCTTTTGTGCTGTACTTCATTGGACCATAGTGTCTTCCAGAAGGTCTCTATTTCTGCTGGCTTTGGGGCTTCGTACTTGTCTTTGTTCGCTGGGGTCTCTCGAAGCTTCCTGTAGAAGGCCTTCTGGTTTGCTTGGAATTGCATGTTCTGTTGTTTTTTGTTGGTATAGTCTTTGTATCTTCGGAGTCTTCTGGCGTATACACCCAGTTTTTGTTTGAGGGTATCCAGATATTCGCTGATGTGTTTATTGGGCTCTTCGTGTCTTGTATGAATCCTATTTCTCTTAAGGGCCATCTTCACTTTCCTCACTAATTTCTTACTCCTATTTCCCTGCATGTACTGGGTTATTCGCCCTATGCTGCTGCGGAGCTCTTCTATTCTTTTCTCCAGTCTCACTTGCCATGGTGGTTGGGCTTTGTTTCCTCTGTTACTTCGGCCTTCGTTCCTTACTTCGTACCCATTGGCGCGTGATGCCGCTACTGCTGCACAGTATATGGCGGTGTGTATTTCCTGTAGGGAGTTGTGGTTCTGTAGGTGTAGTGGTAGAGTATGTTCATTGAGGATCTTGGTTGCTTTGCAGAGTTTCCAAGATGCCGGTTGGCGTGGTATTCTTGGCCTTGTTGCGGCATCCGAGCCTTCATATTCCGCCAGGGCACATTGGAAACCTTCTTCCATTTTCTCCACGTCCCTCCTCTCTTCTTCTTCTATGCTTGGTTGGAGCGGTTCTCTTGCGCTACTAGCTGGTGCTTCAGGGTTGGCCACACTGGTTGAAGTGTTTGCCAGGTCATTGGCGACTTCATCTCTTAACCTTTGTAGTATGGGCTCTGCTAAGAGATTTCTGGTTATTATGTTCCTGCGTTGGGTTGTTATCCTTTCTATACTGATGTCCAGGTGTGGGTACTGTTGTGCGAATTTGGCGTGAAGTGTGGGTCTGTAATTTGTCATGTCTGTTTCCAGCTTTGTAATCGTATAGTAGGTGCGCATGATGTAGGTGTTCATATCTATTGTCCATGACATGCGCTGGCGTGGTCTTTCAGCCCTAGTGGTTGCACCTATACTAGGCTGCAAAGCACTTTGGGCTGTGTTGGTTCTAGTAGCCGTACAGTTGGAGGCGCCGCTACAACCGCCGACACCTCCAAGGAGAGACTGTTGCATATTTTTCGAACTGGCCCCTCTGCTTAAAACTCGAACGCGGTTCTGATTTAAGAGCGAGACAACCGATGCTCCATTCATATTTTCATTATGGTTCATATCATCAGAGTCTGAGATAGCCTTTTTCACGTCGCTGGGTTACCGATAGTTATCCCAACGGCGTTCCGGATGCTGGCATGTCGTCAGCAGGCTACAAATCCGGTTTTAATGGCCCAATGGTATTTTTATTCATTATTAATACTTTCACCGATCAAGACATCGCGCCATGAGCGTAGTAACGCTTTTTATTTTTTTCCCCCATGCTGGGGATCGAACCCTTGGATCTAGCAAACCTCCTGGTTAGTAGGTTTGCGCTTATACCACTGGGCCATCTCGACACATATATATATATATATATATATATATATATATATATATATATATATATATATATATATATATATATATATATATATATATATATATATATATATATATATATATATATATATCATATCATATATCATCGATAATATATATATCATAATATATATCATCATATCATATATCATATCATCGATAATATATATATATAATAATACATATCATAATAGTAATATTCATCGATGGAACGCGACGATATTTACATAACACTTCTAGAACTCCACTCAGGGCCGGATTGTGACTTTTGGAAGCTCAAAGCACTCAAAAGGTTTTGGTGCCCCATATCTGATTTAAAATGAAAACAATAATAAACTCTCAACTAAAATTTTATTTTTTGAAAGGAAACAAAACTTACAGTAAAATGCAGAATAATGTTCATTTTTATATGCTTCTATTTTGTTTACATTTAAAAATTTTTCTTCTACTTTTCTAATTGAAAAGTCTTTGATCAGATCCTCAAAACTGATCTCACGTAACAAGTGCCGGATTAAGGATTTTCTGCCTCTAATGGATGTGACCCTTGCGCAATATTCAATCAATAAATCATGAGTTTATCTTCAAAGTTTCTTATTTCAATATTCAGGCTTATTAGTAATGAAAATTTCTGGAACAGTTGTATATAAACAGGGTTATATTAGCGCTTCAAGGTAAATAATATCGGGCCCCATCAAAGCTTTTTGAGACTCCTCCGAAATTATAGGGCTCTTCTTCGATCCTAATTGCCAATACATAACTTCGGCACCGTACGCAACGCATCGCTTTCATATCTACTTAGTAGAGTTAAGAGAACCATATTCCTTGAACGATTAGTAGCTTACAGTTGAATCGTGTGATTTCATGTTTTAATTAATATAGACGGATTTTATCTCAGAAACTGTAACGTGGAAAGTGGAGTTTCTAGGAGCGTGGTGTTAAATTTGTAACATCAGCAAGACAAAAAACATGTACAGTAGCGCGTGACCCTGATGATATAAAATTAGCAACCATAACTACAATCATGTGGGGGGGGGGACAATCACGTTGTCCTAATATATAGTTGTGTGTGTATACATGCATGCATGCATACATACACACATGCACACACACATACATATATACAACCAGGTCCGGCGGAAGCAAATTTATCGCCTTAGGCGAAAGACGTGTGTGCCCCTCCATGTATGGGGCATGCCGCCCTCTGACCATAGTTCCGGTTATAACGAAGTATGATAATCTCAGCTTATCTGATAACAAACAAATAAATGATCAAAAGCAAAAACATGATCTGGGATTTTTCTATTGAAGGATAAAATTGTAATTCTAAAAAAAAAAAATGCCTTGTAATAATGCACAAAGATACCAAAAATAAAAGAGCGTCCTTTAAGCCTCTAGTGTGGCAGAAGTATTGCTCGCACCACTGAAAGGTGTAGCGGTAATGGGAAACTGTTATTCAGATTTATGCAAATTGTTTAGAGGAAAATTTGTTAATGCGGAAAAACAAGAATTTGAGGGTATGGGAAAAAATGGATAAGAGAGAGGCATGTACAAAAAAAGAGTAAATATATCGGTGAAGGCATTCAATCGAAAATAATCCATCCAGTTCCATTTATTTATTGCCATGTTTATCTCAATCATCCCAGAGTATTAAGATTATCTTAAATAAATAAGTCTGTCTTGGTGCCGCCTTAGGCGGTCACCTAGTTCGCCTACATGGCTGCTCTGGGCCTGCATACAACCACACATTACGACAGCGTATTTCACTTTTTGGCCCTATGTGGTAGCTATAGTGGCTAAGTTTATTTCATCAGGTGATACAAAGGAACTTTATACATATAAGACACGTCTGTATCCCTTTACCAAGCATATAATTAAAAAATCACTGTGGTTAAGTTAATGAATAGTGAATGAAAACTTTTAGCAACTTTTAAAAACTTTTTAACTTTTAAAACATTATATATGAGAAAAGAACGTAAGATTTTTCTTATTTTTTAGCATAGAACTTTTATCTTCTAATATGTTGCTGCATAACTCATTATTAGATCCCGGATTATATATGCACGTGCATATTTTAGCCGTTTTCAGTGTAAGTGCATATAAATGCATAAAAATGATAAATTTAAAGGATAAATGCATATTTGAAAGGTTTTAGTAATTTTAAGCATTTTATTATTCTTTATCGGAAAATTTTCTCCACAACACTAAACTTTCCTTTTATTCCTTATTTAGGCAGAAAAGCAACGGAATTTGTAAACGTATACGTTTAATTATGTCCTTAAAAATGTAGTCATGGCTAAATTATAGCTACTGTCCTTGTTAGGGAAACCAAAGATTAGTTTTATTATGCTAGATTTCAGTTGATTGAAGGTCAAATTAAAATAAACGATGTAATAAAATTCTACATCATTATTTATCAACGATAGACGTGGGTGATAATCCATCACTAGATAAACTATCTGCAAAATTTTATAAGTGCTGTCCAGTAACTCATGTAGCTTTAGAAAGGGCCCTTTTGGCCATAAAAACGCTATTACGTGAGAGAAAACAAAGCTTAAGTACTTAGAATACTATGAGATACATTGTGGTATACCTTCATAGAAATTATGTTGTATAAAACGTATCATTTTATGTACATCGAATATTCTACTTAGCAGTTAGTAATAAATATATTTATTCTGAAACGCAGGACATAGGATCTTCAAGCGAATTAAGGAAATTTTAAGTGCATATTTATTCATTTTAGATACATATTTATAAATTTTAAGTGCATATTTATTCATTTTAGATACATATTTATAAATTTTAAGTGCATATTTATTCATTTTAGATACGTATTTATAAATTAGTGCATATTTATTCATTTAAATACATATTTATAAATTTTAAGTGCATATTTGATCATTTAGATACATATTTATAAATTTTAAGTGCATATTTATTTATTTTAGATACGTATTTATAAATTGTAAGTGCATATTTATTTATTTTAGATACGTATTTATAAATTGTAAGTGCATATTTATTCATTTTAGATACATATTTATAAATTTTAAGTGTATATTTATTTATTTTAGGTACATATTTATAAATTTTAAGTGCATATGCATGCATACTTCGCTGGAGTTTTAGTGCATATAATCGGGGCTCTACATCATGAATAGTAATTATGCTAATTGTTGTTGTATATTTGAAATATATAACGCTTGTTATAGAAATGCTTTCAACTTGCATTTCAGATCATTTTAAAGATAGACCAACCATTATAAAGAAAGAGATAAAGACTGACTATCACTCCCATACATCTACTGGCACGCAAGTTGATCTACCTTTCAACAGCAGCAAAACAAAGGATAAAAGTCAAAGATCTTTCCACTGGCCTGGGTTGGAAGTAGTAACCGAAGCTTACTACAGGCACAATAAAGGTAAGTTTTTCAAATTTCAATAACATTTTTTAAAACTTAACAAATAAAAGACAGATGGTATTTTAAAATAGAATTGTTAAAATAATATTTCATCAAGTATTCACATAAACTATAATTTGTATATTTGATTTATATCATCATAGTCAACCATTATCTACCCACTGCTGAATGAAGGTCCCTCCAAATGCTCTCCACACGTCTATCCTAAATTTTATTTTTATACTATTAAATATTTACATCACATATCGATGCACCCATGAAACAACAATATGAAGCTTACAAAACAGAATAAAGGAAGATACAATAATAAAGTTCTGTGAAATAACGGTCGTATACCATTTACAATACGAAAGTGAAACCTAGAATTCCAAAAGAAGGAAACAACTCCACAAGCATCAAAATCGAAGTAGCGCTATGTAGAAGAATGGGTCGATGTATGTTCAAAAGGCTTTAAGTACCTGTTTAAAGTAGTTCTAAGTACCTGTTTAAAGTAGTTTTAAGTACTCGTTTAAAAGAATTTTAAGTACTCGCTTAAGAATTTTAAGTACTTTCAACAAAATTTTAAGTATTTATTCGTTTAAAATATTAATTTTAAGCGAAGGGGCTCACCCGGGATTCATAAACTGGAGATATTCAAGATTTTTTAGGAGGATATGCGGACTAAATTACCATTTGTTATTTTCATTAAACACATTTGTGTGTTCAAGATTTTTAGAGGTGTATCAAAATCCACAGGAGTGTTTAGGTATTGTGTGTATAAATCCTGGTTTAAGTACTCGTTCAAGTAGTTTTTAAAGTACTGGAAGTTCCGAGTAGTTTTAAGTACCTGTTTAAAGTAGTTCTAAGTACCTGTTTAAAGTAGTTTTAAGTATTCGTTTAAAGTTGTTTCCATAAACTTAAAATTATGAACGTTTTCCCAGCGATGAACTGTGATGGAAGATTTTTTAAATTTTGTTTCTGAAACATATTTTCGTGCGCATTTAGCAGCAATTTATGGAAATGTTTAGTCTTGCTAATTACATAAACAAACAAATAAATAAAAATGTAAGACCCCAGGTTTGAGGGATATCATTCTTCAATTTTGCCTTATTATTATTTTTACTTATACGATAATAAAATTACCAAATAGTTAATAAAAAAAATTATGACGCTAGTATGACAAAGATCACGCTATGCCGTTAAAAAATTGTTGCTGATTATTCACATTTACAAAACAATTAAATTTTTACAAAACAATTAAATTTAATTGTTTTATTTTATTAATGTACGCAGGAAGTTAAAAAGAAGGAAGTTTTGCCCCTCATCAACGCCCCGCCCGGGTATGCCAGTGCCTTAATTTGTATTAGCTTATTTAATCTTATCCACATAGGGGGTATTTTACGGGAAAAAATATGTGATTTAAGTAATCATTTTTATACACAGTGGCGCAGGCAGGGGGGTGTTGATGGGGGTTGTACCCCCCCATTGCAATGAAAATTTGTATATTTAACATAGGAATATGCGAGTTGTATCTCTGTAACCCCCCATTGAGTCTATAACCCCCTTATGAACTTTATGCGTACGCCTATGCTTATGCATTACCGTTAGTTATATGAACATCTTTTTGAATATACAATTGAAAAGGAAATTATAAATTTTAGCTCTTAATTTAAAATCGATATTCAAAATATATACGTTAGTGCATATATAATACCATTGTTGTATCTAGCAAGGAGATTTGGTATTGGGGCAAAAAATATTCCAAGGGTTAGATTGGATTTTCTGGAGGAGTTGGGAAAACGCTTTTCCCTAACCTCACACTCTCCTTATTACGTTTATGCTTAAATCTATTTATATATTAGTTACTTATTATTAATCCTCAATAACAGACTTTTAAATAAAATTTATTTATAAAAAAAATATTTTACACATAAAGCCTGTTCTAGGCAGCCTTAATCTAAGTGGTTGAATCCAGCCCCACACTTTGTTAAATAAAAGGGCATTTCCCTCCCCTTCTTTCAATTCCAAATTAAGACTTTTTAATCACCAAAAAGATGTTATGTTTACATTTATTACCAGCTGTAAATAATTTATATAAACTCACTACATGTATGTATGTTTGAGGTCGAATAAAATATTAATATTTTGCAGCAGACAACGAATCAAAATGTCTAAATTCAATTTAGTCCCAGCTGTTCGTAGGTCAATAGGTATAGTATTTTACGGTCAATGAACAAATACATGGATTTAGCCAAGTGAGCGGTCTTGCAACAAAATAAATGATACAAAGTGAAGTTAAATTTTGTTCCTCCACTTTGTGGCCAGTTTTCCGGTACTTGAAGTACTTTTTTAAACAGTATTAGCATTTTTTAGGTTAAGTACACAGACTGAGCTTTTACGAACTCGTTCGAAACCTCCAAAATTTTAACAAATTCAACAGTTCGTTAATGTGAATTAGCATTAATTCCATATGGGTTACTGTTCAGGACAATAGGGACTGTTCGGGACATACAAGAGTTCGTAGAAACGTATGTGGTTCATAAATCGGAGGTTCGTAAGGACGCAACACTTTTGTGGCACTCAAAAGTAGAATTAAATATTTTAATTGTAATATAAATTGATACGAATTCTAAAATATGCACTTTACTGTAAGTGTTTACTGTAAGTGTTCCCGACCTGCGGCGCGAGATGAAATTTCGGATGTAAAACAGAGAATTGCTGGAGTAACAAAGACACAGAATGACCCTTGCTGTCCTTGCGCCATAAAATACAACCAACCAACTTGAGTAACAAATTTGCATTAATCCAGCTATCAGTGTACCTTAAAAAGTGGCATTAAAATAGTATTAGAACCCAATTACTCCATTCATATTCGCATTATATATGTACATCGAAAAGGCTTATGAGCTTTTTTTATGAGGGAGGCTCCGCAGAAATGACCGAAATTGGGGTTAGCATTGAATTTGTTCATATATTTAACAATAATAAAAATAACTGTGCATGTTATTAATGCTATTAATATAAAATAATTTGATGTACAGGGTGTTTATAAAAGAAGTATACAATTTCAAATTTTATTTGCATCGAAACTACAATAGCTACAAACTTTATTCTTCTTTTTAATCGCGTTTCAGTCGAAGTTTTTTTTTCTGCACAGTTAGAATGCCTCCATGTAACAAACAGTGTTCAAAAAACGTAACAGACACCGAAAACAACAGTTATGGCATCGACGCAGGAAAAGGATGCTTGTGCAATATGGTTTATGAAGAAGAAATCACTAACATAAATGCAACGGAATATCAGAAACATATATAAGAGAACACTCCCTTTATTTTCGAAATAAATGTAGCTTCTCTTTATACGCTTAAGAACGCATTAATGAAGCTTTCCTCAGTTTTTTCCCCAATGCAGCGGGCTATACGGACAGAAGTCTTTTACCATAAGGGAATTTTACACATATTACTACAAGACAGTAAATAGCAATAAAATAAATAAATTAAAAAAAGTTAAAACGGTCCTAGAGTTGATCAGAAGTACGACGTAGACAGGAACATCAAGTGTGCTGCAAATAGAACAACAAACCTCTGGCCTCCCAATACCTGAAGTGCAAAGTCTTCCCCAATAAAGCGGGACAGCTCGGGAGATGATTAGCGTCCATCACTTGCGGAGTGAGGACACAGGGGACTGACTGTCCAAGATTCCAATACGGTACAAATGTGAGGCAAGACAGTTATGCAGTGTTGTTAGTCTGAATGCCGCAACAGCCTTTCCTCTGGGCCGATCTGGCAGTTTGGCGATAGAATCTCTTCGTGGCTTGCTTTCCAATCTTTCCTTGAGGCCGGTATTATGGAAACCTCTGACCCTGACGTGAATTGCAGATACAGCAGATTCGTATGTGATGTCATAGAGGGTGGACTGAAGGATACTTGGTCCCTTTTTTTTTTTGGTAGGGACTCTGTTGCCTCGTTGCCTGGTATTCTGCAATGGGCATGAATTTATTGGAGGACTACTTGTCCATGATTGTCTTCAAGCTCTTTTAAGTAGGATCTGCAATCCAAAACTCCTTGATGAGTGGCAGGCAAACAATCGTCCGCGATGGCTTCGATGGTAGCCTTGGAATCTGATAGGATCACTACTCATGAAAAGGACGAAACTCTGTGCTTCAAGAGTAGCAATGAAATGCGAATTGCTTCGATTTTCCTTTCATAAGCTGAGCCTTTATTGCCTAGTTATAAAAAATGAGCAAACAGATCACAGTAAATGCCCACGCTTGATCTGTCCTCCTCCTCGATTTTAGATCCGTCGGTGTAGACGTGAAGCCATTCTTTGGCTTTCCAAAGTGTAACATCCTGTGTTTTGCAGCAAACGTAGATTTAACTAGACTTTCGATTATATACTGTCATAAGGTACAAAGGAACACATGTGGAGACCTTCTTACTATGCAGAAAAAAATTCTACTGTTAGGCTATGTAATTAAAAAAAATAAATCCTAGTTATTGTGAACTACAATGCAAATAAAATTTGAGGAAAGGTGTACACTTATTTTATAAATACCCCATATAGGTTATTCACCTATGCATTTTTTACATTGTTTTTGCCTTATTTACGTAAGTTCATAGTGTAATTTTTTTTGCTGTTTACACAGAGCAATTACACGAAAAAGAAGTAATACAAGAAAGGTGCAATAGGCTAAGAGCACAGCAAGAAGATCTCAAAAAAGAAGCAACGACATTAAATAAGTCTATGGCGGTGAGTAATGTTTATATCAAATGTATCTCGAGTTCTACTCTTTTTGGTCAATTACGATTGTGATTGGAAGCCAACAAATCGTAAAGGTTACCAACAGAGTTACTCAATTATCGATTATTACAGCTTTATTTATAATTTGTGATATAGTAGAATTTCTGTTAACCAAACCAAAGGTTGGGGAGGGCGTTCTGTTTCAGATAGCGAAAACTTTGGATAAAAAAAGAAATTGTGTTTTCTTAAAAGTGGAAATATGCAACGAAATCTCAACATAGTATATAAAACTCTAACAATTAAATATGCAATATAATATATATATACCACAATATGTACTGTATTATGTAATCAGAATAATAAGTGATCAGCAGGCAGGAAGTTCCACAGTTTGACGCAGCATAGCCCAGATGCTCTTGCGCCATAAAAATCCAAACAAACGACGTTCCACAGCCAGCGCCGGAACAAATTGTGTCACTCATTTTTATTATCATGTGCTACAACAGTATAGTACCGTTTAATATACTGTACAGTATTTCGTTTTTTATCAGGAAATGTGTATTTCTTTTAAAAATCATAAAAAAAAATCCGTTTTAAAACTGTACATATATTTCGGTTAAAAGTGTCTCAGTTAGCAGAGGTTCTACCATAATGCAATTTATTTAAAAAAATATTTGATACGATATTTGATGCATTTAATTGAATAAAATAAAAGTAATATGGAGGCCGTGCGAAATAAATTGGCGGTAGAATGTGGCCGTATTCCGCCATTTGATTATCATTGCTTTACAGTAAGGAAAGTCCTTGGAAGTAATTGGACTCAACTCTATAGTAACAAGATAGAGTACCAAATCCAGAAAATCTGAATAGAACTGAAATATAGTGTTTCTAGCTTTATAAGGGATAATCCTTTGTCTGCTTAATATTGTGACTTTACCCTTGACATCTGTACTTAAAATCTCCTGTGTAATATATATTTGGAAATACCCAAAACGATCTCGTATTGAAATATAGGAGTTTTATATCATTTGACTAATTCATGTTATATCAGACGTGTATGCGAATTGGAGAAATTTATTTTATATAACCATACATTTTACATAATAAATGCCAGAATATGGAAACTGGATACCTAACGTAATTAAATATACAGCAAAAACCTTCATAAGCGGACACTCCCTATACCTTAAAAATTGTCCATAAAAGAGGGAATTACATTCTGAAATAGATGAAATATTACATTTCAATTATTTAAATACTTTAGTTTGAACCATAGATATCCTAGAGGACGTCAAATGAATTGAATGTAACGAACATAAGCATTTGTTAAATAAAACATGGTTAAATTTACAACAAAGTGTTAAATATTAAAAGTTGATTACCTTAGAAAAGTATAAGTATAAGGGTATAAGTATAAAGGATAAAAGTATAAGTATAAGGGAAAAGTATAAGTAAAAAAGAAGATGTTTGGTGGGTTTTACCTACTGTCCGTTCACGAAAGGTAGTCCGATGGAACAGTTGGAAATAACGAGAGGTGACATCACAAGCGACCTAGCAGATTGAAGCGAGGGGGGACCCAATTTCAGAACTGATTTTTGGCGAACGTTTGTCTGCGCCGAAAACTAGTTCTGAAATGACGTCCTCCCCTCTGCTGTAATCGGCTAGGCCGTTTGTGACGTCACCTCCCGTTATTTCTGTACCATCGGACTACTTTTCGTGAACGGACAGTGCCAGTCCTTTTCCTTCGAAATGCATTTTTAGTTATGAGACTAATTCTGCCGCTTTACCGTCGTTAAGCCTACAGAAAAAAGCCTTGATCCCTCCATCGCTGCAAAAACATCAAAGCTTTCCATTTCAAAGATAGGATTCGGCTAAGCTAGTATTCATAAATGGACCCATGTGGCACCAAATTTTTAAAATCCTGCACTTATTTTTTATTTTTTTTGAAAGTACAATTTATTTGCGGTAGAATTTCGCCGATTCGTGCAACTGATGAAACAGTTTCACCTACCTAAACACAAGGAGAAGGATAAATGCGCCAGCAAATACAACACATTTTTCTTGGCGATGGATTTACTTTGTTGTATAATAATATACACAAAGTAATCATATATTCCCTCCTCCCCAAATACTCAGCTATTTTTTGTAGCACTTCAGGTGTATTTGTGGTGTGTTCATTGTTTAAAAGTTTTTACTGCATGATAAGCTTCATAACTACAGTTGAACTCCCTCGTCAACGAACTCTGAATCAATAGAAAAATTTCCCATAAAGGATCGGTTATAAATTTTATGAAGCAAATCTAAAATTTTTGGGCATACCTTAAGAAATTAACATGCATTAAATCAAGGAACATCTGATAAAAGAAATCTCGGCATCCAAAATAGTTTTAAAGGACAGTGGTAAAGTTCATTACTCACTGATTTTTGTTCATACAATTGGTTCCATAAATATAAATGTAATGTATAATTTCTCTTCTTTAATAGGAACTTCTAAAGTTAAAGCGAGAACTAGATGAAAAGAGAAATCAGCATGAGAAATCCATCGAAAACCTGAAGCAGTGCATGCAAATATCAAGATAATAAGATGGACATGATGGATATTCAACTGTGATGCAGCCACTATTGAAATGCGTTTACAATCCAATAAATTCTCAACAATCGAAATCATTTGTGTCAAAGACACCATTTATTGGTAACACGAATTCCAAAGAAACCGTTTTGGGAAATGGAAGATATTATCATCATCTGTACAGTGAGAAACTTGATCTCGTCCTTTCCATTTTCAAATCCTTCATGGTAACAAAGTTACAAGAAACCGAACTTTCAGGACCAAACCCTTACAACTAAGGGACCATTCCGAATGTATTTTAACACACACTTAATACCCCAGTGGTTTCAAACTAGTCTTGTTAATACGATTGTGAATCTTTGTGTGTTCGTTTCAGGTAACATGTGAATCTTTGTACAATTACTTGTGATTTATTCCAAACTTTTGCACATGATATATACATATATATATATACACTTGTGTCGTTATATTTATATTTTATTTCATTTAGATTGCGATGAATTAAACGTGGTGCAATTATCGTTGTGGCTTTTATTACTAAAATGTGGGATGGTTGATGAAATTTTAAAGACTTCAAGATATCATATTTAAAATTACTAAGTGCAACCCCTCCCCTCTCGTAGCACATGCCACCTTTTTCTAATTTTTTACTTTCTTGAATTTTGATTTCAAATTGTAAAGTTTCTGTAGAAAGACCGATAGGCCCCATAATAGATACTTAGCTTTCTACCTGGTTGTTCAATCGCGAAGTAAAAGGGGAGAAAAATACTTATACACAGATATATTTTTGCAACTACCTATACTATTGGAAATTTTAACTGTGAGATATTTTACTGGCCAGTCATTTTACTACATGCTCATCACTAATTGCAAAATCAATTTTAATGTTTGATGTTAAGACTGACTACAAATGCCTGAATATAAGGAGTCATATCAGGAAGAAAGCGTTCGCACTATTCAAGTAAAGTTGTTGAATGATATTTATGATCCCAGTATATCAAAACATCAATGCTTGGACAATAACTTTTGAATTTGCTTACAGCGGGACAGATTAATAGCTGGTTTGGTTGTTATAGCTATACATGTATACCAAAAGCCGCAAATCTCAACACTTCATTGTACACATTTATTGCTCAAACCAGTGTATGTAAACCAACCCTAGTGGTTATCCGCATTTACCAACTTCCAGCTTTAACTGTGACATTCTTAAATTCTTGAAAATACGGGTTAGTCAATGCACACTTTCACACATTCACAGCAAAGTGTTATTAACATATATCAATAGATTACAGATTTCACCAGTGAAATATACTTTGCTAACAGATAAAGAAGTAAAAATGTCTATTCATGCTTGTAGTCATGGCGGGGCCCGCAAGGAGGTGGCCCCAATTGCCCCATCGAGATATATATATCATCATCATCATCATATTCAACCATTATCTATCCACTGCTGGATGAAGGTCTCTCCAAATGCTTTCCACACAAGTCTATCCTGAGCAATTCGCTTCCACGTCACCCCAACCTGTTTTCTTATTTCATCCACCCATCTAGTTTGAGGACGTTTTCTAGGTCTTCGGTGGTCTCTTGGAATCCAGTTCAGAATTTCTGTTGTCCATCGTTGATCAGTTCTTCTTGCAATATGCCCAGCCCATCGCCATTTCAGCCCTTTTACTTTAACAATGATGTCCTCTACTCTAGTTTGCTCTCTCACCCAAGTGTTCCTTTTTCGATCTCTCCTAGTTATTCCAAGCATGCACCTCTCCATGCTCCTTTGCGTTGTCTGTAACTTTCGTATTGCTCCAACTGTTAGACTCCATGTCTCTGATCCATAAGAGAGGACTGGCAATACACACTGGTTGAAGACCTTTCTTTTTAGACACAAAGGCAATTTCCCCTTCAGGATAAAACTGTTTCTTCCAAATGCACTCCAGCCAAGTTTAATACGTCTGTTGAGTTCTTTCATAATGTTGCCATCCATTGAAATCAGCTGGCCAAGGTAAATATATGAATCAGCAATTTCTAGCTCAATGTTGTCAACTTGTATTTTTGTTTCCTCTACGAAATTATTGAACATGATCTTAGTTTTTTGTAGGTTCATCTTGAGTCCAACTTCTTTACTTCTAGTTGAGAGCTCCTGTACCATGTCTTGGAGTTCTGATGGGTTCGTTGAAAAAATAACAATGTCATCAGCAAACCGCAAATGATTTAAATATTCACCATTTATTTTTATTCCCTTGTTATTCCAATTTATCTGCTGAAAAATCATCTGTAAAGCTGAAGTAAAAAGTTTTGGAGAAATGGTATCTCCCTGCCTCACACCTTTACCAATTTTGATAGCTTCGGTATCTTTATGTAACCGAAATTTTGCACTTGCATTTTTATACACACATTTCACCATGTCAATGTACACATCCTCGATGTCTGCTGATCTTAAAGAGTTGATGACTGCTGATGTTTTAATAGAGTCAAAGGCCTTCTCATAGTCAATAAATGCCACACACAATGGAAGTTCATATTCATGTGTTCTTTCAATTAATTCTCTTAATACTTGAATATGGTCCACTGTACTGAATCCACTTCGAAATCCAGCTTGTTCTCTTGGTTGAGCTGCATCTAATTTTTTCTGCAGGCGATGTGTTAGCACTTTTGTGAAGATTTTATAAATAGCAGGTAACAAGCTAATTGGTCGGTAATTTTTTAAATCCTCTTTATCACCTTTTTTATGCAAAAGAATTACTGTTGCAGAATCCCATTGGTTTGGTATGTTACCACTGTTGAGGCATTTGGTAAAGAATTTTGCGAGTATGTCTTCTACATGTTCTCCAGCTTCTTTTAAGATATCTAATGTAATGCCATCATCGCCAGGGGATCTTCCTTTCTTCATACTTTTTATTGCAAATGCTACTTCTTCTTTTAAGATTTTAGGAGCTGTTCCTTCGACTATCTCAGAGTCTTCGTTTAATCCACTGTTTCCCTCATACAGCTTTCTGTAGAATTCTTCAACTCTTCTAAGTATTTCTTCCCTATTTCTTGTTACAGTGCCATCCTCTCCTTTTAATGCAATGATGTGTTTCTTCCCAATAGACAAACTCCCTTTAACAACCCTAAGGCTCTTGTTGCTTTCAATGGCCTTCCTTACTAACTCACAATTGAATTTTCTTATATCTTCTTTCATGTTTTTGCGCAAAGTTTTGCAAAGTTCTACATACTCGATCTTGCGACTGGTATTTTGATTGTCCACCTTCATAAGTCTTCGCCTTTTCATGAGTTGTTTCGTCTTCTCAGATAATTTGCTATTCTGCTTTTTACATATTACACCACCAATTTCCCCAGCAGTTTCAATTATTGTCTTAACAATGTTTTCATTTGCTTCTGAGATGTCAACTTCTTCAATAAGTCCTTCCAGTGCAGAAAAGCGATTTTTTAATTCCAACTTGAATGCCTCGGTATTTTCTTTTAATTTCTTTAAATCCACCCTCTTACATACTTGTTTCCTAATGAGCTTCTGCCTTTCTAGTTTAGTATTTAAGTGCATTTTACATCTCACCATTCGATGATCACTTCCAGTATTAAATCTGTTCAGTATGCTGCAATCTTCAATAATTGATTTCTTGTTTGCCAGGATATAGTCAATTTCGCTGGTTCCTCCATTGGGGTGTTTCCATGTCCATTTTCTTTGCGGTTTCTTCTTAAAAAATGAATTCATGATGCTAAGATTTTCAGCTTCGGCAAATTCTATGAGTTGATCGCCACGTTCATTCCTTTCCCCGTATCCGTATTTACCAACCGATGTCTCTCCTTGTTCCTGTTGTCCAATTCTTGCATTAAAATCTCCCATGATGAGCTTGATGTGTTGTTTCCCCTTGGTATGTAGCTGTTTGATTTCTTCATAGAATTCCTCAACCTCCTCGTCGGTATGGCTTGATGTTGGTGCATATGCCTGTACTATCTGAAGTTGGTATCGCTGGGTTAGTTGAACAACGAGCCTCGCTGCTCGATCTGATGTACTTTCAACTTCCAGAAGACAGTCTTTAATTCTTTTGTTGATTAAGAAGCCAACACCACTTGTTCTTCCAGTTTCCGTTCCTCTATAATAAAACAAATGTCCACTTTTAAGTTCCACCAACTCTTCACCTTTTCTTCTAACTTCACTGAGTCCTACAATGTCCCATTTGATCTTGTCAAGTTCTTCTTCCAATTCCTGAAGTTTTGCTTCAGAAGCAAGGGATCGTCCATTAAACGTAGCCAAGGTCAATAACAAACGGCAGCCTGGGCCATTCCAGTGATTCTTAGCACCCCCTGCTTTCATGCCACACTGACCGCTGCCTTGATCAGGAGCACTCCAGCACCTGGAGACTAGGGGCCATGGTTTCTGGTGTGTCAACATAATGGAGGAATTAGCCATAATTTCACCACGCTGGCTAGACGGGTTGGTGAATTAGCCCTCCCCTTCCGCCTTTCTATCCGTGCAGCAAATATTAATTTGCCACATAAATAGAAAGCTCAGCCTGCACCACTTGAAGGCGGGGTAGGACACTAGGTTACTGGCCTGGCCGGTTCCACACATCGTCACATACGTTCAGCGTGTGGGTCTCCTTCCAGTTAGATACCAGCAACCCTTTTGCAGGCCATATATATATATATATATATAAAGAAAAAAGTTTTCCTCGCCCATTCTTGGCGGAAACAGGCTTTGGGACGGGCAGAGCGCCATGTTCCCAAGCCTCTTTTTACATCACTTCTTAATGTGCCATGTCTAGAAACTTCCTGACAATGTGACACGTGTTTAGGATTGTGGCTTTTTGTATTTCAATGTAGGTGTTTGGGTGTTCATATATATATATAGATAATAGAATATAATAGAAGTTGGACTCAAGATGAACCTACAAAAAACTAAGATCATGTTCAATAATTTTGTAGAGGAAACAAAAATACAAGTTGACAACACTGAGCTAGAAATTGCTGATTCATATATTTACCTTGGCCAGCTGATTTCAATGGATGGCAACATTATGAAAGAACTCAACAGACGTATTAAACTTGGCTGGAGTGCATTTGGAAGAAACAGTTTTATCCTGAAGGGGAAATTGCCTTTGTGTCTAAAAAGAAAGGTCTTCAACCAGTGTGTATTGCCAGTCCTCTCTTATGGATCAGAGACATGGAGTCTAACAGTTGGAG
>QLNU02015270.1:124358629-124376286 GCA_006491805.2 Dysdera silvatica
CCCAAAAATTACCTTGCTTCAGAATTGCACCCAAAATTTTTCAAAGAGGGGAGGGGCAGTGGCACACAATTTTTTCAAAAATATGTGTGTCTATGGTGGGGGGGGTGGGGTTAACACCGAGAAAGGTGTAAGGAAAATTGGCATAATTTTGAGAAACCGAACAGATTGGGCTGAAGGTTGAAAGCACAAATGTTAATACGTAATTCGAGCCTATATCGGAACAAATATAACCATAAAATGAGTTTCAAAAACCCAGGCTGTCTCCCTTGCAGGTTAGCCGACAACCCTTACCTCTAGCATGAGGAGGCCACTGAGCCTGAGACATTTCTTTTTGCTATACTGGCTCCAAAAGCTACAATTTTAGTTTTTGCAAGGGGAGAGGGACAGAGATTTTCCACTACGCCAGTGATATAACCCCTGATTATTTTATAAGCCTCCACCCACATGATACCGAGGGCGGTTCTTTGGGAAGCATTTGGGAGGCAAACGATTTTAGTACATTAGAAAAAAAAACTAACATAAGAGTGGAAGGAAATAAACATAAATGAGAAAATAAACACATGAAAAAATATTGGTTTTGGGGAGCGATCACCGAATTGCCTCCCTCCCATTGGGAACACGCTTGCATGAAACGCATTTTATGGTCATATTTGTTCATATCTGGACCCAAACAATGTTTGTGACAATTTTCAGCCCAATCTGTTCAGTTTCACAAAATTACGTCAATTTTCCCTACTCCTTTTTCAAATATCATACTAATTGGTGAATTACTGTCATATTAAAAGACTGTTGTATTCAGTGCGCTTTTTTTCCAAGAGAATTATCAAAATAGTTTTTCTATTTGGTTAGCCCAAGGTTAGGGCCCCATTGCTCCTTTCCCCTCGTGGGTGCATCACTGCGTTAGAATGTACTACTTTCTTCACCTTGTATCGATTACCCTTTTTAGAATAGTAAAAGGATTGCATTGTTCTCCAAAAATAATTTTCATTTTTTTTATGTTGTTATATTATAGGAAAATCATGCTGTATATGAGTAATTAATGTATTACACATTATATACGTTGTGTATTGTATATGCACATATACCGCATATAAAAAACGTTGAGTGAAATAATTTATTTCGTAGCTTTGCAGTCTATAGTGTGAAAGTCCCAGAATCATTGAAAACACAAATGTTTCTGAAATGGCTGCATATTATAAATGGAAATTCCTTACATATGTCAGTTTTCTCACACTTTTTTTTTTGTTTGTTAATGTAAAACAAACTTGGAGGATGTTTACAAAATCCAGCTTTTCTCCTTTTATTAATCCTGATGCAAACCAGGCATATCGAATTATAGGTCGCAAAATATTGGAACTTATTTGGAAATGTATGAGAGGTTGTAACCAGATAATATTATTTCTAATTGCAAGTTCTGTTCCATCACTACTTAACTTTCCAAAGCAGTATATTTTGCGAGTCATATAATCTCCCTAAAAAAATAACGGTCTAGTGGTTGACATATTGCCGTTGTATTTTCAGGAATGATTTTGACCACTCCATCTGCTTTTCTTCCAATGCTGCATCTTTTTTCAAAATTCCGTGCGTTTTTATGAATTGCCCACGAATCACACAAGAGAACAAAATTTTCTGTTACATTTTGAAAAAAATGTTCGTTCAAAAATGTTTCAAATAAACGCATATTTAATTTTCCTGACACACTGCAAGACAAAGTAACATTTGGAGCTTGAAAAAGGGAAAATTTTACACGGACACCAAACTAGCCGCCCTTTTCTTGCAAACATAAAAATACATTTCCAATAACATAACCAACAGCATTTATTAAATATCATACAATGTATGAGTGTGTACATTGATTGTTTGGAGAAGATGAGTATCCAAGTGTTATTTTTTTACCTTGAAATGATAGAGTTTGATTGTCTGACAGTTCATAATTAAAACCACTTTGATCTGTATTAAAATTATTATATGTAGAGTATGTTTTCTGAAGGTTAAGTATTTCTTTGAAATTTATGAGCAATTTTTTGTTTACTTTCTGGTGAGGTTATGTATTTTTTGTTACTAATTTCATGGCTTTTCTGGATTTTATTCCATGTCGTTTGCAAAATTTCTTTAACCATGTAGTGGATGCAATTAACCTAAAATGGTGATAACGTGAGGACAAGTTATTCGCCCATTTACGAATATCAGAACCATGAATAATCTGCAGCTTTTTACCCCTGATTTCTAGAAAAATTTCCCACACTTATCAAACATCGTGCCTCCATCTACAATATCTTTTTTAAAGCATTAAATATGTTTTATTATTTGGCATTTCTTTGCAGACATGGCTTACTAAAGATTCCCATTTCCAATGGGGATGGCTTTCCTTTATAGAAACCATTCATTGTTTCTCTTTCAAATCTATATGGTCCTTATCGGGATGAATTTCTAAACCGCTGTCGTCGCAAAATGTTTCAAACTTTGGAGCATTAATGTAAACCTCTTCAATTTCTTAATCTACCTTAAACTCTGGTGTGGTAAAATAATTTTCCAGTAAAGAAAAAAGCTCCACAGGAACTGTTTTTCCGAACTCACTAATTTCAGATGTACTATGGAAATCAGAATATGCAGCGTCAGTTATGTTCAACAAATGGCGAACAATGCTGATTGGATATAGCACCATCGAGAAATAATCCAATCTAAAGTATGTACACAATATGAAGTATATAATACACGATAATGAAATAATATGTATATGTTTAAACGATATAAACTGCAGTTATACGTTTTATTCAGATTGATATTAAGTTACAGAAAACTTGTGTAGGAAATTTTAACGTCTTGACAATTATTATGACTTTAGTTGCAAAGAACGTTAGCGAAAGTGAATATTTGTTACTTACAAAAACAAAAACAGATTTCTCAAAAATATAAAAAAAAATCGGATAATTTTTTATTCTGATCAAGTAATACATGTTAAATTTTACTGCAAGAATATGCAGAAAAAATGCAATTAATAGCTACTGTGTTTACACAGGTGCAGGTGAGATAATGATAAGAGCAAGCCGGTTTCAACATCTTTCTGGAAATATCGCCAATGATTTCGCCGAATTGCTAATAAGTCTTTTAATGGATATCAATAATAGAGGCGATGTTCAGAATTGAAAAATTAGATTCAATAATGTTTTATCCGAAAAAACCTGAAACACGTATTCAATATATTTGAAAGATGCATACAATGCACAGAAACTTAATCTTTAACTCTAAATTTTAATCGGGATACAGCCGTTTGAAATCTTCAAAAATGCCCCAAATTTTGCCCTTCTTTGGCACCTGACATCTATATTAAGGCCCATGCTGAAAAACGCTCAAATACGTGTCTAACAATTTTTTGAGAGCTTTCAAATGAGACCACTCCCATTAAAATTGGCGTCGTCCAGCTCGGGCCCTTCCCTTGTCAAGTTCACAGAAAGTAATCTGTAATAGGAATGTGAACTCAAAGTGACCCTTGAATAAAAAATAAATTTAAGCATTAACAATTGATTCAATGTGAACTTCAGCCTCGATGATGTGAAATTTTATGTTCAATCATTACATTAATAAAATCACTGAGAAATGGGATTTTTCTGCTAACATCATACAACCCAAAACAGATTCATAATTACTGGTCAATGTGTGGTTAAAGAATTATAAATGATTAGGGTGAAACGGCATCAATTTACTGGGCACTTCTGCATAGGTGTACAGAAAGTTCGCAGCGGTCAGCGTGGCATGAAAGCAGGGGGTGCTAAGAATCACTGGAATGGCCCAGGCTGCCGTTTGTTATTGACCTTGGCTACGTATAATGGACGATCCCTTGCTTCTGAAGCAAAACTTCAGGAATTGGAAGAGGAACTAGACAAGATCAAATGGGACATTGTAGGACTCAGTGAAATTAGAAGAAAAGGTGAAGAGTTGGTGGAACTGAAAAGCGGACATTTGTTTTACTATAGAGGAACGGAAACTGGAAGAACAAGTGGTGTTGGCTTCTTAATCAACAAAAGAATTAAAGACTGTCTTCTGGAAGTTGAAAGTACATCAGATCGAGCAGCGAGGCTTGTTGTTCAACTAACCCAGCGATACCAACTTCAAATAGTACAGGTATATGCACCAACATCAAGCCATACCGACGAAGAGGTTGAAGAATTTTATGAAGAAATCAAAGAGTTACACACCAAAGGGAAACAACATATCAAGCTCATCATGGGGGATTTCAATGCAAGAATTGGACAACAGGAACAAGGAGAGACATCGGTTGGTAAATACGGATATGGGGAAAGGAATGAACGTGGCGATCAACTCATCGAATTTGCAGAAGCTGAAAACCTTAGCATCATGAATTCATTTTTTAAGAAGAAACCGCAAAGAAAATGGACATGGAAACACCCAAATGGGGGAACTAGTGAAATTGACTATATCCTGGCAAACAAGAAATCAATTATTGAAGATTGCAGTGTACTGAACAGATTTAATACTGGAAGTGATCATCGAATGGTGAGATGTAAAGTGCACTTAAATACTAAATTAGAACGACAGAAGCTCATTAGGAAACAAGTAAGTAAGAGGGTGGATCTAATGAAACTGAAAGTAAATACCGAGGCATTCAAGTTGGAATTAAAAAATCGCTTTTCTGCACTGGAAGGACTTATTGATGAAAGTGATATCTCAGAAGCAAATGAAAACATTGTTAAGACAATAGTTGAAACTGCTGGGGAAATTGGTGGTGTAACCTGTAAAAAGCACAATAGCAAATTATCTGAGAAGACGAAACAGCTCATGAAAAGGCGAAGAGATATGAAGGTGGACAATCGAAATACCAGTTCCAGGATTGAGTACATAGAACTTTGTAAAACTCTGCGCAAAAGCATGAAAGAAGACATAAGAAAATTCAACTGTGAGCTAGTAAGGAAAGCCATTGAAAATAACAAGAGCCTTAGGGTTGTTAAAGGAAGTTTATCTGTTGGGAAGAAACACATCATTGCATTAAAAGGAGAGGATGGCACCGTAACAAGAAATAGGGAAGAAATACTTAGAAGAGTTGAAGAATTCTACAAAAAACTATATGAAAGTAACAGTGGATTAAACGAAGACACTGAAATAGTCGAAGGAACAGCTCCTAAAATCTTAAAAGAAGAAGTTTCATTTGCAATAAAAAATATGAAGAAAGGAAGAGCCCCTGGTGATGATGGTATTACATTAGATATCCTAAAAGAAGCTGGAGAATATGTAGAAGACATACTTGCAAAATTCTTTACCAAATGTCTTAACAGCGGTAACATACCAAACCAATGGGATTCTGCAACAGTAATTCTTTTGCATAAAAAAGGTGATAAAGAGGATTTGAAAAATTACCGACCAATTAGCTTGTTACCTGCTATTTATAAAATCTTCACAAAAGTGCTAACACATCGCCTGCAGAAAAAATTAGATGCAGCTCAACCAAGAGAACAAGCTGGATTTCGAAGTGGATTCAGTACAGTGGACCATATTCAAGTATTAAGAGAATTAATTGAAAGAACACATGAATATGAACTTCCATTATGTGGCATTTATTGACTATGGAAAGGCCTTTGACTCCATTAAAATGTCAGCAATCATCAACTCTTTAAGATCAACAGACATCGAGGATGTGTACATTGACATGGTGAAATGTGTGTATAAAAATGCAAGTGCAAAATTTCGGTTACATAAAGATACCAAAACTATCAAAATTGGTAAAGGTGTGAGGCAGGGAGATACCATTTCTCCAAAACTTTTTACTTCAGCTTTACAGATGATTTTTCAGCTGATAAATTGGAATAACAAGGGAATAAAAATAAATGGTGAATATTTAAATCATCTGCGGTTTGCTGATGACATTGTTATTTTTTCAACGGACCCATTGGAACTCCAAGACATGGTACAAGAGCTCTCAACTAGAAGTGAAGAAGTTGGACTCAAGATGAACCTACAAAAAACTAAGATCATGTTCAATAATTTTGTAGAGGAAACAAAAATACAAGTTGACAACACTGAGCTAGAAATTGCTGATTCATATATTTACCTTGGCCAGCTGATTTCAATGGATGGCAACATTATGAAAGAACTCAACAGACGTATTAAACTTGGCTGGAGTGCATTTGGAAGAAACAGTTTTATCCTGAAGGGGAAATTGCCTTTATGTCTAAAAAGAAAAGTCTTCAACCAGTGTGTATTGCCAGTCCTCTCTTATGGATCAGAGACATGGAGTCTAACAGTTGGAGCAATACGAAAGTTACAGACAACGCAAAGGAGCATGGAGAGGTGCATGCTTGGAATAACTAGGAGAGATCGAAAAAGAAACACTTGGGTGAGAGAGCAAACTAGAGTAGAGGACATCATTGTTAAAGTAAAAGGACTGAAATGGCGATGGGCTGGGCATATTGCAAGAAGAACTGATCAACGATGGACAACAGAAATTCTGAACTGGATTCCAAGAGACCACCGAAGACCTAGAAAACGTCCTCAAACTAGATGGGTGGATGAAATAAGAAAAGAGGTTGGGGTGACGTGGAAACGAATGGCCCAGGATAGACTTGTGTGGAAAGCATTTGGAGAGACCTTCATCCAGCAGTGGATAGATAATGGTTGAATATGATGATGATGATACAGAAAGTTCATAAGGGAGGTTTTCAGGCTTATATGGGAGAGAGGATGTTACAAAACTACAACTCCATACATTCATATATATATATACAAAATTTTATCGCAATGGGGGGGGTGAGTTACCATCTCCCCCTGCATACAGTAGTACACTGCTAGTACGACATTTAAATCCTGTCCATGCTAGGAACGTTTTTCCTCTGTGTTACAAAACACTAACAAACAAGCAATGCAATTCACAGGAAACACTGCTGATCTGCAAATCATTTAGAAGCTTTTCATCTAAATCTCCCAAAGTCTGTAAACTGAAATTTACCTACTACTAGAAAATTGGAAGATCAATTGTAATTAAGAATATTAAATTTCCTTCGCATCAAATTACTTAATCTCAACAACAAATAATAAAAGCACATAAACGTACATAAAAATAACTAAATGTTTTTAAAAAATAACAAAACTATAATAATTTGTTAAAACATACAAACAATGCAAAAAATCTCTGTGCAGTTAAAATATCATATGCATATATGTACACATAATGATGTGCAGTCAAATTATCAAAATAGCTTCTTGTTTATATAAGTAACCCTGTGTCAAAGAAATGTAATTTGCTTGAAACATGTCCAGACATGCTTGTTTTCTGATTACAGAATTACAAACTGTAATGAGAAACTAGGGACTTTCAATATCAAGCACTAAAAATAAAGCTTTCAAGAGCAAATAAATGCCCATTATATACATATAATACAGATTATATATATATATAAGTACAAATATACATTAAAATACTTTCTTTAAAAGATCTTCATCATTTTCAATTACTGATTCGTCAGAACCAAGACTTCAGGAGCTGTGTGGCTGCGCAAGGAAGCTAAGGAAAGTGATCGTTTCGACATTTCCATTTATGTCTTCATGGCTCTAAAACCGCATAATCAGCTGTGAAAGTTTTGACATTCATTTCAAAGGTGAAACTTAGTCAGCAGTTCATCTACGAATATATTCCAGCCAGTTGGGAATGAAATGTTAAGATATACTAGTCATATGATAGCAGACATGGCAAAGTCTTATATGATTATAACAATGTCATAGTAAAACATTATGATAGAATGGAGTTTACATGACGATGGCATCAAAATGGCGGCAACATGTCGAAAAGGTCACACAGGCCTTCGGACTCGCCCAAATTGAAATAATAGTCCCTTCCGCTTGGAGGTGGGCTGAGTCTCAATAAAGGCGAGAAAACTGCAAATTGAATATAACTTACTTTTTGTTTCATAACATTCCAAATACAGTGAAATCTCGTTAATGAGGCTTCGCTTAAAATTAAGGTGACCAGACGTCCCGGATTTTCCGGGACAGTCGTGGATTTTGACCTTCGGGATGCCAATTTGTCCTGGATTCGGCGAAAATGTCACGATTTATCCTGATTTAAAGCATTTTTCTTGTTATAAGGTAATTTTCCACAGAGTAGGGAAATTTTGGTTAGGACTTTTTTTTTCTTTTTTTCTGTGGGAAAAGGGGAAATAACTTAAGTATTTTTTCTTTTTGATCAAATGTCCATGTGATGGTTATTGGAAAAATGGCAACACTGTAAATATGCCAAGCACAGCAAATCGGTCGAATCGATGAATTTTACACACCAGTTGGTGACCTGAGCTCACCAAAGATCGAATTTAATTATATATTAAAAATGGAAATTTTTGTGTAATAAAATTTAATTAATACCTCACGCCTTTGGTGTTCGCTCACCAAACTAGGCAAGGATCGGCAAACCAGGGAAGCTATATTAAAGACATGATGAAGATATCGCCAAGCTCTGGGCCGACAGCTGGTATAGAAAAACTAGTAACCAATCGGTCGGGTCATTGGTCTATAAGTCCGCAAGGACAAGCGACCATAATATCGGCTTTATGCAATGAATGTTATTGAAGCGGTGAGCCAGTACCTTGTTTTGTGTTTTAAGGTAAGTCAGCGATTTTTTATTACCTTTGCTCTTAATAAAATTAGAAATGGGTCCAAAGAAGCTAAAGTGTACGTTTAATGAACGGTTGAAAAATGAATTTTCATTTATCGAAGAAAACCAGTGTGTCGGATTCGCATGCGAGGTGCAACATGTGTGTATCAACTTTTCAAACACTCTGAAGGCAATTTTAGTGACTAAGATCAACTATGATAAAACTTACATTGAATTTTATAAAATGCCCAACAAAGAAAGACCTTAAAAAAATTTGCAGCTCTGCTTCTAATCGTTAAAATGAGAACTGTGGTATTACATGTAACAGGCCATTATTCTGATTAATGTATGAATAAATATACTTTCAATAGATCTTTATGCACATTCTGGGTCCGAGCAAGGACAGTAGAAAATGAGGTTCAGCCCCCCACCACCACAAAAGGAAATGAATTTCTGCATTTGGGTCCGAGATTAAAAAAAAGTGAAGTGTTTATATATTGTTTTTTCGATACACATGACCTCTGATCTATAAGTCCACCCCCCCCACATCAAAGTAGACCTAGGTTTCAAATTTAGCATCCCGGATTCAGGGCTTGGAAATCCGGACATCTTATTAAAATAGACTCCTATACTCCTCATTAGTACGGACAAATTTTTTCCCCATCTGAGGCATTCAATGTTAAAGATTTTTGCTTAATGTGTACAGCACATCAGATAATGCAAACAAAAGTCTTTTTGCAAAGAAAAAAAATTCCTTTCCAGGAAAAACTTCAGGAGGTATTGAAGACAGAATGATTTTTAACCCCTTGTGTGGTCACTTGTTTTTCAAAAGAAACCTCTCATATTTATTTGGATTCTTCATACGGCATTAAGTGAAAATAAAAGAATTTCCACTATACGTAAGTACTAATTTTTTTGATTCATTGTAAATTCTTCCATAAAATTCATTCTTCTGTAAAACTGTTCCTTAAATTAAAAAGCAATACGTGGTTGCCAGGCTGGGTTTCGCAAACACAGGTCAACGATTGATCAAGTTGTAAAATTTACCCAGGCAGTTAAAGATGGTTTTCACAGTAAGAGGTCGACTGTAGCCGTTCTGGTTGATTTTAAGGCTGCTGACAACAAAATTTGGCATAGGATGCTTATATATAAATTAAAACAACTAGGTATGAACGGCAACATGTTGAAGTGAATCCAAAGCTTTCTTGTCAGCATCTCATTCGGTACAAATTCCACAATTCCATTTCTTCATATAAACAGCTACATCACGGATTGCCACAGAGAGCAGTACTTTAGCTGCCTTTTGTTCAACATTATGATCAATGACCTCGAGACAGCTATTAAAAAATCGTTAGGGGTATAATGTTTATTCTTCGCCGATGACATCATATTGTGGGCCACTGATGGTCAAATCAAGGCCCTTGGAGATGCTCTCAACACGGCATTTGTCCACCTTGAGGATTGGGCAAACCTGAACAAAATGGAAGCAAGCAGTGAGAAAACTGACGCCCAGATGTTCACCATGTCAACAAGAGCCCCGCAAATTAATTTATTTTACAAAGGCGTACTGCTCCAGCAGAGTTCCATCTCCAGATATCTTGGGGTTGCCCTCGATGTTAAATTGTCCTGGAGCAACCACATCAAAACTATTGCTGAGAAGGACCAAAAGTGCATCAACCTCTTAAAAAGGCTTATGGCAATGAAATGGGGAGCAACACAAGGTGTCCTAATTACAGCTTACAAGACCTATATTCGTCCCGTGATGGAATATGGCAGTGAGGTTGTCTCCTTAGCAAGTAAAACCAACTTAGCTAAATATGATGTCATACAAAACAATGCCCTCAGAATAATTACTGGAGGAGCTAAATCAACTCCCATTACGGATATGCTGCTAAAGACGGGCTTTGACTCTAGAGTCCCAAAGGGACAAACTGCCCCTTCATATTTTGGGAAAGAGCAAGGAGGGTTGATGCAGGCCACTGGAACAGATACAAACCTCCAACTCAATGTCTGAAAATGCAGTTGTCACCTCCAACACACGTAGAATCTTTGACGAAAAAAGCACCAAATTTTTTTTTTTAATCTTGAGAGCCCCTATAGCATTTTACGACAGTCGTGACAATCCTGCCCAGCTTTCGAATGGATCTTCTTATTTTAAATTCGAATAAGGCTGGAGCTAGTCTCTAGAACTTAAATCATGTGCTTTAGATACCATTTATGCTTTATATCCACAAAATGAGTGGTTACATGTTTATACCGATGGCTCCTACTTGCCTGAAGTGAAAGGAGCAGGTGCTGGATGGTACTACAGTCTTTTTGAAAACTCCCTGGCTGTGGGGAAAAATTACCAGCAACTATGACGGGGATGTGTGTGCCATTCAGGAAGAAACTAACCAACTACTAACTCTTACTCTACCTCCAAGAAAAGTTGTTTTCCTCATTGACTTCCAATCAGCCATTTTAGCACTGAGTAATAACAACCCCACAGACTGCACATGAACAATCCAGTGCTGAACAAAACTGGCAGAGCTCATCGCCAGTGGTTGGACCCTTCAGTTGCAGTGGATTCCTAGCCATGTGGGAGTTCCCTGTAATGAAAGAGCTGATGTCATGGCAAAGTGTGGGGCCGGGTCCAACCAGCCTAAGATCCCATAGACATTCCAAACAGCATACAACCAAATTAGTATAACTGTTAACAGTTCTACTGGCAAAACCCTTAGGGACTTAAGAAAAAACAAAAGATGGGAGTGCCTTGCCACTACACTTGAAACGCGCTGAAGATGTCGTGCTTTTCTGCCTTGTGACTGGGCATGACTACCTACAAATACACTTCCACCATATCGATTTGGCCCCTGATCGATCTGACCCTGGCGCGTTGTGTCGGATCTCCATCATGAACAACGATCACCTGCAGAGTTGCCCCAAACTCGACAATCTATCTGCTGACATATCAACTCGTTATCGGGAGGCCCGGCGTCGAATGGCTGAACAGCTATGGACGAGAGTAGGATAATAATAATTCTTCCGGAGTATTTGCACACAATACACTATTTTGCTTTAGGTATTTATTCACTTACATTGAGTACTCTTACTATTATAAGTTATTATAACTTATAATATAAAGCAGCATAGCCTGAAATTTTAGCTAGGGGTCATTCAAGTATTACGTAGGCACATTTCTGGCCATTTTATAGTCCCCCTACCCCTTGTAGGGAAAAATAAGGAAATGCCCAAACCCCCCCAACGCTTACGTAAGATTTCAGTTCTCCAAAAACTTTGGTACAAGTTTTTGGAATAAAAATTAATATGTGTAATGCAAATTATAATACTTATTTACATTTTTATTGTAATATTGAGCATTTATTTATAAGTTCGTTATAATATTAAACGCTTATTTATAAATAGAGAGTAATCACAACAAATTATCGCGTTTAAAAAAAGTTTTACCACGCTGTTAATTGCTATTTTGGTGGCATTATAAAGTATTTTGTTACATTTTTATTGTTAATATTTCTTACATTGTAAGCAACTAGTGTAATATATAAGAAATGGATTTGATAAAATACATTTATTAAAAATAATACATTTAAAAATATTAAGAGGCTACAGGGAGCCTAGAGGGGGCTCCTGAGTGAAAGAAGGTTGAGACCCACTGGTTTAAATAATTAAATATTTAACTGTGATTACGTGTATTTTATATCTTCTACTTGCAGCGTGTCATACATTCGAGTATTGCAGTTCTGCCAGGGCAGTTGTCAATTTGTGATTATGTGTTAGTACTATTATTTTTTGTGTCTTGTGTAAGCATGGTTCAGATTCCTCCCCTTCCCCGTTGTCACCAAAAATAAGCAAATCTCTCCCCCTCCCCCAAAGATGCTTACATAATACTTGAATGGCCCCCCTATTGAACTTTGTCCTCCGCTTTAGGCAGACTTTTGTATGTTCGGATAAAAATCGGCAGCCTATGACGATCTGTATTAACGAGATTTCGCTATATATATTAATGTTTCATTCATATTATTATATATACATATATATTATATGATTTTATGATATACTTTTTCAGCATTTCATGCACCTTAAAGTGTATACACACACAGTAGAAAATGAAACAGAAATAAGGTTTAAAGATTGCACTATGAGACAATAATACGTCATCAGAAATGAGATCATCAAAAAAATTAATGTAAACTTGGTTAGATATTACTACCCTTATCAGAGATAAAGTAATTGCCAAATGGTCAACACACAAAGCCACTAGGGTAGTTTTTTTTTTTTGCAACGTTTCGTGGGGAATTTTACAGATAGTAATTTTCTGAAACCCACACTTGAGCTCAAAATAGAGTATTTGACAATTGCATTGTCCTTGAGAAGGGTAATAATATCTTACAAAGACCTTATATATGCGGAGAAGGGAGAGTCGTTCCTGTACCTTGGTGGCCTAGTGGTTAAGGTGCTCTGGATCTAACGAAAACCCTAGTTTGATTTCATGCCAGGACGACGTCTTTTTTCCTCCCATACATTAAAAGCTCTAGTTTGAGCTCAAGCATGGGTGTCAGAAAATTACCATCAATATTACTCTTGTTTAATTTTCCTGTATCTTTATTATACTTACACATCTTGCTACCTTTTATTTCGAATTTTAATTCCTTAAATATTCACACGAACAGCAATTATGCTTAACTTTTCGACACGATTGTAGATCTCAAGATAGCATGAAGGGTAAATAGAAACGGGACTGATGGTTTAAAGTGACTTTCAAATCGTAACGTAATTACATACAATCAAACTTAACTGGAAACAGGACCACAGATATACACACAAATTCGTAAAGGGAGGGGTTATAAGCTCTAAAAGGGGGGGGGGGCTTACGAAGATGCAACTCCACATATTCGTATACACAGCATTTAATCACAATGGGGGGGGGTTACAACCCCCTCCCTGTGTTGGCCGGTGAATAGGACAGTCTACTGAAGTCAAAGTTTTGTCAATTAGTGAATCTTGTAACAATGGCTGCAAGCACTAAAATTGTTTGCATTTTACACCACAAGGACAGTATAAGTCATGCTGTACGCAGGGATCTACAATTTTCAGAGGAATCCGAAACTCCTAAAGAATCAACCCCTGGACCACAGTGGATAGTTAGTCGGTAGATATTCATTCTTTTTGGCAAAATTCGTGGGGAATCGAACTCAGGTTAATGCCATGCTAGGCGAACACACTGCTACTGTGTCTCCACTTACATAAAGTAATGATCTATGAATATTATTTCTATAGCAGCTAATAAGCCATAGAATATTTAGTAAATAGTTTATTTTACTTACTTTCTGTTGATACAAGCTCATCAAAATACTGTTCCTCAAGATGGGGATCTTTAAAAAAAAAATTAATCTCATAGTGAGTATACTTATATTTCCAATAATATAAATGTGAAATAACACCTATAACAACAATTTAAAGTTTAGGATCAATTAAGGTCAAAACTTCAGATTTATAGAATATAATTTCACTATACAATACATGCTTTGATTCATGCAAACACTATAAACCACTAAACGGCAGTATCCTTCAAAAGCAGTAGCCAGCAACTCAATTATACAAACTAGGTATTTAACATAGTGCACCTTTGCGACGAAAGTGCTAAGACTCAAAATTTGGTGAAAATAATGTTACAACCAAGTGTAGAAAACAGTGCAGCATCCTCCCGTGAAAACCGTTAAGCCATAAGTTATTCGGATTTCCACAAGTTGGCACATGTCATTAGATGAACGCAACATCCCTCAATTTAGCCAAAAGCAGTTTTTTGTACTTTCTGAAAATTACGGTTTTTGAGATGTAACACTTTTGTCGAAAGGGTGCAATATGCGTGTTATTTAACGAAGATCTACTTCTAAACTTGCAAGTTAAGAAAATTTACTAATTTCCAATATACTGTTGATTTATATAAATCGAACACTACGCAGATTAAATCAAACAACAATATTAATCAACGTTTATTGGCGTAGTGCTGCAACGTGCATTTCGATCAATTTAATACCAGTCTCTTTGCAATTTGGTTTAAATAGTAGTCTATGTACTACACCATTCTGCGAAATAACTGGCAACAATATATATACGTTCGTAAAGAGATTATATATTGTCCTTCGTAGCTCAGTGGGTAGAGCCTCCGCCCGGCAAGTGGAAGGTCGTGGGTTCAGGTCCCACCGAAGGCAGAAATATTTATTTTCTTTCGAACGTTTCACCATCTAATCACGCCATACCATCGGCGTTGGTATCACTACGCCAATAAACGTTGATTGATATTGTTGTTTGATACTGTTGATTATTACAGAAATTTCAATTTCTTTTATATATAATGTAATTGGTTTACAATATTTAGTCATGTGGGTTTTCCAGAAAATTTTGAAACTGAAAATTTAACACCCTCAAAATTTTCCGTGGAAAATTTTCTGATCTTGAAATTTTAAGAATGCATTTTTCTTTTTGAAAAAAAAATGTCATTACTTCTTAAACTCTATCTCTATGTACCAGGGTATCTACTAAAATAAGAAACCCAATTTCTTGACTATTTTTGTACATTCCTTGACCTAAAAGTTTTTCAGCCTTGTTTTTTATGATTGATAAAATAGCTGAAAATAAATAAAAATTGCCAAGCTATGACAAAAATACGTAAAAATAACTAAACCAGTAAAAAAAATCGTTAAAATGTCCGAAAATTTAAATTCAACGCATGTGTAAAATTGAAAAAATAGCTGTAACTGTGACCCATTACATCGATTTAGTGACCTTTCCTTGGCTTCCGTGACCTTTTCATCATGTCTTGATTTTTCCTTGACTTCTGTGACCTTTTCCTCATTTCTTGATGTTTCCTTGATTTCCTTAACTTTCATGACGTGGCAGACACCTTATGTGCATATATGATTTTAAACAATTTAAACATAAATATATATATATTAGATATGTAGCAGGTGGATCTGGCAACACGATCAAGGTGATATTGTAATACTGTGCTATCGTTGGTAAGTGATTAAATTAGCATACTGTAACACATCTATGATGACGTGTAGTACGCGTGTGACCATTGGCGCCTATGCGAAGTTGAAGCGAGAGCATGTGAAACTCTTTCACTTGCTTCTAGACTTTCGATGGAGTAATGTTGTTTTTAGTTGCAGTTCGCACTGTTGCGATGATACTATCTAATAAGTTCCTAATCATGTGATATTCATTAAAGAGTTGAGCAATCTAATAAGTAACTAGTCGAGTTCACAATATTTATGGACTTGGAATGTTGTTCAAACGAGAAGTAAACATTGTCGAATAAAAGTATTGAATGAAGGCATGCTTTGGATGTTTCATTTTGCTGTCAGTTGGACATTATCATATCTTGCATTAGACGTCTTACGACTACAGCATAGGTGCCAACTTCTAGAAGTGAAAAATCTCTAGTCAATCACGCACGGGTGGGCAGGCCACCATTTTTTAATTAAACAAAATCATACATAATTTATGAAAAACAGGCACAATGAGGAAATTAAGTATTTATTAAATTAATAATAATAGAGGATTAAACTGTATTAAACGCAATATTAATTCTTAGAATTTACAAATGCTGTAGTGCAAGATTTTGCATTTGAGAAATTTTTTGTCAAATACATTCTCGTAACATTTCACATGTTGTCTGCATTTAACTATTAGTAAATTTTCTAATGTGTCATCAGACATGGTTGACCTGAAGTCAGTTCTAATTTTCTTCACTTGACTGAAGACTCTCTCGCATGCTGCATTACTGTGAGGGATCGTAAGTATTGACAGCATAACCTGAGAAAGTCGTTTAAATTTTAATTCACAAGTATCATTTTTTATTTTACCTATGGCTGCCCATTGTGCATCAATGCTACCTTCATTACTCACAGTTTGTGGAACTTCGAAAGCCTGGAACTCACTGAATTCTGTTTGTAAAGCATCAACAGCTTCATCTTCTGTATTATTGAACAAAAGAACAGGAAATTTTTCTGTAAAATATTTTAAGCTGGAAAATGATGCATTTTCAAAATTCGATATTTGTGTAACCTCTGCATGATGTAACACTTCTAACTCAAAAGGAAATTTATTGTGCATGTAGTCACATGCTGCTATGAAATAGCTTCTGACGTTTTCATAAAATTCATTTTTATCATGGATGTTAAAATCTTGGATTACTTTCAGTGTTCCATTTCCAATTAAGATATCAACATCATCTTTTTGATTACTCCTCTCATGATAGTGGACTTTCAAAATATTATTACATAATTTTGTGACGCTTGGTTTTATAAATTTCACTAGCATTCCCCTCTAAAATTTTAAGAGAACAGATTTTAGCATATGAATATACGGTTCCGCAGACTGAAGTTGAGCATTTGCTTTTTAAAATATAGGCACAGTATAAGATAAAAATAAACAGAAAGCCTTATTGATATCTTCCGACAGAAAATAAAACAACCTTTCTTCACGAGACATGGAGTTTTCAGTTTTTTGTTTCTTAGAAATATCCACATAATTTTGAGCTTTCCTTTTTAATTTCTGCGATGCTTTTTTGCTGTTACGTTCTTTCACTTTATCTGCATTTTCAACCGAAACTTTGATAGAGGGAATAGTAAAGAAAGAAAGTGGGGTGATTTGATTCCTTTTCATGGCCTCTTCCTTAAAAAAACTGATCAAAGGTTGCCACTGCTGGATTATACGCTCTAAGCACTTTCCAACAGACAACCAACGAGTGCTAACGTGTTTTAGTACCTTTTTTATATCAGTCTCATGAAATTCTTGAAGAATTTTCAACCTATCTTTTCTTTTCGAACTCTTTTGTAAGTAATAGTAAATGTCTACCAAAATTTCATCGATTTTAAATGGCAAACATGCAGCACTCTTTTCAGCTGCTAAGTTAATAAGGTGGCAGGAACAGCCCATAATTTCAATATTTAACCCAGTAGCATCTTCTTTCAAAGATGACACAGATTTGAAATTCATTACAGTTCTAGAATCTAAACAAATGGCGATGAAGTGTTAATACCGAAATCCTTCTGCT
>QLNU02015270.1:124376386-124386430 GCA_006491805.2 Dysdera silvatica
AATTCTTCTTAGTAAACACTGGAAAAAACTGGTCAATATTTCAATAGATTGATTAAAACCTGCATATATATTCAATGAAAATGACAATTGTAACGACCCTGAGACCACGTCCACTGCTAACAGCAAAGAAACTTCCATAAGTCAGCCGGTAAGATCATACATGACTAAGTCTGGCAGATGTGTTAAATTTCATGTGTAGTATTTGAATTGTAAAATATTATGACAATTTAAATTTTTTTTCCTCGTGGGGGGGGGGTGATGTAGAAGGTGGATCTGGCAACAGGATAGAGGTAATATTGTAATACTGTGCTATCGTTTGTAAGTGGCTAAATTAGTATATTGTAACACGTCTATAATGACATGTAGTAAGTGCATGACCGTTGGCACCTATGCAAAGTTGAAGCGAGAGCATGTGAAACTATTTCACTTGCTTCTAGACTTTCGATGGAGTAACGTTGTTTTTAGTTGCAGTTCGCACTGTTGCAATAACAATACCTAATCACCATCTAATCACGCCATACCATCGGCGTTGGTATCACTACGCCAATAAACGTTGATTGATTGACATTGTTGTTTGATTATCTAGTAAGTTCCTAATCATGTGACATTCGTTAAAGAGTATAGTAATCTAGTCGAGTTTGCAATATTTATGGACTTGGAATATTGTTCAAATGAGATGTAAACAATGTCGAATAAAAGTATCGAATGTAGGCATGCTTCGGATGTTTCATTTCACTGTTAGTTGGACATTACCGTATCTTGCATTAGACGTCTTACGACTATAGCCATTAGAAATTACGTTACGTAAATACTGGATGCTCATGCTGGCTGACGACTAACCTTGCTTCGGTGCTTGCACCACAAGATACTCAAAGTATGAACTTTATGTGTAACATGTTATTCAGATACTGTTAGACGGGAGAAAGACAGTTCTAAAATCTAAACAAATGGTGACGTAGTGTTAATACCGAAATCCTTCTAATCTTTAATCATTAGTAAACTGTAATGCGACACAAAAGAACACTAACACACCCCATCATAGATACATATTAAAAATATCATCATTGGTCATTCGGAATGACGGATAATATGTTTAATATGTAATATGGTTATTTATATTTACACTTTTTAAAATTATATACGTGCACAGTAGAAGAGATAGAGAGTAAGGAGAAGTAATGCAATTTTTTTGAAAAGAAAGATGCATTTTTAAAATTTGACCAGAAAATTTTCCCACCCACATCACTAATAATGATACTACCTATAATGATATTTTATGGGGTCCTAACGGATATGGAGTTTGTAAGATTCAACCTTGTCTATACCAATAAACCATCTACAATATCTTTTTACAGTCCTTAGAATATTGTTATAAAAAGATTTCACTATACCTACAGTTTTATGATAACGTTCATTTTTAAAGAGTTACAAATTATTGCCCTACAGATATTAAAGAAAGTTGCAAAAACATTATGGATAAAACACTTATCCGGAGAGCTTTTATTTTGGCTAATCGAACATGTTTACTGAATACTCATGAATACTTAATATGGATGTTACACTCACTTTTTTACTAAATTTGCGATATTTTAAACATTATTTAGAATAAATAGTCATTCTCTTAAAATTTTAATATAATTTAATTGATATATTATAATGATTCAGAACTATGAAGGATCTGAGCATAATGGTTAACCGTTGTTGATTCACGTATATCGAAATGCTTTGGACTAAACATAAAAATTATATATATCACCCCCCCCCTTTTATTATCATGTATATGCTATTATCAGTGCTTTTTTTTTCTTCTTTATTGTAAGTTTTAGTCTTATTTGGTTTTTGCATTGGTTGCTGCAGATAGTATTAATGTAAACAATTTAAGTATTTCTTATAGTTCAAAATACATTAAATATTAGTCAAAAACCTCGTTAACGCAAACACCAAAGGGGACCAAAAAATCTGTACTAAAAATATTTCAGTTTGTGTTAACCGGAAAGAATCAGATCATATTAAGTTATTTATTCCCCACTTCTGATTAATATGTGCATATTTTATAATATTACAGGGTTTGCACTACAGTGAGGGATTCCCACAATTTGTTTCTAAATCCCACCCAAAAATAAATGACGCACGCTTTTCCCACAAACACATTCTCATATCCATCGCAGCTCCCTCCCTCCCCCTTTTTTTCTCAGATTTGTCTTGCGGCAGGTCCGATAAAAAGTCTTTAATTGCCCTACCCCTACACAAGCCTTAGGTATTTTATTTTTGTGGTCCTATTACAGATTTTGTCTGGGGCTGACCTGTCACAAGATTCTCCTCTGGGAATTATGAAAGGAGAATGGAAGAAAAGGTGTGTGTGTGGGAGGTGAATCAAAATGGTAGGATGTCAGGAGGGGTCAGAACGGAAAGCACAAAGTTGGGGAAATGCACGCTGCGGGAGTGTCCTTTTGTATTGGCTGCCTGGAAGAGAAACTAAACACTAGTGGGAGAGCGTACGTGCCCCCAAGCTGAGCGAGAGAACAATTCATGTACGCATGTACGTGGACTTTGTAAATGCAAGCATGATGGTACTAGTAATGCCGAAATATACTATAAAGTAGCTAGATCTACTAGCATATAGCTGTTAGATAGCGGGAGTGGAAGGAGCTTCTCCTATTGTGTTTCTGCACTTGGACTATACTTTTTAATTATTATTATTATATCACAATGTTAATTTTTCACAATTTGATTTTGCCATTCACAGTCCATAAATACCTCCTTTTTCATTTTCTACGTTTTATTAAACAATTCCTCAGTTAAATGGGCATAATTGCCCCTTCTTTAAAGCCCCTTGCCCCCTCCTTATACCTATGCAGGCAAGAGGACGTCATTTACAGTGATTTTAAAATTCAATTAAGCTAGTACATGTGAAAGCTAATGAAAGACGGCAAGGCAAATTAAAGAAAAAACCACATTAAAATATTTAGAAAAATTAAAATCATAATTTAACAGAAATGTTGTAAATTTCTATACATATAAATATGTGAAAATGACATTTTTAGAATGTTTTTAGAAAGATTAAAATTAACCTTATAGCATTGATGTTCAATGACATGACTCAAGCCCCTCTCTCTTTTTTTCTAAATAGAATTTAAAAGGACTTAGGTCACGTCATTTTCTCAAGTCCTTTTAAATTTTGCTATATAAATAATTTTCACTTTTAAGAATTCCTGTCCTATAATTTTTTTAAATGATGTGTCGAAAGATCTACCTGGACGACGATAGTTATTTCAAACCTGGGCATCCTCCCTCTCTTCAACATTACCCCACTTTAACACTAAAATAAAGTTTTTACTATCAAATACAATTTCCATTTTGAGCAGGGTGGTATTGCAATATTTAAAATGATGGTTTCAACTCTTTTGTCCTGGTGAAATTCAAGGACTTTTCAAGGACCAAATATTTTTTTCAAGGACCTCACGTTGTCAATCCTTATATACATAATTAAAAATGCAAGGCATTATAAGATTAATAATGAATTAGTGTTTAATTATGTTTCTCCTTTTCAACTCGGCACATTGCCAGCAAAAATTACCTTCCATGCATCCCTTGTATCAGCCACACTCATCAAGCGATGGGGAAGAGGCATGTCCAAACCACTACTGGATTTGTTCCGGAAATAAAAAAAAAATACCTTTTTCTTTTGACAAAACTTAAAAAGGTTTTGAGAGAAATTCAAGGGCCAACCACATTTTTGGCAGTTTTCAATTACTTTTCAAAGACCGCGGGAACCATGAAAATGATTTACTTCCGAATATTTTAAATATTAATCAAAGCAACTGACAATGAGAGAGGTCCAACACCTAAAGATTATAGCAAATATATTAGACACAATAAGAATTAACTTCTGCCTGTAATAAAATTAGAGAGACTAGTAGAAAAGAAGTGTGGAAGAAACTGCCTTCACTTTTTTCCGAATTTTGAATGGTTTGAAGAATCAGCAACGATTATACATCAGAACACAGAAACTCTGTTTTGGCAACAAACTGGACAGCTGAAAGCCTTCACAACTGATGGATTTGTTTGTTTGTGGTTTTACGGCTCAAGGTCTACAATAGTCATGCTGCACTGTGACCTACTGTTTTCCAGAGGAATCCGAATCTCGTAAGGCCTAGAGAACCAAACCCCAGACTACAGTGAGCAGTGCTATCTTTATGAGTAAGCATTGTTTGCACTGTTGGGAGTCGAACCCAGATTAACGGCGCACTAGGAAAAACGTGTTACCACACTGTGCCACCACAGAGCCCCACTAATGTAAATATTCTTGAAACACAAATAAAGAACTCACGAATGAAGACTTCTTAGAAATTGAAAAGTAAAAGCAAACTTAACCACTTAGTAAAATTTTGTGCTGAAACTTTTGATGCTTTGAAGTTGAAATAATATCAGGACTTTGCCTGACAGTGTTGCAACTTCAGTAAAATAAAAGCTTTGTGCTTTGTATAGCATAAAGCCTCACTTTTCTCAGACAAGGAGAGTATTCAGTAGAGAAATCTGAAATATACCTGATTAAATACTTGAGAAACGGGTTTATATTACTCCTGACGGAGAACTGCTGCACACACGTCCGAAAGCTTGGGTGATCTTTTTCATTGCTATTTTACCAGTGTTTAACCTTTTGTATGTAAACAGTTTTATAAATAACACCCATTGGTCAGTGGCCAAAGAGTGAATAATTGATTTGTTAGTTGTCACTGGTATCTCAATCAATGAATGCTATTATCCCTCTAGTGATTGCCTTCACACATACACAAAGAAGCACATTATTTTAGTTAAAAAAAAAAAGACGTTCTTACCGTATACTGAACACATTTTTCCTTTTTTTTATTTATTTATAATTATTACTTTTTTTTATTTTTTTTTGCGCATTTGATTTAAATAACTCATTCCCTGTTGTGGATTATTTTGATTTAGAATATAATTAAACTGTGATAAAAATCAAAAATACAATTTAAATTTTTTATTTTAGTCAATGATTTTTAAAAAACTTGAGAGATTTAAATTAAGTTGATTTAAACCAGCATACCTTGCTTCTATCTTACTTTAACCATTATGTACATTAAACAACAATATAAATCAACGTTTATTGGCGTAGTGATACCAGCGCCGATGTTATGGCGTGATTAGATGGTGAAACGTTCGAAAGAAAATAAATATTTCTGCGTTCGGTGGGACCTGAACCCACGACCTTCCACTTCAGGTCCCACCGAACGCAGAAATGTTTATTTTCTTTTGAACGTTTCATCATCTAATCATGCCATAATATCAGAGCTGGTATCACTACGCCAATAAACGTTGATTTATATTGTTGTTTAATTTAATCTGCGTAGTGTTCGATTTATTTAAATACATTATGTACATTTTGCGAACCTAGTGCATTGTATTTTAGAACCTTCCTACCCTATGGAATAACATGCATAAATTGTATTTTTCTTGAAATATAAAAAAAAAAAATCCAATAAATTCATTAATCATTACAAAATAAAAGCAAAAGTTTTGTTAATGAAATTTATTAAATAGCATTGCTTTGCTTATGCCCCAAGAGAGCTGGCCTTATGTTCCCAAGAGGACTCTTATTGCGGGAAGAGGCCTTGCCAAGGAAACCAGATCTTCATTATCTAAACAATTAAGCACTAGGTTGTGAATATGTAGGGGAAAAAAACACATATGGGATGGTCAACACATCCAAAAAGGAAAATCTCGTTTGCAAGAGAATATTAATCTTTCATAGTTCTAGTTATTTTCCACTGCAATAACTGTGTGTGGATAATATTTTTGTTCGAATCTATATTCTTGAATCCCAAGACTGCAGGATGGATCACCGAATATGTGACTAAGGACATCTTAATCTGTAAACTACATGGCTTCTACTGAGAACAGAACTCGGCACGGAGAATTCAAATATCACAATAATTGAATCGCTGGGTAATAAGTTTGAAAAATGTTGTGATAACATATAAACAGGGCTTGTCAAATCTGGTCATTGTTGGAGAGAAGGGCAATCACTCTTTCCTATTCAGTGGCGTATGCAGAAAGTTCATAAGGGGAGGGTTAGAATCTTAATGGAGGGAAGCCAACTTATTATATCTTTGACAAGCAAAATTTATTTGCAACCTGGGGGGGGTTACAACCTCCAAAACCATCCCCTGGCTATGCCTCTGTTCCTATTATGTTCCTAGGTTTTTCTATTAAAGTTGGCGAGTACAGTTCCTGTCTAGAAAACATAGTTCGCCCACATACATCAATTTAAATGTAACCAAATAGAAGTTCCCCTTCCTGAGCTTATATGAATATGTACACCTGGACATCATATAATAAAAACTATTTCTATCTTCATAAAGTTTAATAAAAATGACACAATTTGATAAATATAAAAGTGGCTATATTCTTTTCCACAAATAATCTCTGCAATAACTCACTAAACTAAAAAACCTACATTAAGCATTTCACTGCATGGGTAAAACAAAAACATGATTTTTCAAAACCCGTTTTTAATATTCAAACAAACCTAAGACAAAACAGCACAACACAATGAAAGCAACACAAACAGCTTCTTTTATTTATCATACACAGTTAAGTTAGTAAAAAAAATAAATAAATGTTACATGAAAGCCAGGCTGTTTCTTTTTTTGTTTTTAAATATGTAATTGGCATGCACATTAGCTCATGTGCAGAAGGTCTGTTTTATTGATTTTGTTAGACCAGGCAGAGCATAAAGAATGAGGAGAAATAAACGCTGCAGAATAGTCCATCCCACACATAACAGTAACGTAACATATTAAACTAAATTAAAAATAATTTAAAGGCTACAATCTAATATATCAGCATGCAAGTGTGAGTTCTATATGCTGAAACTGGAGTGTCGCTTGAAATAAATAAGGAATCGTACAGAAGTTTCATGTACAGAGTGCGTAGATATCAAACTCACCCATTTTTGCATCATAAAGCATTTCTTTAGGAATGCTATTCAAGCTATCAGGCACGTTCATCGTTTTTGAATCATTAGCAGAAACAGTACCTAAAAGGATACAATGTTACTAAATAAATGTTCCAAAATGAGGATGCAGGAATCCTTGTTTCACACACTTAAACGTAACAATGTGTAGAGACCCTTCTTTTGCACATTATTTACACACAAAATAAAACATGCTTTATTTAATCAAATTATCAATGTGCTTCATCATGTCTGCCCCTCCCCCAATTCTTGTCAACGAAGTGGTGTTGCTATTTTCCATAAATTCAGCCTTCCCATAACTGTACTCCCCCCCCCACTTATGTTCATTGAAGCAGTTGGCTGCCAAATCAAAGACCAAAATAACAAACCACTCAAAATCTATTCTATTCATGCCAAACCCCATCTCGCCATTAACAATGATACCCCCCCCCCCACATCTTTTAAACACTAATATCCCTATTTCCATTGCATGTGATTTTAATGCCAAAGACAAACATTGGAATTCGAGGTTAATAGTATCTCCATGAAAACGTTACACATTAAAATTTATCACAAACCACTCCCACCACTTCATTGTTTACACACATCTCCACACAACAAGCAGTGAAGTTATTGATTTTGTGATTTCAAACTCACCTTTTATTAACGCCAATACTTTTGTTATAAATAATCTTGACTCTGACCCCCCCTCATGCCTTCTTTGAACTCAGTTTTCACACAAAGCCCCTCCCCTTCACGCCAATAAATTCACTGATTGTTCCAAATTTCAAAACGCTCTTGATCTCTCTCCTGCCCCTCCCCTCAGCCTAGATAAATCCCCTTCCTTATCACTTGTAGATCTTGAAAGTGTTGTAAACTCCCTCTTTGTTTGTGTTTTTAAAGCTGAAAGACTACAATGATCATGCTGCGCTGGGACCTACAATTTTCCGAGGAATCCGAACCTCGAACTACAGTGAGCAGTGCAATCTTTATGAGATCTCTGACTAAGCGTTCTTTGCACTGTTGGGAGTCAAACCCGGATTAACAGCGCACTAGGCGAACGTGTTACCACACTACGCCACTGCAGGGCTTTTGTAAACTCACACAAGTGATCACTTACAGTTTACGATCATCTACAAAAATCTTCCCCTAAAATCACTATAAATTGCCACTTTCCATCATTAACCTTATTAAAATCCAAAATAAAGCCAGAAAAATAGCCCATTCTGATTTTACATCTTGCAAATCCCTTGGAGCCTTAACCCATCAGCAAATCACCAATTTTGCAAATAACATTTGGACCAATCACAAAGCCTCTCCTTGTATCAGTAACAATTCCATCTGGACAACCAGAAAATTATTCACTAGAAAAGCGCACCACGTGTGAGCAGCCAATTTTGACAAAAGTGGTAACACTTGAAAGGTCTTCACACTGGAAGTAAAAACAATCGATACAACTACCCATTGCAGTTCAACTGTTTTCGAGATACAGATGAATTTTGGTAATAAAGATGAGTATAAAATAGTTCGCTAATAGGACAGGATACGACCCAACAATTCTTCCTGAGAGGAAAATTATATCTGCCAAAAGTTTATCTAATACTTTTTAGGCTAATGAAACCCACTCCGCTTTATCCACGAATCGGGCTATTAGTAGATTTAGAGCTATGTAAAAAACTGACTGACTGCGGCATATTTCTGAAAAAAAAAAAATCTAAAATTTTTGTTTTGGATTTTTTTTTAATTCTGAACAGTTGTCTGCAGGCAAGATTAACACTGTTGTCGGACCGGATTGTGGCCCATAGGCTGGATGTTGGACAAGTCTGCTATAGAGCCATTCACGTTAATAGTCCATATTTTGAGCTGAATTAGAAACACTAATAAGAATTTTTGAAGTATAATGACCTTATTCATTTTTTGACCGCTAAAGAAATTAACTTACTTTTCTTGAATATATACAAAAAGTATCCTTATGTGTTACTGCCTTGTATACAGCATAATACTGAATACATGTAAGTGATGCATCACCCCTAAATGCTACTGCTCCTGTATACAGGCGAAGTATCATATAGGGGCAACCCAAAAAATCCAAGCTCCTATATAATAGATTAGACTGAAAGTTGTTACTACACGATACTTACCCTGTATACAGGGGCAGTATTTCATCTGTATCCCAAAAACAGTTGAGTTGTGACGAATAGTTGTATAGACTTCATTACTCCCTGTGGCAAGACCTTTCGAATGACACCACTTTTGTCAAAATTGGCAACTCACACTCAGTGCACTTCTCTAGACGTCCATAAAAAGAGATTTCATCAAAGAAATTTCCTCCTCTCTGGCCCCATTTTTGATCCTCTTTTACAAACTGAACCTTTCACTAGCACATTTGCACAACAATTTACCCCCTCCCCACAGCATGCTTCATTTACATTAAAAACACCATTAATAATTTTCTGTTAACTAATCACCCACATCCCTCTACACAACCTCCAACTCCTATGACAAATTAGTAAAACAAAAAATCGTACGAAAATTAGAATTCAACATACTGCACCCTTGCAACGAAAGTGTTACAACTCAAAATTCGGTGAAAATGACTTAATGTTACAACTAGATGTAGATAGAAAACAGTGCTGCATTTTGCCATGCAAAATGTTAGGTCATAAGTTATTTGGGTTTCTGCTAGTTGGCACATGTCATTAGATGAACACAACATCCCTCAATTCAGCCAGAAACAGTTTTTTGCATTTTCTGAAGATTAGGGATTTCGTTGCAAGGGTGCGATATGTGTAAATTTAGGGGGGGAAAAGGGTCATAACCATGATCTATAACACTGATTTAGTGATCTTTCTTAACTTCTGCAATCTCTTTCTTATTGTTTGACCTTTCCTTACATTCTGTGACCTGGTAAACACTCTAGATGTTCTCCCCGACACCATAAGAGACATTCGACAATTCCTTCACCTCTAACTAAATGGTTTCACCAATGGGGGAATCCATTTAAACATTGACAAAACACAAGCAATTTTTACTCGAAGATACAAACTTAGATTCCATGAACATACCAG
>QLNU02015270.1:124394057-124405619 GCA_006491805.2 Dysdera silvatica
CTTAATTTATGGAAACCAGTGTATTCAAGTTCTGGAACATTTTTTTTTCAAGTCCTAAAACATTTTGCAGTTAAAAATGTGAACTGCAATTTTATCGTACTGCATATAATCTGAAATTAAAGCATATGAATATGTTCCCACGACTGTATATGCAACTGCTGTATATATAGAAATTTGGTCATTTGTCCAATGGGCACTTTGCGCTTCATCTTGTTCGTAATAGTGAAGTTCTCAGTGAAAGCAAATTGGAAAAATATATTTATAATGTTTTTAAATACTGTTGCCAATTATTTTTATGTGATTATTTCTTCCTGAATTAAAAAATTTGGTGCACCATTTATAAGCCAAAAAAAAGGAAAAAAAAATCCGACTTGGTAGCACAGATATATATATATATTTGAATGTATTTAATATGAAAAATTATTATTATAAGCAGCAAAAGATCAAATAATGATTTCTCATAGCATTACATAGTAATTATGGTTATACCTTTATTTCTACATTTGTTTGCTTAACTTAAATGAAGTTCTATGTTCGTTATGGACGTAACGCTAGTCAAGGTGTTACGTCCGTAACAGAAAACGTTACGTCTGTAACACCATTTTTTTTTTTTTAATGAAGAAACTTGGAAGAATTTAATTTATGGCAAATAATTTACTTATAGAAAAGCTAAGAACACCAAAAAGGATTTTAATGTTCACTGATTTTTTCAGAGATTGTGGTAACTTTTGCTTTGTTTTTGTTACGAGTGTAACATAAAAATTCCTGTAATATAAATTCTAAAATTACTAAAATTCCCTTTTATTAAAAAATACAATTTTTGCACATAATTATAAGATCATATGAGCTATACAAAATTTAGAATTAATTAATGTCTGTTTATTTTTCTATTAAAAATGGACAGGAGAAATATTAGTTTTATAAAAACTGATTTTTAATTATTTTATGCAGTCATACTTCTGAGTGAATTTTTTTCTTATGTTAAAAATTGACAAATTACAAATTGTTAAAATTGACAAATTTTAAATTGTTAAAATTGACAAATTACAAATTGTTAAAAATTGACAAATTACAAATTGTTAAAAATTGACAAATTTGACAATATTGAAAAATTACAGAAAATAGAGATTTCAAACTTTAAAATGATATTTGATGTAGCTATGCTGATACTGTTGTTTGAAATTTTGACCCCTTAGGTTTACTTTTAGTGGAAATTGCTCAGTTATCGAGTGCCCAAACCTCTTTGGAAGGCGTGGAGCTCTGTATGGCCATCAAGCATTATGCTTCCCAAACTAGAACTCTGCTACCTCAAAGTGATGATCCCACTTCCAGTACGTTGGAGGGGTAATTGCATATTCCCGCTTTCTCAGTATATAGACATCCGAAATTGTTAGTGAGACTAAATTGGCTCTCATTATTAAACAGCACTCAGCCATATTGCTGAGCTCCCCGATCCTTATATTGCGGTACCGAAAATGCTGGCACCATGGGTAGACATCAATGGCACACACCATATGGGCGTAAAGAACAAATCACAATAAATATGATATCACAAACAAGTCCAGTAGTGCATTGCGCCATGTCTTGCGATTTCATCCACTGTCTGCATCGTCTCCCCCTTGCCTGTAGGATAATATATCAGTCCTCCATTACTATGGTTGCTCGCAGATAACCACTGCTAAACCTTCGACAAATGTTCCTGTCATTTGAAATGCCATCCAAGCTCATGACATGATGCTGTGTTCGATAGCAAACTCCTGGGCCACACTTCACCCTTCTTCCTAATGATTCAACCTCAGGTAAAGTCATCTGGATGCAATCTATGAGACTGGTTGTTGGACATCTTGCATTACTACAGCAATTCTTCGTTATTTAAACTGATGTGGACTGTGCACTAGCTCCAACCAAAGTGTACACCGCTTTCATTCTTTACACCCTACCCACATGCCCACAGTATGTCATACTGTGTGTATGTGCATATCCTACTGTAGTGGATTCTCGGAAATCTCCGGATTGGTCTTCATGATGGTTTTGTCTATCTGTTCCACTGTTATGTTATTTTCTACACTTTGACCTTAATCTTTGAAAACCAGCGTGCATCCATAGATTAAAGTTGAAGGTTCCATCTTTTTTTTTCCCCGATACTGAAAGTTTTTTAATGTAAACGAAATGGGGAATTTAAATCAAAAGGTCCACTAGATGGAAGTTTCACTGTTTTGTCACTGTTTAGCTTTGCAGTTTATCAATTCTAAGTTCTACTGGGAATAACCACAAAGGTCTGGATCAAATGAAATACATATTATAATGGGATTGTTTTTACGTACAAAAAGTTTATTAAACGAACATGTCTAAAAATATTAAATCTGATTTTTTTTTTTTCAAATCTCAGAACTGCTTGTTAATTATCTGAAATAGGATCGTTAGGAAACTTTGTATGACCCCTAAATCCCGATATATCCACATATAACCAAGTTTCTTGGCAGTCAAACTCGGTATGGTGGTGAATCCAGAAACTATGATTGTTGACACTGGGGCATTTGCTATGACAGTAAATATACCAAATTATGCAACAAAAAGATAACACAGATAATGATTTTCTTCAAAGACTTTTTACATTGTTGATGAGCAACTTTACCAATGTAAAAAAGAACATTAATAAAACAAGACAGGTATTTTTAGATTGTCAATGATTGGGAGTTACAGATAAAACGTGGCTTACTTTGCATCCAAAATATCAATACAAACCTCTAATTGCAGTCGTTTCTGAAGAGATCGGCTGCCACTCATAACAGCAGCAATTGTTCGTTTAACACCTATGGATGCTTGCCGCGTCTGTCGGCTGTGTGTTCGAACTGGCGGCTCAACTTTCACAGGTTCCGGTTTCTTAACAGGTTCTGGTGGTTTAGGTGCTGCTTTGAACTTTTCTTCAGTTTTCGAAGACATGTCTATTGTGGTTACTTTCTCACCCACTTGACCAGTGTGTATTAGCTCATTTGTTAATGAAGGAAGGTTTACCTGCATTATATGAAAGAAAAGCTCATTTACATGAATTTAGTTTTGCGTAATAATGCGACATCACACTTGCAATTTTATGCATTTTAAAGAAAAGAAAATCATACATTGTCCTAGTGACCCAATGCATTAACATGGTTCCCATTCTTTTGTCCTGATGAAATTTGCGGACTTTTCAAGGATCAAATGATGTTTTTCAAAGACCTCACATTGTCAATCGCAATGTACATAAAAATTAAAAATGCAAGACATTATAAGCATAACACTGAAATTAGAGTGTTTAATTATATTGTTCTTTTCAACTTAACACACTGCCATCAAAAGCTACCCTTTTTGCATCCCTTATATTAGCCATGCTCAGTGGGCGGGGAGGAAGGGGGCGTGTCCGAATCACTACTGGCTTTATTCGGGAAATAAGGAGAAATACCTTTTTTTTTTCTTTTGCCAAAACTTGAAAAGGTATTTTTGAGAAAAATTCAAGGACTTTTCAAGGGCCCCCTACTTGGCAAAAAAATTCAAGGACTTCCAAAGACCATGGGAACCATGATTAATGCTAGCATTTCTTTATATTTTAATATCTAGCATTTCTTTCCAGACAGGCAGGTACACCATCTGAACTTATCCGTCATCCTTGCTGAACTAAGAAATCTGCAAATTTGATGATTTTTTTCCCAAAGAACATTTTTTAAGTTATTTATTGATAAACTATATTCTGATCAAAAAGCAAAGAAAATTTTAACCTAAATGATAGTAAATTTCACATGTGTTTCCATCTATCTGTATTAAAGCGTACTGACAATGGATGTTTAAGTGCAGCTCCCTTGGAACTAGAACTTCTCAAACTTGTCAATCAGAATGATGCTAAAAATATACATATATTTTTGCATATGGCCCTTGTCGGAAAGAAAAATGCATTGATCTGTGACCTAATCGTGGTATTTTGCATTATATGATATTGCTCACGTAATTAGTTTGTATTTTCTATGTAAAAATGATAATGTGGGCTTTTGACCCTTGTCCTTACCCTTGCTGCTGTGTGTGTGTGTGTTGCTTCTATGTACAGTAGAACCTCCATATAATGAAATCGACGGTTCCATAAAAAAAAATTCGTTATATAGGAAATTCGCTATGTGGAAACGATGTATTCATGAACCAGGGCAGGTCATTATGATACCACAATTAAAATCCTGTTTTTCAGTAAACGACTGTTTGTCATAAATAACATTCAACCATTTAAAAATAGAAGTTTTCAAGTGTGCGTATTGTATCCCCATGGTATTAGGGAACCCGATGTCGTTAACGTGACCACTCGATTTTCTGTTTTGGTCGTTAAATATTTTGTTATATAGAAACACTTTCATATGTAATGACCATGGGGATTTATCAAAACTTCGCTATATAGAGAATTTCGCTATACGGAAGTACGTTATATGGAGGTACTACTGTATTTACCATGTGCAGATTGAAAACCTTGCTGCTGTTAAAACTCAGATCTGTTAATTACATAATTAAATCTGTTAGTCAATATCACGTTGCCCGAGTTAAAATGATTTTTTGAGCAGTCCTAACTGTACAGTATTTAATATTGTATGCAAACATGCACTGTATTTTATTTTACATGATTCTGCATGTGTATAAATAGCAATTAGTAACACAATTATGCTATATACAGTACTGAGAACAATGAGAATAAAATCTAATAGTAACGCACAAACAGTTGTTGTAAAGATTAATTAAAAGCCCAACACTAAGTCAACCCACAAAGTTCAACTTCAGTAGTAACAGCATTTTCTTCAAGTCATAATATTAACTAAATATAGTCAAAGGTGGAGAAAAGACGGAACAAATATAGTATGATGCATACCCACCATGCTACAAAATTTTTCTACATCTAGCTGATATTTCCACTTTTTTCAACTGCTAGTATAAATATTTCAATTTGATGTTTTACACAAAATTTTGCTTTCGTGTTGTTTAACCTTTCAATTGGCTTTGAAATTTATTTCCCATGAATTTGCTTTCCCTTAAAAGGAAGATTAATTGTACACAAATTGAAGTCCACCTTACCCCACCATTATTTGGTCCTTCAACCATTTGGTCTCCCATAGTTAATAGTTGTTCAATGACAAAGGGACACCATATTAGGCGGAGGTGCAGCCAGGATTTTCTACTGGAGGGCTTACTGTCAGAAAGGAGCATTATACTTTTCCTTGAGTTCAATTATCACACAGACAAAATATACATATTCAGAGTTTAAGCTACGTAAGGTTTTTTTTCATTTTACGAAAGGATATTGTATTTTGCGAAAAAAAAAAATTAATAACACTTTTGTTAAAAAGCGAAGGCTATGAAAATGAAAAAAATTTCAAAACAATTTCATGTCTGCGGCCACCATACGGAAAGCTTGAGGACCTCCTGTGACGACATCATAAATGGATGAATCGAAATCAGATTTTGAAAATAGCTACAAAGAATGATATGTAGCAAAGCTAAGCAGAATTATGCAAATATATCACCGATTGTACAATTTCGTACAAAATAAAGTGTTATTTGTAGTTCTAAATTTAAATTATAAAAATGTTATTTTGTTCAGCACTCTTCTAAAGTACAAAATTTTCAATACTCTCACAAGTATTTGAAGTAGAAAAAGAAAGCTAAAAGAACTTTAAAAATGCCAAAATTTGTTTTTACATTTTGGCTAAAATGCTAAATAAAAATAAAAATCCAGCTTAAACTCTGCATACTTACATACATGTGAAGAGCATTAAACACACACTTTGTATTTTTCTTAAATTTGTACGAGAAATACCCACGTTATTGGGATCTATGGGATTTTTTGTTTGTTCATAGGGGAGAAGTTTAAGATTGGAGGTCTGAAAGGGCACCTCAAAAGATTACTGGGTAAGGAGGCAAAACCTGCTCAGCCCCTCTTGGCTGCACGCCTAACATTAGGCAATTGACACTGCGCCAATCCACTGCTGTTCACAAATAAATATCTATAGTCACCCATCAAAACTCCTTGCTATTTCTCTTAATCAGATGTGACTTAGTTTTTGCGGTATAGCAATATAATTTGAGATTAAATTGAGTACGAAGGCAGTATACTAAGTCACTTCTATTACAATTAGATGACCAAAGTTAAGCAGCAAATAAATAAATGGCGACAGAAGGCTGAATGCGACCTGCAAAATGGTATTTACATATAACCAAGCTTATCAAAATTGTAACTGAACACTGCAACTTCAAAAACTTCAGTTTCACCATTATGCTATGTGTGTGCTTAGACAGAAGCAGGTGACAAAAGTCATTACATGCCTACACTGAGTTAAAATATGTAAAATACAATCTATCTATCTATCTATATATATTGCATTACACAATAATTTATTATTAAATTAAGACACAACGTAACCAAAACAAAATTACCAGAGGTCCAGGTGAACTCTTAAGTGGAGAGATGGAACAATCTTCACGAACTAACATTCCATTGATTGGTCCTGTTGTTGATTTCACTTCCATAATGTATTTTTTTAAATCGGCATACTGAAACATTGAAATTGATTAGTTGATGGAATATTTTGAAACATAAAAGCAAGGTAATATTAATTATGCTTTCACATATATACAGAATGATAATAATTAAATTTGGTCTATTTCCAGAATCCTGCAGCTTAAACTGTTCAGCAAACTGACACCAAAATTGGCATATAGACTATCCAAAGGATGCAGAAAGGGAATTTAGAAAAACAAAAAGTTCAAAAATGTCTGTTGGGCATCTTTCAGCAAAACGAATGGATGAAATGACCAACGCTAAACAAAGGTTACATTGTCAACATTTGATGACAACAATACGTGAATTAATGTACTACGAACTAAATCATAGAAAACAGTATGTACATATCATGTAGTTAATATGAGTAACGGAAAAAAAAAACTGCTTTGAATGCACATAGAAAGATAGTTATGTTATGCAAAACAGGTTTTACAACAACAATGAATTGCAAGTACAGAAGTTACATTGCATTTTATTTTTTCTATGGCGATTACGTTAGTGAAACACACCTTAATTTTATTTATTTTTTTACGAAAACCATGGTTATCAAGCATGTGAAATATTTAAAACATGGTTTTTGTACTCATTGTAAATATTAAGAAAATTATTTGTAATAACTGAAATGGCAAATGTTTAAGTTTGTGTATTTTACGTGAAAGATTTTATTTCATTGTCTTAGTTTTCTGTTCCAAGTTGTTGTGAGCAACTGTTTTAAAAGCTCTGTAAATTCTGCAGAAGTTAAATAAAGTTTATGAAGAGTCAGAAATGGGTTACGTTTCTTGTCGTATTTAGAAATGGTAATACTGGTGATGTGCATGATTTCCGGCACGTTAAACAAATATGACATGAACCAATGTCTGTACAAGGTGTTCGGAATATGGTTTCTCAATCTGAAAACGATGGGAAATTAGGAGTTCAACCTGGTAGAGGCTGGAAACCTATACCTGCACAGGTTTGTGAAGATGTTATGACAGCTGCTGTTGAACGTTCAATGTTGCAGATGCACGTTGCAAGTAGGAATTAACCTGTCACTAGCTTTTTCGCCGAAGGGCGACAATAACTAAAATTTGGCGAGAAAAACTGTGAACAATTTGCCGAAAAGCTCCAAATAAATGGGCTGGAGGGGAAGGAATCTGATTTCAAGGCTGCATACCTTGAATGGCATACTTTTCCGATTCGGCTACAACTTTTAGGTGCAAGTTAGCTGAAAAGCTACAAAAATGTCTTTAGCAGGTTACTTCCTGATTGCAAACTGCTGCTGTAATGCACATGAAGTATGTCGACAGATAGACGTTCTATATAGCACTGTATGGAAGGTGCTAAAAAATTGTAAATTTTTTTTCCCTTACAACATCTACCACTTGCAATAGCTGCTATCTAGGGATAAAGAACAGCGGCTCACATTCACACTGATGTTCCTAGCTAAGATGGATGTTGATGCATGATCATGGCCATAGGACATTCTCTAGATTAATGAAACTCATTTCTACCTTAATGGGACAGTTAACACACAAAATTGTCAGCCATTATTTCCCCGACAAGGCAGATACCTCTGTTTTGCCTTCCTTACCGTGTACTAATTAATGTACACATGTTAATACAAATACATCATACCTCATTGATTGTATATACATTCAATCCTGTCCCAATGGGAGCCTCAAGTGTAACAACTAAGTCATCTGCAAAGCATTTCCGTAAATCTTCAGGTGAAATATATGATGCCAGTTTGTTAGCAGGTTCATCTTTAATGTTACTCGTGCTTTGTAGAACCCACGATTCATGTTTGTCCAGTTCACGTTCAACCCTATCCAACATCTCGATTTCTTGTTTGAGAGATCCAAGACGATCTGATATCTCGCGGGTATTGCACCCAGGTCCAGCACCTCTGACAAAAACAAAAAGAACATACTCTAGTTATAAAAAACCAAACAAAAATAAGTCAACCCAACATAGCATAATAAACTTTAATATATATAACAATTTCTGTAATTAAAAAAAAAAAACAGCTTTTATCCTCAATTGAATAAGAATAATTAAAGATGCTGGTCTACACTTACTTCCATTGTATGCTGTTTTTTGATTTCTTTTCGATCAAACCAATTCCTTCAAGAACATTCGTTATATCATAAATTCTTCGTTTCTGTCGAACAGCAAGCGTGTCTGCAGCCTAAACGAGGAGGGGGGAAAAGGGAAATAAAAATGTAATTATAACATTAAAGAAAACAAAAGAAACTTTGGAACACCTGTCTTAAATGAGAGGTTTGTGCGTCATTTAAAACAGACATGAACCAAACACAGGCAACTTGGCAAAAAATTTGGGCACTACTGCAGAACATGGGAACTAGTAGGAAGTGTTTCTAAAATGCATGGGAACTGTTGGAAGTAGACGATTTTTAAAATTAATTGAAGCTTTAAATGACAAAATGAATGAAAGACTTCTTGCTTAGTTTCATCTTGAAACTTTATTGGACTACAAGCTTTTAAATGATAAAAAAAAAAACATTAACGTGTTTGTCTTGCTCTTTACGCAAGAACCATCCCAACAAGAAGTGAACAAACTGCAATCAAAAAAAATATGGGACCTGATATAGGACCGCAGAAAAACAACTATCTCATACTGTAATATAAATACAGTGTATCCCAAAAGTTTATGAACAACTATTTCTTTGGAATATCAGATGAAGTATGCAGAGAAACGAATTCAAAGTATTTTATGCATACAGCATATCAAAAGACATATGTTGCAATATTTAAATATTCTTTAACATTCACATGGTGGAAAATGATATTAAAAAATTCTCTAATATGATTAAAAAATCTGTAGAAAAATTAAAAAATAATGTCCCAAAAGTACATGGACAGCAAGTTAAAACATCGTCTTAATGCGTTAAATTTCAAAATTTGCGTATTACTCTGGTTGCTTTATGACGCAATGATGTTTCTATGTAACTTCGAAAATGTCTTTACATTTGTTAGTTGAAAAAATGTCATGAATTTTACGTCTTTCTCAAGCCAAGGTGATCAAAATATGACGTTTAGAAGCCCCAGGATTGAAAATTAGTGATGTCGTTAAACAAATGCAATGAAGTAGATCTGGTATCTACCTAGGTTTATCAAAAGGTGACAATGTGACTGCAAACAAAATGGTGTGGACGACCGAAAAAAACAAATGACTGACAAGACAGGCAAATTTTAAAATCAGTTTCTAGTCAAGGAAAGTCGGTACGTTACATAACGTAGGATTTAGCTACTGTTATGTCAAAATCTGCCCTTCATCGATGTTTACGGGCAAGTAGAATTCATATTGATCGTAAAACGCGTCGCTCTCCATTGCTAAAACCACATTACAGAGCAGCATGTTTACTTGAGCCAAGAAACATATACATTGGACTGACGACGAATAGTTATGCGTTATTTGGTGATGAAAAAAAGTGTAATCTAGATGGTCCAGATGGTTGGACTTATTAATAGAAAGACATATGATATGAATCTCACACGTTTTTCAGCCGCCAACAAGGTGAAGCATTTTTCATGGTGTGTGCAGCACTATGTTTTAATGGTACCACTGATATCGCTTATATGAAGGTCGACAGTGTTCCAATAACTATCAAGAAGTACTTAAAAGTGATTTACGGACTTTCGGAAAACTGTTGTGTGATGAATAATGGGTATTCCAACAGGACAATGCTTCTATCTACATCTCTAAATCAACAAATAAGTGGTTTGTGAAAAATAATGCTACGGTTATGGAATGGCCAGCACTCAGTCCCAATCTCAACCCCATAGAAAACCTATGGGGATATAAGCAGATGATGTATATGCCAACGGCCCGTCAATTTTGTACAGTGGAGGAGGAGTTAAAACAGCAAGTAAAACAAAGTCGGTCCTCTTCGAAGCCAGAATTTCTTCAAACACTCACTGAAGGTGTGCCTAATCGAATCTGTAAAACTATTCAAAATAACAGATACAAAATATGAACTGAAAAGGACAAAATGTAAAATGTCCATATACTTTTGGGACAGAATTTTTTTAATTTAATTTTTCCACAAAATATGTGAGTGTTAAATATTTGAATATTGCATCATATGTTTTTTGATTTGCTGTATGCATAAAATTATTTGCACTCATTTCTCTGTATACTTCATCTGATATTCCAAAAAATGGTTGTCCATAAACTTATGGGACACCCTATATGCAAATTGTTATTGACTAAATACACATATTATTATGGTATTCTCTAACAGCAACAGTGACACTGACCTGCTGCCACATTACATGTCTCGATTCAGCAAAGTTTTTTTTGGCGCAGTATAGCCCAGATGCTCTTGCGCCATAAAAAAGCCAAACAAACATAAAAAAGGAAAGTACTAACCTTTATCGCTCTTCTTGGTCGCCGGAATTCTTGTTTTACATTACTCCATGTTTCCTCGACTGTATTTATATGTTGCCCAATCTCAGGGTCTTTAAAGTGTATACTATAGATTTTCCTTACTTCCCCCCTCCCCCCATTATGCACATTCTCACATTGAAAAGCATCGTTCAGACAAGGCATGGCACGCAATCTCATCTGATCCTCACGGACACTCATGCCCAGACGAAATTAAAACCTTTCATAACCCACTCCAGCATACTTCTTTTTCCCTTGAACCGCAATTCCACAAAAAAAAAAAAAAAAAAGACAACATCAACCGTTCAGACACAATACAATTCACTGCAACGAACGAAACACAGCCAAAAGAATGGCGAAACACGTGAAAATGCACTTACCAACTTGGAAGACAATATAGTACGATCTCAGACAGTATATGACATCATAAGCTGATCTACAAGTATTGTTTACTCTTTTCAAGAGGAAAAAAGCACTAGGAGATGAGTTGTGCAATGTCACCAAAATTGGCAATTTGAGAGTGTTCAAGTATTATGTAAGCAATAGTTTGGCCATTTCACCCCCCCGCCATAAGCAAAAATAAACAGGAAAACTGTATACAGGGTTTGTC
>QLNU02015270.1:124418492-124430576 GCA_006491805.2 Dysdera silvatica
GCTTGATGTGTTGTTTCCCCTTGGTTTGTAACTGTTTGATTTCTTCATAGAATTCTTCAACCTCCTCGTCGGTATGGCTTGACGTTGGTGCATATGCTTGTACTATCTGAAGTTGGTATCGCTGGGTTAGTTGAACAACGAGCCTCGCTGCTCGATCTGACGTGCTTTCGACTTCAAGAAGGTAGTCTTTAATTCTTTTGTTGATTAAGAAGCCAACACCACTTGTTCTTCCAGTTTCCGTTCCTCTATAATAAAACAAATGTCCACTTTTAAGTTCCACCAACTCTTCACCTTTTCTTCTGACTTCGCTGAATCCTGTAATAACCCATTTGATCTTTTCAAGTTCTTCTTCCAATTCCTGAGGTTTTGCTTCTGAAGCAAGGGATCGTCTATTATACGTAGCCAAGGTTAATAACAATCGGCAGCCAGGGACATTTCAACCAACTTCAATACACACGAGTTAAAATTAACAAGATAAGTATTTGATGCATTCGACCTATATTGTTTATATGTGAATATTCGCAACATACTACGCTAAATTTGTGTTTAAGGTTATGTTTTAGCAATGTATATTTACACCCAGTAATATCTTGTCCACAAAATGAAGCGAATATGATTCTGTCCCTTGTTTTGTAATATTTCTGCATTCATGTGCAATTTGATATCTGAAGAAGAAATTAATTATTGAAGTATGATTTTATGTATGTGTGTGATAAAACTAAGATTTTTTTTTTACTTCGAATTGTTCAAAAAGCACTACGTTGAATTTTATTGCACTGTTATATAGAAATGAATAAAATTGTGTTGGAAAAATGATCCTGCTCCATTTTGCAACATGTTTGCAACATATAGATCGTGTATTAAGAATTCACCTTGTATACCAGTGTTAATAAAACCGTGCTCTAATGTAAAAAAAATACCAATTCCCATTTTTTTAATAAATTCCTAACTGATGCAACAGTTTTACGGCACAACGTTTTATTTTTTTTTCAAATACAACAAGTTTATCAACAAAGATATAGATGCAATACTTCTCGTTTCTACGGCTGGTCAACAGCACGTGAAAAAACTTTTGGTGACTTTCATGCAAAAAGTAGCGTTTTCCTTACTCTCAACTGAGAATATAATTTAATCGACACAAAGGGCTTTGAGTTTGGCACACAGTAAGCGAAGCGGAAAAGTTGATGACAGTATGGCGATGCACAAAAATAAATAAATATAAATAAATAACGGAAATAATGGCCAAGCGATTGAAAGTCTTCATTTTTGTGCTTTCGTTTTGACACTGAATCGGCTGGGACCAGCTTCTTCTTTGTCAATTATGGACACTACAGCTTTTATGCCGTCCCAGTTCTCCTCAGCATTGGGTACAATCTGAGTGTTGGCAAGCAGGAACCCCTGTCTTCCAGTGTCTCTCAGTTCTATGGCGAAGCTGTAAGTGACGTTGGCTGCTTCGTATGCCCAGTCGACGGACGATCCTGCAGCCGGATCTAAAATATAAATAAATAAATAAATAAATGAATGAATGAATGAATGAATGAATGAATGAATGAATGAATACTCTATTGGAATAGGGCTACCTCCAAATAATTCTCTCCTTTTCTTCAATTCAAACTTGTATGTGAGTTTGCATAAAACTATTTAAGAAATTAATAATTTGCTTTAAATTTTATACCTGTTCTAGAAAATGTATTGAGTTTTATGGAATTTTTTCAAAATTATTGGAGCATTCGGGGAGGGGGAAGGAGTCGTCTCATACTAGAAAACATTTACCCCCACCCTAGAAAAACGGAAATTCCAAATGAAAGAAATGTGCGGAGCATCGAAAAGTGGGAGAGCTATAAACCCCAGACATGGAATATCTACGTCAATGACCAAAATGCATTTTATATTTTCTGAACTTGCCTTTTGAGTAGGAAGGATAAAAATAAGGTAGATGAAGGGGAAAAAGAGAGAAAAGAGTATCAAAAAAATTTTACAACATCACTTCAATTTCTCTCTTATTTTATGGTGTCAATTTCATATCAAATTTATGCAAAAAAAATCACATCTATTTTCTGTGAAATTACTCCAGTATAAAATTTTTATTCATATGAAATAATTCAAAACTTCTTTTTTAAAAATTTATTATGAGATGGAAAAAATAGATATAGTTAAACAAAATATTCAAGAATAGTTTTGACACAAACAGGCAAATGATGTAAAGAAATGGATATGTTAGTTCAATGTCAAAATTCTTAATTTCATTCTGTAAGATAGAAATATAATACACGACAGAATTATGAAGATTTAGAGAAGAGATGGAAACAGAGAACTTGTCAATATGTGTAAAAACAAAGCTTTGAAAAAATAACGAAAGTACATGAAATATAATTTATGGAGAAGATTTTAGATAGATTGCTCTAGAATTTTTAGGTCTTTTAACTTTTTCTGGTGAAATACAAGAAATGAAAGATGTATAAATTGAAGGGAAAACAAGTTAGGAATGAACGACTGACTAAAATTTCTAAGAATTCAACGTAGTGAATAGTTAACTTTCCCATTGTGTTTGTTTAACTTCATTTTACAACTTTGTTAAAATAACACCCACATTATGTAATATATGAACATAGATGTATGTTATATATACGTGTAACAGCAACAAGTTATATGCGTTTTAGGTAGAGTATGTGAAATCTGCAGCGTCAGAAACATCATGGTACAGAGGTCTAAAGACAGAAAAGATGAGGATGGACAAATAATTTAAGACTTGAATAGGATTGAGGACAAAAGAAATGATCCATAGAACTATAGATGGGGAACTATGTTCCATTGGGTTTGGTCGTCAACCTACGAGTTGGAGCAAGCACTTGAAGACGAAGAAGCAGTTTTGAATACGTTTATAAATATTAATGGAGTTCAAAATTTGCAGTAAGTCATTAATTAAAATTGGGAATGTGTTTTAATAAACTTAAATATCTTTAGGTTTAGGGCCTGATTATATACGGTTAACTTACATATAGTATTTGCAATTGTCCCGTGTCTATAGTAAGTCCCATGCTTGCTTTGGATTGCTGCTGCAGCTGCTTGTAAGGCTTTGATCTGAAAATAAATTTGGGATCAATAAATACAGTGGATAATATTTTTGATACCCACGTTTTCCGGCTCGAACTAAAGATTTTTATGCATAGAAGGGAAAGAGAAACCGCCCGGCTCTGGAGTTGAACAAGGGACCTACCCTATGAACCTGGGGTTGCCCTAAACAGTTCGGCCACCAAGGAATAGGAACGATGCTCCTTTTCTTCGTATGCAAGGCATTATAAGATATATTAATACTCTTTACAGGGTTAACACAATTGCCAAATGGTCTACACATAAAATCACAAGAGTATACTTTTTGTAATTTTTTCGTGGGGAATTACTGGGTAATATTTTTGACACCAACGTTTTTCAGCTCAAACTAGAACTTTTTACATAAACAAGCAAACGAGATAGTATCTTTTTTCTGAAAACTGTTTATATCCAGTTATAATATTATTGTTATATCAGTTCGGTCTATCAAAACTATCTTAACCGAAACTATATTAATCGAAATTTTAGCGAAACTATCTTAATCGACAATATATCAAAACTATTTTAATCGTATATTATTAATTGCCTTTCAAGGTTTTATTTAAGGATATTTTTAATGGTGTTATATACAGGGCTGTAGTGGAAGGCCCACAGCAGGGGCACAGGCTAGGAAGAGCGTAAACTCGGCTGAAGTAATTCGCAGCAGAGAATATGTCCATGAATGGGGGCACAATCTGGATGATTTTGCCAGGGACGCAAGATCATCTAACTGCAGTGCTGGTTATTTATCATTGAGAAGTAGTTTAGCAATGCAACTTTCTGTGCTACAATCTAAAATACTCATTATGATATGCTTGAGCAAGTTCATGCCGGATCGGAGGAAGTAGATATAAACTTTCTTTGCTATTCGTTGAAGAAAACATTTGGGCTAACAATGAACCGGATGAAATTTTTTCATAATTCGATGAACTGGTTGTTCAAATTTTAGGTACTTACTGCTGATTATGTACCTATTTCTCGTAATAAACCATTTAAAATATTTTCGAAATATTTAAATTGTTTTTTGTTTTTACGAATGCGTGTATTGTCCTTCTCATATTTTTTAATATTAATTTTTAAGGGCACGGATCGAAAATATATGACATAACTTTAACATAGTCGTACTTCATTATGCGTAAGTAAGTAAATATTTCTAATTTAATTTTTTCATGATTAATATGTGCTGGTTATTTTAGACTCGCTACATACTTGATCGTTGTAGTGAGGTGGATTTGTTCTCGAATGGCCAAAAGGTGTCATCCAAAGCTGAGAATAAGAATGCATGGAAAAGAATGCCTTCACTTTGTTTTTTCCAATACCAAGCACACCATCTCTTATTGCTCGACTTTCAGCTTCTGAAAATGCTCTGTCCCCTCTGTAAATCTCTGAGCACGAATCACCACTTGTTCCTGGTCCTAAAAAGCAAAATAAGGGCTTGAAAACCAAAACTCTATTGATATTAAGAAGACATGCAGGGCAGTTTTATGCATTGGCGTACGCAGGGGATGTTGATGGGGGTTGTAACCCCCCATTGCAATGAAATTTTGTATATTTAACATAGGAATATATGAGTTGTAGCTCTGTAAACCCACCCAATCGAGCATATAACCCCCCCCTTATGAACTTTCTGCGTAGGCCTATGGTTTTATGAAAATATATTATACCAAATAATTACAATAATGCTGACTGTAATTTAGCAAAAATTTCGACGTATATAATTTTCTTATTTTTTATCTGTTGAATGATTTTTAGAATACTATTGGACAGGTTAGTTTTTCCATATAGTAATCATTCATCCAAAAGCATTTTAATACCCTTTGAACTTAACAGTCTTATTTCAACACTCATCTGACTTTTATGCGTATGATGTGAGGAATATACAGGGAAGTGTCAACGTTTTGGAGAGTGGGGGAGGAGGCGATAGATCTTTTACGGCACAAACTAATGGCGCCATCTGCTGCCACAAACCTCCAATCATTAACGGATCCAGCGAGGGGCGGAGGGGGCGATCACCTCTCCCCGTCAGGCTTAAATAGGAAAAAATAAAGACGATGAATATTTTATATGTCGTTTGTTACGACCGCAATAAACAAAAGTCTTACATTAGCATCCAGTCTCCAAGTCTTCGAGAAATGAGATCCAACCGTTTTTACACGAATCTATAAGTTTCTCACCCTTTAAAGCTATGTTTTCAGCAAGTGTTGCGTTAGTTGAAGCGCCGTTAAACTTGCCTTCGAACGCGGATGACAGAAGAGAAACTTTTAATACACACCCACAGAAATATTCATATTGATGTAAATAAAGTGATTGACAAATTTTCAAAGAAACCAAGATGGCTTGATTTCGCACTTAACACTAAACTACACAATAATTTTCAACACTCACGTATAAATATAATAAAAATAAGCAACGAATTACTAAACTACTCAACTTACTAAACTTAATTTTTTTTAAAAGTTGCTTGTTATAAAAAAAGTAAAATAATTACAATGTTTTTATAGTTTAAATTTAAACTTGTTCTATTAATTACATTGTAAATTATCGTTTTGGTTATTGTATATGTCTCCTTTACTAGCTTATCCTTCTGTCATACTTGACTATAATCTACCCTAAACCATATAGTTTAATTAAAGAAAAGACCATCTTTAATTCATTGACGTAAATTAAATATTTTGGTTAGTGTAAAGGAATACTAGTAATATAACAACATTTACCTAAACTATTTAATAGTCCAAAACTAAAAATTTTCCCAATGAAGGCCCATAAACCGCCCCCCCCGTAACGACATCCTGGATCCACCATTGCCCCCAACAGTTATTATAAAATGTTAATTAGTTAATTAAATAATTAAAATAAACTTAATCACAAAACAACAACCACTTGAACGATTTCAATTTTACTGATTTCGCAGAGCACCAAGCTTTAAGGTGGCTAGTTTCATAAAGACTGGAGCAAATATACATTTAGAGAGAAGATAATTTTTTTTTAACAATAGATACTCCAGGGGGCACTGTCAAAGCAGTATTATTGACGGCATGGTGCAGATATCTATTGACAAGAAATTGAATTAAAATACAAAGTTGTTTCAGCTTTTCTGAATTAGTGGCAATGTTTAATGTTACTTTTGAAGTTAAAATTTTCATATTATTTCTCGATAGTTGGGAGGGCAAAATATGCCTTTCGCCCCTTCTTCTCTGAGATTTGGGGCGAAAAACCACATACCCTCTGTTGGCATGCGCCTGGGAATATGTAATACTCACCCCCAAACGCGGAATCAAAATTGCGGTTGGGATCCGTTCCTCTACAGAAAGGATTATAAGGATTCCTTGAGCGGTTCTTCCTCCACATGCGATTCTGTTAGTTGAAAAGAAAATAGAAAACATGTGTAGGTAAGCTGGAAACATTAGTTTCATCTTAGCTGCCATAAGTACTTCACTAATCTGCAGCGAATAGCGTTGCATTTGTTTAATAACCAAATTCAAATTAGATAATTGTTGAATGATACTTACAATTTGCCAAGTGTATTTATACCCATCTGGATTGGCAACTGGTAAGATATACCAATCATATCTATCCACAAGTCCCTTGATTTCTGGATCTGTATCATACCCTGTTAGTAATTGTTGTGAGAAATAAACAGCTGTGGCCGGTGCAACCCATTCACGAGCATGAATTCCGGCGTCAATCCAAATTGCCGATTTGTTTTCACCTGGAGTGCCGATCTAAAACGGCAGAAGATTTTTAAGCAATTTTCACAGAAAATTAAACTTTTAAACATATTCCATATAAGATTCTCAAACAGTTTCTACAGAAGATTTTTAAACAATTCTCATAGAAAACTTTTAAACATATTCCATATAAGACTCTTAAACAGTTTCTATAGAAGAATTTTAGACATTTTCAGTAGCAACATTTTAAACAATTTCCACGGAAGATTTTTAAGCAATTTCCATGTAAAACTTTTAAATAATTTCCATAAATACAGAGATATTCTAAACATATTTAAAATCATACACAAATAGATTTTCATATGAATGGAATCTGAAACTGTACCTTTAAGCCTCGGATGGGATTTCCTTCATAAGTAGTGCCAAACGTTCTTACAGAAGCTATAGATCCATAACGTGCGGCAGAAGTGTCCATAAAACTGATAATCTGGAAGTGAAAATCGGACATCAAATCTGAGAGATTGGTGTTAACAAAACTAAAGCATCATCATTACCGTTTATGTCTGATTAGTCAAACTCACGGCATCAAATGTGTGATACACGTCTAATTGGAAGTTCGTTTGTCTGCCAGCCCATTCATCGTCTGGTGGATTCTCCTCCCGCTCAGTATCTATCAATCTATAAATATAACAGAGAGCCATAAGAGTAGGCCTCAAAAAAAAATCGTACAAGTTAATCAAAGGTTTGTATTAATTTTGTTCATGACGTGGGATGATGTAAACGTACTCTTGCAAGTTTTCTGTAATGACGTAGAAGTCGATACCATTGGCTCGTAATTCTTCTTCGATGTCGTCTGCAATTTCTGGTGGGACTCGCACATTTACCTTTTCATATAAAGCCACCGGATCGTTCCAAAAGTCCACCTGCGGGACATCGAATCAATTTGATAAACCATTTTGGAAACGAAAGTTAAGATAATAGTAAAAATTTCAAGATATTTTATTATTAATCAAATACATAACTCGAAATTCTGTTTATGAAATGTTCAAAAATCAATTGTTCATATATATATATAAGAAATAGGGAAGAAATACTTAGAAGAGTTGAAGAATTCTACAAAAATCTATACGAAAGTAACAGTGAATTAAACGAAGACATTGAAATAGTCGAAGGAACAGCTCCTAAAATCTTAAAAGAAGAAGTTTCATTTGCAATAAAAAGCATGAAGAAAGGAAGAGCCCCTGGTGATGATGGTATTACATTAGATATCCTAAAAGAAGCTGGAGAATATGTAGAAGACATACTTGCAAAATTCTTTACCAAATGTCTTAACAGCGGTAACATACCAAACCAATGGGATTCTGCAACAGTAATTCTTTTGCATAAAAAAGGTGATAAAGAGGATTTGAAAAATTACCGACCAATTAGCTTGTTACCTGCTATTTATAAAATCTTCACAAAAGTTCTAACACATCGCCTGCAGAAAAAATTAGATGCAGCTCAACCAAGAGAACAAGCTGGATTTCGAAGTGGATTCAGTACAGTGGACCATATTCAAGTATTAAGAGAATTAATTGAAAGAACACATGAATATGAACTTCCATTGTGTGTTGCATTTATTGACTATGAGAAGGCCTTTGACTCTATAAAAACATCAGCAGTCATCAACTCTTTAAGATCAACAGACATTGAGGATGTGTACATTGACATGGTGAAACGTGTGTATAAAAATGCAAGTGCAAAATTTCGGTTACATAAAGATACCAAAACTATCAAACTTGGCAAAGGGGTGAGGCAGGGAGATACCATTTCTCCAAAACTTTTTACTTCTGCTTTACAGATGATTTTTCAGCTGATAAATTGGAATAACAAGGGAATAAAAATAAATGGTGAATATTTAAATCATCTGCGGTTTGCTGATGACATTGTTATTTTTTCAACGGACCCATTAGAACTCCAAGACATGGTACAAGAGCTCTCAACTAGAAGTGAAGAAGTTGGACTCAAGATGAACCTACAAAAAACTAAGATCATGTTCAATAATTTTGTAGAGGAAACAAAAATACAAGTTGACAACACTGAGCTAGAAATTGCTGATTCATATATTTACCTTGGCCAGCTGATTTCAATGGATGGCAACATTATGAAAGAACTCAACAGACGTATTAAACTTGGCTGGAGTGCATTTGGAAGAAACAGTTTTATCCTGAAGGGGAAATTGCCTTTGTGTCTAAAAAGAAAGGTCTTCAACCAGTGTGTATTGCCAGTCCTCTCTTATGGATCAGAGACATGGAGTCTAACAGTTGGAGCAATACGAAAGTTACAGACAACGCAAAGGAGCATGGAGAGGTGCATGCTTGGAATAACTAGGAGAGATCGAAAAAGAAACACTTGGGTGAGAGAGCAAACTAGAGTAGAGGACATCATTGTTAAAGTAAAAGGGCTGAAATGGCGATGGGCTGGGCATATTGCAAGAAGAACTGATCAACGATGGACAACAGAAATTCTGAACTGGATTCCAAGAGACCACCGAAGACCTAGAAAACGTCCTCAAACTAGATGGGTGGATGAAATAAGAAAACAGGTTGGGGTGACGTGGAAGCGAATTGCTCAGGATAGACTTGTGTGGAAAGCATTTGGAGAGACCTTCATCCAGCAGTGGATAGATAATGGTTGAATATGATGATGATGATGATATATATATATGGCCTGCAAAAGGGTTGCTGGTATCTAACTGGAAGGAGACCCACACGCTGAACGTATGTGACGATGTGTGGAACCGGCCAGGCCAGTAACCTAGTGTCCTACCCCGCCTTCAAGTGGTGGCAGTACTGAAAGCTTGACAATTCATTAGTCTTTCGTTCTAGAAAGATGGTTGTGGGAGTGTAAGGGGCGGGATTAGAGATTGGTTGGGGGCCCGATCTTCTAAACTGCCTAAAGGTACGTAAATTTTGTCCCCGGCCTGAGTTATGGTTTCATTTGCCTATTAATACTTCAATATTGCAATTATAAATCAATGCAAATATATTAAAGTTTGCATTTTTTCTTATTTTTTACAAATTTCCTTTATGTGTTCATTCCAAGTTAAGTGCTCGTTTATTTCAATTCCTAGAAATTTTATTTCATTTGTTCTACCTATAATTTTATTGTCTAATTTCAATGTTTCCTCAATATCGATTTTTTTTGTTTATATTATGAAGTATATTTATTTTTGTCAGTATTTAAAATTAGACCATTTTCCTTAAACCATTTTCCCAAATTTAGTAATTTGTTTCTTGCCGTTTCATATAAATACTGTTGTTTGTTCTCCAAAAATCAATCCAATATCATCAGCCAATAGATTTATGTCACTATCAACCTCTACTATATCGTTTATGTATAGAATGAATAATAGTTGGCCAAGTATTGACCCCTGAGGGACCCCATAATTATTTTTTAGTTTTTGTGAATAGCTATTTCCAATTTTTACAATTTGTTTTTATCCTTTAAATAACTTTATATTAATTTGTATATATTTCCACGGATAATATATTCTTCTAGTTTATTGAGGAGTATCCCTCTAACTAAGACATCAAAGGCCTTACTCAGATCAAAATATAATCCCATTACAAATTCTTTATTTTCAATTTTTTTCCTGTATTTTATTTATAGTTTTCATCAGTATATCTTCTGTGGTTTTACCTTTTCTAAATCCATACTGATTTTTATTTAGAATTTTATTCTTTTCTATAAAGTTTATTAGTTCATTATATAATAATTTTTCAAATACTTTTGAAAAGATTGGTAAGATCGATATTGGTCTGTAGATATTTTTATCTGTTTTTTTCCCCTTCTTGCATATAGGTATAATCTTTGCTATTTTCATTTCATTTGGTATATTGCTTGTTTTAATTATAGATTGATATATTTCGAATAGTGGTTTTATCAGTTCGTTAGCACACTTTTTTATTATTTTAGGTTTAAGTCCTGCATATCCTTCAGATTTGTTTTCTTTTATTTTTTCTAATTCTTTTTTTGTATTTCATTTTGAGTGAATGTTCCTAAGTACATACTGTTAATTACGAACTGTGGTAAATTACTATATTAGTTTCGTCCTGTATCTCATTTATAATATTTTTTGCTAAGTTTATGAAAAAATCATTTAGTGCATCTGCAACCTCTGTTTCATTCATTATGTCTGCCATGTTTATTTGTAAAGTGATTTTTTTATTTAAATTGTTTTTGTCCTTTCCCAACAATTTATTAATGCTTTTCCATTGCGACTTAGTATCCTTATTTAACAGATTATCATTAAAGTAAGCTACTTTTTTGTTCAGTATTATTTTATTTAATTTGTTTCTTTTTTTTTATAAATAATTTCCAGTTTGATTTTGTGCTTTTTTTCATAAATTTTTTATTTGCGTTATTTTTTTATTTATCCATTTTTTTTACAATTTTATCAAACCACGGCTTTTTTTGTTTTTTTATTACTCTTTCTTCTTCTTTGAAACAGATGTTGTAATGAGTTTTTATAATTTTTATAAATGTACCATATATTTTTTCCACATCAGTGTTGAGACCCTCCAAGACTTTCCAATCTGTGTTCTGTAACGTTGTTTTAAATTTGTCTATATTTTTCTTAGAGTAATTTCTAATTTTTCTGGCAGTTCGTTTAACTTTAGTTTTGCTTGTTAATCTTATTAATATTGGCTTATGATCACTTACATGTATCTCCAATATAGTTAGGTCCATTGGTATATTTGTAAAACACAAGTCAATAGTAGAAATAAAATACAGGGTACCAGGGAGGAAATTACATAAAAAGGTTAAACACTGGTAAAATAGCAATGAAAAAGATCACTCAAGCTTTCGGACGCATCAGCAGCAGTCCTTCATCAGGAGTAATGACGATGTTATGTTTCTGTCTCTTTTTTATACTTGAAATTTCTGGAAAACCCTTCATCAGAGTAGTCCCGCAGAATGGGAAAACCCAATGAGAACCAATGGGAGGCCTCCAATAGAATCATGGAAGAACCCCAATAGGGACCAATGAGAAACCCATACTGCAGGCTACCTAATTTGGAGGTGTCTCATACATTTCAGAGTAAGAGTTGTTTATAAGTTTCTGGAAGTGGTTGTGATGTATTAATGGCTTTCCCGTGTAGTTTGTAAGTTTCCCAAGATTCTAAGAAGAGTCTACTATTCTTGTTTGTGATGTGACGGTGTAGTATTTTTGTTGAGTCCCAGTCGGGTTCGTGTCCGTGTTGTAAAGCGTGTTCTGCCAGACGTGAGGCTATGTCTCCTTTCGCGAGTGCTTGTTTGTGTTCTTTTTTTCTTGTTTTGATCA
>QLNU02015270.1:124430674-124443405 GCA_006491805.2 Dysdera silvatica
GCAAATATCAAAACATTCTATTCCCCTGTCACAACACTTCGCAAACAACTTACAAAAGTTAAAGACCCAGTTCCACCAGAAGATCTCACAGGCATCATATACCAAATACCATGCAAAGACTGCAACAAACATTACATAGGACAAACAAAAAGAATGATCAAAACAAGAAAAAAAGAACACAAACAAGCACTCGCGAAAGGAGACATAGCCTCACGTCTGGCAGAACACGCTTTACAACACGGACACGAACCCGACTGGGACTCAACAAAAATACTACACCGGCACATCAAACAAGAATAGTAGACTCATCTCAGAATCTTGGGAAACTTACAAACTACACGGGAAAGCCATTAATACATCACAACCACTTCCAGAAACTTATAAACAACTCTTACTCTGAAATGTATGAGACATCCCCAAATTAGGTAACCCGCAGTGTGGGTTTCTCATTGGTCCCTATTGGGGTTCTTCCATGATTCTATTGGAGGCCTCCCATGGGTTCCCACTGGGTTTTTTCATTCTGCGGGACTACTCTGATGAAGGGTTTTCCAGAAATTTCAAGTATAAAAAGAGACAGAAACATAACATCGTCATTACTCCTGATGAAGGACTGCTGCTGACGCGTCCGAAAGCTTGAGTGATCTTTTTCATTGCTATTTTACCAGTGTTTAACCTTTTTATGTAACAAGTCAATAATACTGCTTGAATTTAATACTATTCTTGTGGGTTCCAACACTTTGTTTTCATATCCTATGGATTCCAGTAAGTCTAATAGCTTATCCTTATCTCGACTTTCATTACCTATATTAATATTAAAATCACCATTTATGATTAACTTTTTTATTTATGTTTTGAATGTAATTTATTTTGTTCTCTAGTATACTTAAGAAGAAGTTTATGTCTCCTGAGGGTGGTCTATATAGTGACATGATTATATTACCATCTGTTTCTGCCCTCATTATTTAAATATTTTCCCCCAAATATTCTACTGCATCTAGAAATTTTATAGTAATATTTATTTTAGAGTACATAGTAATACCTTCTCCTCTTCGAGTTTTCCTATATATATATATATATATATATATATATATATATAACATAGACACGACCAAGTGACAAAAATAGTCCACCAGAAATTGGCAGCGAATTCTGGATTTCTGACAGAGAAATACCCATACTACAAATATGAGCCAGAGACCGTGCATGAGAACGAAACACAAGCTTTACTGGGATAGAGCAATCATAACAGACAAGACAGTCCCACATAACCGTCCTGACATAACCCTCGTCGATAAATCGAATAAGACCACGTACCTAATCGACATAGCAGTACCCAACACCAATAACATACAGACAACCTACACAACGAAAATCACCAAGTACCAAGATCTCAGACATGAAGTACGAGATATATGGGGTATGGAAAAGATCTTCATCATCCCGTTAGTCATCTCAGCAACAGGGATAGTACCAAAAACGCTTGCGACGAATTTGGAAATACTCAACATTGACCCAAACACCTACATTGAAATACAAAAAGCCACAATCCTAAACACGTGTCACATTGTCAGGAAGTTTCTAGACATGGCACATTAAGAAGTGATGTAAAAAGAGGCTTGGGAACATGGCGCTCTGCCCGTCCCAAAGCCTGTTTCCGCCAAGAATGGGCGAGGAAAACTTTTATATATATATATATATATATATATATTTACTTTTATCTATTTAGACTTGTTTCACAATCATCTTTTTTCCAGGTCTCCGTAATTATGACGATTTCAGGATCCTGTTGTTGTTCGACGATATTTTCAATTATCTCTATTTTATTATTTATGCTCTGTGCATTCATATGAAGTATCCTTATATTGGCATTTATTTCTTGTGTCATTAGTGGTCCATTTTTTTGTCTTATTTTGTTTTCCCGTTTGTTTGATTGTATCTTTTTTCTCAGTTTTTGTACTTTTGTTTTTTGGATAGCCGTTAATCATTTTAAGTCTTTTATGTCTTGTAATCCCTGGATATCATAAATAGTTGAGTTTTCATTTTCTCTTAATTTTATTTTCCCATTCGTGGTCCAAACGTATTTTCAGTTGTTTTCTCTTTTGAATTTTAAACTTCATTTAATAAGTACCTTTTCCAACTGGTTAAATGTTCATTGAGAAAAATCTTTTCACGTCCGCCGTATCCTAGTTTGTAATCATAAATCAATAAATCAATAGAAGTATATTGAAGAAGGCCTGCAAAAGGGTTGCTGGTATCTAACTGGAAGGAGACCCACACGCTGAACGTATGTGACGATGTGTGGAACCGGCCAGGCCAGTAACCTAGTGTCCTACCCCGCCTTCAAGTGGTGCAGGCTGAGCTTTCTATTTATGTGGCAAATTAATATTTGCTACACGGATAGAAAGGCGGAAGGGGAGGGCTAATTCACCAACCCGTCTAGCCAGCGTGGTGAAATTATGGCTAATTCCTCCATTATGTTGACACACCAGAAACCATGGCCCCTAGTCTCCAGGTGCTGGAGTGCTCCTGATCAAGGCAGCGGTCAGTGTGGCATGAAAGCAGGGGGTGCTAAGAATCACTGGAATGGCCCAGGCTGCCGTTTGTTATTGACCTTGGCTACGTTTAATGGACGATCCCTTGCTTCTGAAGCAAAACTTCAGGAATTGGAAGAGGAACTAGACAAGATCAAATGGGACATTGTAGGACTCAGTGAAGTTAGAAGAAAAGGTGAAGAGTTGGTGGAACTTAAAAGTGGACATTTGTTTTATTATAGAGGAACGGAAACTGGAAGAACAAGTGGTGTTGGCTTCTTAATCAACAAAAGAATTAAAGACTACCTTCTTGAAGTCGAAAGCACGTCAGATCGAGCAGCGAGGCTCGTTGTTCAACTAACCCAGCGATACCAACTTCAAATAGTACAGGTATATGCACCAACATCAAGCCATACCGACGAAGAGGTTGAAGAATTTTATGAAGAAATCAAAGAGTTACACACCAAAGGGAAACAACATATCAAGCTCATCATGGGGGATTTCAATGCAAGAATTGGACAACAGGAACAAGGAGAGACATCGGTTGGTAAATACGGATATGGGGAAAGGAATGAACGTGGCGATCAACTCATCGAATTTGCAGAAGCTGAAAATCTTAGCATCATGAATTCATTTTTTAAGAAGAAACCGCAAAGAAAATGGACATGGAAACACCCCAATGGGGGAACTAGCGAAATTGACTATATCTTACGTGGAAATATTCGACGAAACAATACGCAATATAAATAAGACACAAAAAACAACGTTTTAGAAGCGTATTTATGTCAAGAACGTGTTTACTCATGAAGAAGGGCGAACTTTTATCGCCCGAAACGCGTAGCTTGAACTCAATCTTGACATAAATACGCTTCTAAAACGTTGTTTTGTTGTGTCAGACTATATCTTGGCAAACAAGAAATCAATTATTGAAGATTGCAGTGTACTGAACAGATTTAATACTGGAAGTGATCATCGAATGGTGAGATGTAAAGTGCACTTAAATACTAAATTAGAACGACAGAAGCTCATTAGGAAACAAGTAAGTAAGAGGGTGGATTTAAAGAAATTAAAAGAAAATACCGAGGCATTCAAGTTGGAATTAAAAAATCGCTTTTCTGCACTGGAAGGACTTATTGAAGAAGTTTAAGGATACGAAAGAGTTATAAAAACTATGCATTTAAGTTTTAGAAAATACCACACAAAACTTTACTATATATTTTCTATTAAATATTAATGAAAAAGATAACAAAACATCATAAAAATATCAAAACTACAATAGCATAAAAATTGTGTAATTTAATTAAAGGACGGGATAAATATCATTTTAATTTAAACAAAATAAAATATTTTATGAATGTGGACAGGGCGCTCTATCCACATGTAGACTGTGGGCCGGAGGATCTTATATCAACCTATAGGACCATAGGTCGAAATTTAAGACAAGCAAAATTGGGATGATCTGTGTATTTTCATTTTATATGTAAAATGCTTAATTACATTTTATTAAATTTTAGACTTAAGAATTTTTTTTCATTTCCAGGTGAAGGAATCTGTTTGTTTCTCTGGTGGAAACTTGCACTCGTATACACATACTTTTCATCCAGTTTTAATATTTAATCATATATTATACGTGATTATAAAATTTTTATTCAAATCTATTTTTAAGTCTTTCGGCCACTATTGTTCTAGCGGCCTAACATCGGTTTTACAGGTTGAAAAAAACAAATAAAAAATTATCATAATTTTTGATAGAATAACAGTTCGTAATGTTTTTTAGACTTGGGCATGAAAGAAGGTGGTTTCCTGTCATTGACCGTATTCACACAAGGGACATGTAGATGAATTAATTAGGTTAATTCATTAAAAATATGGGTGCATGTAGTTATGTATAGTCATAAATCTGAAGCAATCTACCCCAACTTTCCTTGAAAGTACTTTTGGTATTCTGTATTAATTATAAATAAACATGAAGTCAAAATTTCTTACTGTTTGGCTTGCTGACAACGCCTTTAAAAGTTTGAGTTCGTTTTCGTCGCTTGCGAACATCCCAAGCATCTTGTGTCTTAAAGGGGACAAATTTGTATGATAATATTAGTGTTAAAATAAAAAGCATTTGCCATAAGTAAGTAAATAAAATTTTCAGTTTATGACAATCTTTGACAGCTCATTCATCACATACATAGGTGAATGTTGCTTTCTTCTAAATTGAAAGGGTATTTTGGACTACTTTTCCACTATCACTTCATTCACTGAACTTCGATAGGTGAATTACATAAAGTAATACGTCATGCCAAATATATGTCCATATGTATTAATTACTTATAAACCCCTAGATATAAATTATGCAATTTAGTAAACTCCCGACTATTCGTGTTCAAAAACGCACTAAAAAAAAAGCAAGTTCACCTCAGACATTACCAATTAGACATGATGATGAAACTTTCATGTTAAAAATACTTGGAAGACTTACAGATACATGAAAGACTTAATTCTGTTTGTATCTCCGATGCTTTTAAACTACAGTTTAGTCATACGGTTTGAAAAGAATTGTGAAGCCCAAAATTGCGATGAATCATATTTAATACACTAACAGACGATCACCTACGTTTCCATATACCATGAAACAACCTGGAGTCTTTTAACATCAGAGATTACTATGGAAAAAATTCCCCTATTGGTGCGCGGTGATCATTCCCACGATATCTGGTTAGCAGTTATCCCCCACCCCCATAGGCGTAGGCGGGAAGTTCGTAAGTGGTGAGGGGTTATATGCTCAATGGGGTTTACAGAGCTGCAACTCACATATTCCTATGTTAAATATACAAAATTTCATTGCAATGGGGGTTACAACCCCCATCAACACCCCCTGCGTACGCCAGTGCCCCTTCCAAGAAAAAAAGCCTTAAAATATATTTTTTCCTTTAAAGCTTCAGGTTTCACTATATAATGTACATATATATATATATATACAGGGTGAGTTCAATCCACCGCACCCACGAAACATTTTTGAAATAGCCATCTGTTCACTGATTGGACTAGTTTCACCAATAGGCGCTAACGAGTAACAACTGTGTTGTTTATTTTTCCGAGATAACCTTTTCATTGGTTCTATACTATCAGAAAAAGGGTAAGCCCAATTTGGCGACTTTGCATGCTGTCTTCACCGTGTTACGAACAACGAAAATAAAATTTACAATATTCTTACGCGCGAGAATGATCAGTTTATTAGAATTGGTGGTTTATAGCTATTTCTTAAATCTCTTCCTAATTAATAAATATAAAAAACCTCAGTTTTTAAAAATTATGCACTAGAGAACATTTAGACATCGTCCAATTTTCCTAACCTAACGGTGGGGGGGGGGGGTCGCGAGGATTTGACCTCCATCGCCTAGATTTTAACGTGCATTTTTTTTAACATGGTTAATTTTCTGGACTATGAGTTAAAATAACCTCACCCCTGTTCCAACTTTCTGATAATGCTTATGCACCGCCCTGTACATTTTTAATTCAGTGACCTTTTGCCTTACTACGGTGTTTATAATTGTCATCATCTGATTGATGATATTACAACTAATCAATGGTTTCAAACGCGTCTACTTTTTTCTCTTTTGTGGGTAGAGGGTAAGCAAGCCGTGCTCCAATCAGCTTCTTTCATAAAATTATTACAAAGTTGTAAAGTAAGTTCGTGCGCACTTTTTGTACAACCTAGCAGTAGTAATATTTTTATCTTTTTGTGTTTAAAAACTGCTTGGTTATGTGTGTGTGTGTGTGTGGTGGGGGGGATGTATTCAAATAATATCCGACCTTGAATATTTGGTAGTTGTAACATAAAAACTATTTGTAATAGCACCGGGAGCAGGGGTTGGTGGGGTCATAACTCCATTGACCTTTTGTTTTCCTGTATACAATTAAATTTTGATTGTCGAAACTCTCCCCACCTCTTAGTACACCCATAACCCCTTATAAAATGTTTGCGTACGTTACTGAAACATTGTATTTTCTTTCACTTTATCCAATAGATACACTGAACATAAGACACGTTACGAGTTCCACTGGCACAAAGTCAAGATTCCTCTTTTTCTCGTACAAAAATACGTTGCCTATTAATTATTTGTGGTGGGGGCCTGGACTTCACCCTATGTTGCCCCCTCCTATACTTCGGTCTTTATAAGAAGGCTAAATTTGAATATAATATTCAATTTTTGTTGCTTTTCTCAAGTTATTACAGGATTTGGAAAGATGGGGGGAAGCGTGTAAGCACCGGCCCCCCTTGGAGAGATAGAGAGGATTGCCTCATTGGAGGAATTTTTAGGAGATTGGCTCGTATTTACATTACAGACTGAGAAAGTCAGGAAAACTCACAAGTAACCCCTCCCCCACTTCCTCGGAGCTCACATGCCGAATCTAACGAATTTAATTGAGCTTAATGTAGACACATTAAAATCCTTAATGTATGAAAATTAGCAGCTATATTCCCATGGAAATCGAGAAATTAAATATTAAAAGGTAGTTAAAATAGCGCCAATTGCAACCCTTTTGGCAATACGATAGGTAGTTGGTATGTATTCTAAAATTTTAAAATACGTTCAGTAATACAGAGCTGGCTTTAACTTGTTAAATTTAAACGTATTAGATTTTGAAGTAGCTGTAAAGTTATTTTTTTCTCTATTCGTTAAATTGAAGTTCTATATTCTTTTTATTTTATTTCTGAAAGTCATAGCAGAAAACAAATTACTTTAATTTTTATAATCACATTGCAAGTTGCAATTCAGTTTGTACATAAGAGAAGCATTCATTTTATTTCGAATTCCGCACGTGAATGTTTTCGTGAAATAATTTCAGCCAAACTAGTTTGTTTACTTTCGAAAATTGCATTTAAGGGTTCAGAGAGCTTTCTTGACGAATGTTGCAGGTTACACCTTTATTACAATTAGCCCTGTCTAATTTATTATTGAGTATTCAGTTTCTATCCAAAATATGAAATCATTCAGTTCCAGTCTATTCCGTGTTGAATAGTCATAAAACCAATAATTAAACCTTTTTTTCCGTCATAAAATGAACGAAATACTGCCATAATAAATCTTATACTAATTTGGTTCAACAAATGGAATATCGCGCCAAGTGGGCATGTAATCTTAAAAATAAGGTTGGCCTCCACTAACCTATGATTCACTGAATCAGCAAATATAATCCGCTCGAAAAAATTAAAAAAACAAAAAAATATAAAATTCCATTTTTCGACCCAACAATGATTTGCAAATAGGCTTATAATAACATAAGGATTTCAAAAATGTATCGGAGGTGCGGTGGATTAAACTCACCCTGTATATCTCTGCATATTACTTCAGCATCAATTTAATTACTACAATAGAGAGTAAATAGTATTTGATTGTAATACTTTAATAAAATCGAAACTTCAACTTACCCGATAAATTTTCGCTCTCCATTTGCCACTAACGATAACGCTAAAACGAGAATCCAGGTTCTCCACATGTTTCTAGAATAAATAATGCGAAGTTATTAAAACTATTCACTCTTAAAAAAGTAAAGAATCAAACGATATTTACCATGAAGATAGAAAACAGCTTCCCCTAATATTTGCTCCCTTTTTTTTTGATAAATATATTTTTTGTTAATAACGCAATATATATACATACACACATATATATATGTATATATATGACGAAGTATGGTCTCACATCTTAAATACATAATACAATGCTAACTTATATTTGAACTACCGAAATTAAATAAATTTAATAAATAAATAAGATTGATATATAATCTTTACTGCTCAGCGAGCAATCCCACCATGGAATGAAATTCTTTCCAAGAAATTTCTAAAAATATTGCTCATTGCAAGAAAACTAACTTTTTGAAAGCGAATCCAATTTTCTGCTTGTATATCTTCTTATCAAATGGGTTTCTCTGAACAAATTTTCAGTTGCCAAAGGCGAGAGAGCGTAAAATGAAAATTTGATGTTGTCACGTGGGTTCCTCGGAAGCGTCTGGTGGGCAAATCCACGGAGGGTCGTCTTTAAATTTGTCCTCCAGAAGTGCACACCTTCTTTCTGATTTGCCATCTTCCTGTTGTTCGTTGTCGTCGTCATGAAGTTCCGTAAGTGGGGAGGGGTGACTTCATCCCCCTCCTGGAAATTACTAAAGCTAGCTTTGGCTGTACTAGTAAGTTTGCTTTTCGGAAGATTTTTATCGCTGAAGCGTCGCCGACCCTGGGGTGAGAATGCTCTTCCGTTCAGATGTCCATCCAGTGTGACTTTTGAGCTTTTGACGACGAAGTAACTGGGTGGCTTTCCCAAAGGTCAATGTCTCTTTAATCAGTCGGCTATTCCGGTTCTTTAGAACGTTACAGCTTCGGTACATTTAAATACCTCGCTGCGAAGACGACATCTTGTCGGTCAATACACTTTGGAAAGGTTTCGCGTATAAGGAAGTGATTTTTTTTATACCTGCTTGAGCTATTCACTCCTTAGATTCCAAAGTAGAGGGTACATGACATTGTTCTAGAAACTCATGTAATATTGCTCACAAATGATATAAAAAGGTGACGATATAAAAAACAACAACAATTATGCGTATGTAATACGCAAGGTGCTTTCTTGGTTGAATTATATAGCATTAGGTTGTTATTGATTCGGAGAATTTTAACATTATAGGTAGATGGAAATTGTAGTGGGTTAATACTTTATGTCGGTTGTTTCATAAAATTTTAACTGAGGGTTGTGCTTTCGTTTGATAATCTTAAGCAAACATTTAAAATATTTTTAAATTGGAAAAGAATAATCTGCAAGAGTGTTTTTGCGAGTAGAGAGATGTGGGAATTTATAAGATTATTTTTCATCCGCGTTTTATTTTTTTTTATCTTTAATTGTCTTCTATAATTTTGGTTTTTGGTAAGACTGAAAATTGTTGGAAATTGCTTGCTTGTTTGATTGATTGTTTGGCTTTTTTATGGCGCAAGAGCATCTGGGCTATACTGCGCCACAATTTACGTGTTCACAATTTACGTCGAATTTACGTGTTATGTTAAAAGACAACATTAATTTTGAAATGTAAAGTGGTTTGATTCTTTATTCAATTGAATCGGCCATTTTGAAAAGGGGTCAACTCCATAGGAAAACAATGAAACATAACCCCTTTTCAAAATCAGTTAGGTCCTTAGAATTTTTTAGGTCAGTTAATTTTTTAATTTAATTTAGATCAGTTAGAATTTTTATAAAAATTCTATCGTGAGATTATTAATAACATTTAGTTATCACTATAGTTTAAGTACTGAATTTCCATTCTCTTAAAACATGATTTTATATGCAATTTAATCTCATTTAGGTTGATATTTGACGATAGCTTTTGCTACTACCATTAAATTATCATTTTGAAGGTATAGTTTCTTGCATTATTTTAATTGCGTTTAATTTAAAACTAAAAGAAAAAAAAGGAAGAAAGGAAGGACATTTTCATTAAATATCCATATCCAAAATAATTAGTTTAATTTAACTGTTAGTAAACACGTAAGATATTATTACCCTCCGCAGGGATAACACAATTGCCAAATATGGTCAACACAAGAAAGCCTCCGGGGCGAGATTTTTGTGAGTTTTCGTGGGGGAATTTATTATACAATAATTTTTGCCACCCACGTTTTAATTACAGCTCAAACTAGAGCTTATGTAATTTTGGAGAAAAAGAGACGCTTTCCCCATCCTGGATTCGAACCAGGGTCCCTCCGTTTAGCCCGGAGTGTCTTGGACCGCTAGACGAATGAGGACAGGAAACAACGCTCTCTTTCTCCGTATGTAAAGGTGTTAAGGTATTATTACCCTCCGCAGGGATAACACAATTGCCAAATATGGTCAACACAAGAAAGCCTCCGGGGCGAGATTTTTGTGAGTTTTCGTGGGGGAAATTTATTATACTATAATTTTTGCCACCCACGTATATGTAACTCAAACTAGAGCTTTTTTCATTTTTTCCCCCACGAAAAAAGTAAATACGTAAAATAGAATAAAAAGTAAAGTCGGATTCTTGCTAGTAAACGCTCCATTAGATCCCCCACGGAATTACTTTTTGTATTGTCTCTAAAATATATTTTCTTAGATTTAAAATAGAAAAATAAAAAATGCTTTCTTTTATGAAAGTGATTGGTCACTGACATAGAGTTCTTCTTAGATTGATCTTCACTTTTACGGTATGAAGATTTAAAGACAGCCTCTTATCTTTGTTTTCAAAGATAAGCAAACAGTTTTTCGACTGCTTCAAGAAGTAGATAGGTGTGCTTATGGATTTGTAAAGAGATGAATGAAGGAGATGTTTACTCGCCAGTTATCTGTCTATTTCTTAAACACAGGAACCCATGACATTCTTTTAGGATGCTTTTATTTTTCTTGAAGCTTTATTTACCAGTTAGGTTAATGACCTTTTAGCGATTTTACTGCTTCCTTTTCGAGCTTTAATCAGTGGATTAAAATTAACCTATTAATTTATTGATGATAGCGATGTTACGTCCTTCCAATTAAGTATTGCTCCAGCTGTTCGTTCCAAATGTTGCTTTGCATAAAATGGTTTGTTTTCCTTTCAACATATTTTTATCCACTTACATTTTCCAGCCTTTCGATCGTCAATTTCTTAGCGACCAAATAACGATTTGATACGTTGATAAAATCCAAAGACTTTTCCATAGAATTATTATTATTCATAACAGCTTGTAGACTAGGGATGACAAGAAGTAGTTACTTGCCATTAAACCAGGTTCATAATGGGGGGAAGACTTCTGAATTGGTCAGAATAGTGCCAGGTTGATGTTTTTGTAGGTAGTCGTGTCCGGTCAAAATAATAAACTTGGTTTTACTTTCGGCGTTGGCGTGCTTTACATATTAAACAAATGTACAGTCCATATGTACCGACCATGAACGTATAATTCCGAGAGACGTTATGCCCAACCTTCTTCAAAGTGGAAAATATCTACCAGCCGATATGGCTGGTAAGGCTTATTTTTTACTAGACACTTAATATAACATGTATATCAATGGTTCCTAACCTTTTTCAAGCTGCGACACACTTTATAGTAGATAATCAATCTGCGACCCCTACTTTATAGCAACCAAAAGGTATACGAACCTCCTTCTATCCGCCGCTGCCACATTAGCTCAATAAAAGCAATTTTAATAGCGTAAAAAACACACATTAAATATAAAATTATATTAATTATATATGTTATAATTATATATATTTTGTTAATTATATATATATATATATATACAGGGTGGTCCTAAACTATATGTCAAAAATGTAAAGGCAGGTAGAGGGGACCTAAATAAGCAGATTTCGTATAGGAATGTGTGTGCGGTAATGACACATTAAAGCGCTAGCTTGTAAAGCAGTATGAATCACAGGAAACTGAAAAGACAAGTAAAGACAAAAGAAAACAAAAATTTATTAATAGTTTACAAGAGGTGCTCGAAAGAGCGGCCACCAACAGCGATACAAGATTCACAGCGACGGCGCATGGATCGGCGTACATTAGAAAAGACGTCAGGCATGTCGATCACATGTCCAGCAGCAACAGAGAAGCGGGCAACAAGATCTTCTTCAGATGTGACGGGACTCTCGTACACCAGGCTTTTAATATGACCCCAGAAGAAAAAATCCAAGCAGGTTAAATCTTAAATCAAGCAGTTTAAAACACTTTGATGGCTCACACCCAACGCACGTCCTACAGCTCTCGAGCTTGTCGAAGGATTATCCTCGACTGTGTTCAGTATTCTTTCTTCCACTGCAGGAGTTCTGCGATATCTTCCAAAGCCAGTTCCACGCCTGGAAGCATAAAATGATCCACTCATGCGTAACTCCCGATGCAGACGCTCGAATGTTCGACGATCCGGCTGATTCCTATCCGGGAATCGCTCCCTGTACATCCTTTGAGCAGCTAATCCATTTCCTTGTGCAGCCCCATACATGAAATGCATGTCGGCCAGCTCCGCATTGGTGAAACGATGCATGCTGCTCGAGATCCGTGCGGGAAATGATGAATCCAGCTAGCGAAGCGCTTTTATACGCCGCAGTCATCAGCGCTCTCTACCGGCTCAAGGCGACATTACCGCACACACAATCCTATACGAAATCTGCTTATTTAGGTCCCCTCTACCTGCCTTTACATTTTTGACATATAGTTTAGGACCACCCTGT
>QLNU02015270.1:124456070-124468176 GCA_006491805.2 Dysdera silvatica
GTCACCCAATTTCACAGAGACATGATATTGTTGAACTGCAAAGATAAAAAATACAGTCTCGAAATTGAAAGTTCATAGTTTTGAACTAGAAATGGCACTCTTAAATTATAAAATTCTCAGCATTAAACTTGAAGGCTTTGGTTTGAAAAAGAGTCTACAGTGCTAAATTAGAGAATTTACAGTCTTGAATTAGAAAATTTTCAGCGCCCAAATTCAATTCAATTCGAAAATAAAACAATTCCTTGACTACAGTTGAAACTTTCCAAGCGATGAAATTAATTCAAGGAAATTAAACCTGCATGTGGTTGTAGATTGCTTGGTAAGTTAATAGTATATGCAGCACCATAAGTTAATATGTCTGCACCACCATTCAACTTTTCAATTTAACCTTCTAATAATATAATCTCAGAAGATAAACTTATAATATTGACATTCACAGAGACTTACAAGCTGCACCTATTTTTCCTAAAACCAATGCAATGTAGAATGTGCGTCATATATGCGTAAAAACGATTAAGCACAAATAAAAAATACTTGAAGTATACTATTGGTTAAATGTTTCGCGTATTTATGACATTAATGTATCTTTCTTAGATCGTCATTACAAAATTAACTAAAATGGACTCTGTTCTAGAATCTGCATATCGATATATTTACCATTATATTTATTGCTGTTCTTCAATATATGCTTCCACTTACCACAATATGGTGCGCGATTACTGGTGTAGAGAAAGAATTTTCGAGGAGGATGGCTTTTAATGATATTCTGTTGAACATCTGCAGAGAATCCCATAGTGACACAAAAACTTCCATCTTGTCCGCAACTACCACATTTTCCATTCACGAAGTTTTGCCATGAATTACAAGCCACACCAATGGGCTTACAACCATAATGGTTTGGAATAGTTGCCATGAAATAGTCAATAGCTTTATAATGGTCACACACAACTAAATCTCGCGCACCTGGGCAATTAAAACATTTAAAAATTTATTAGTGATTTTTATTTTAAACCAAAATTACCTGTAAAACATAATAATAATGTCTGTAAAACATAATAATAACACCTGTAAAATATAATGATATCTGTAAAATATAATAATATCGGTAAAATATAATAATAATATCTGTAAAATATAATAATATCTGTAAAATATAATATTATCTGTAAAATATAATAATATTTGTAAAATATAATAATATTTGTAAAATGTAATAATAATGCTGCAAAATATAATAAAGTATTTAAGTAAGAGCTCATGTAAAAATGAGCTCTAATCAAACATATTCTGGATATGATCGTTCTATCTATTTATTTATTACATTTTTTATCACATATTAATGCGTGAGAAAGAGCCGAGAAATATACAGAGTGATTCAAAACTAATGGAACAAACTGAAAGGGGTGGTAAAGGACGACAAATAAGCCATATTTGGCGAAATGGCCATGTCCACAAACGAGCCAGTTTGGCTGTAGAGCGTAACTACTGTTTACGTCCAAATCATTGCTACGTAGGCCATTACGGCAATATAACAATAAATTAATGCATAAATTAAGTGATTGGCCTAATAATACCACAGAGACAAAAAATCCGGAATTCCCTTTTCTGATCCGGATCTGTGTTACCATGTATTGAAAATAAGTATAAAACTGCCTTTTTTTACTACATTGGAAAAGAGTTGTAAACTGCTGAGTATGTGAACAGGTGAAGGACATCAAAATAAACAATTTTCGTTCAACTTATTCGTCGTCCATGTTTCATAGCTTATTTGTCGTTCTTTATCACCCTTTTCACTTAGTTCTATTAACTATGAATCACCCTGTATATATAATAATAATAATACATTTGGGTATCCTTTATAAATCAATACATGTTAATCATGGATACAGAAATCAACGAGATACAATATGAACCATCCCCAACAAATATCAGACTCAGTTACGTCTATATAACATCTACATCCCTCATCCAATATCAAATGCGTTATATTTTTTTGAGACAAATATCAATAATTTTAAATAATTCAGGTAAAAATATTCTGCAGGTGACTGACCTCCACGTAAATTTTTATGAACCAGCTTGGGCTTTTTTCTTCCTTGTTCAAGTCTTATGCATATTTGTAATATAACTTATCTCCTCTAGAAGATTGCACCAATACGGGCTTTTATATGCAACCTTAGAATTTATGTATTCCATTTTTCTTTACAATTGGGTTAGTTTTTGAATATAAGTTTATTATTAATGTATAGCCAATCTATTATATACAACTTACTAGCCTAAAGTTGCACTGACAATCATGCTTCTAATAACAAGTCATACCTAAAGGTGCAGATCATACATATGTATGAAGTTGATTGTAGTTATATGCAGTTAATCGTCGTTATATATTATCAATTGTAGTTATACCAACATATTCGTGTATGTAGTAGTTCATTGTATTATTGTAGCTTGACGTACATATAATGTTTCTAATAGGTAGGTTATAAATAAAATAGTTTAGAAAATATAGCTTGTTCTGTGTAGAGATATAGGGCAGGGGCTTTTGGGCTCAATCCCTCCATTGGCTATCGAAACACATTATTTTCTCTAAGGCCTCATCACTTAAATGACGACACCAGTGCAAACAGCCCTTTTCTGTATGCCAGTACGCATCGGCAATCTCCCCTTAGCCCATTGGCTGTTAAGACCTTTTAATGTCTATACTTGTCTGGGATTACAGTGTTGCTTTTTAGGTGGCCACCTTTCCCATTAATTAAGTGCTCAATCATCATCAAGGCCTCATTATATAATCGTCTTTAAAGCTATTTGAGACCTTCCCCCACCCAATAATTTTTGAAATACTGCACTAGTAAAGTTTAGAAAAATTATTTTTCAGAGCGCTAAAAAAACGGAAGAGAAATCTTTATGTTAAAAAAGCACACGTTTTGTTAATAGAGATGCAGTTTTCAATCGTTTTAACGATTTCCGGAAATGAATAAATATATTGATTTCGGTTTGGTTAGTTATTGTTATAACTAGTAGACTTTCGCCATTAGTCCAACGTTTAAGGAAAGATTATTCAACGTTTCGAGAACTGCTGTTCCCTTGATCAAGAGGGGTGATAAGGGGATTTCGCTTGATAAAGGGAACAGCAGTTCTAGAAATGATACCGAAACTATTCTTACACGTTGGACTAGTGATGAAATGTTACCGGTTATGGTAAGCCCTGTTCAGTCGTTTTACTGTTTTTTTTTAGTTATTCTCGACGAATACCTGTTGACTTCCAAGGCCTCATTTTAGGAAACTAACACAATTAGCAGGAATGACAAAGAACTGGAAAAAGGATGGTTTTATAGTCAATTATAGAAAAGCGCGGTTTATGCTGAATTAAATTTGGAATTTCGTATGCTTTAGTTTAACTTTATATATTTTGTATGTTCGCGCTAAATGTGAATTAGACCATGTACATTGTAATTTATTTTAATCTGTTCTGTTATTGCGTTGTATGATGCCCCTCCCTCCCAAAAAAACCAAACAAACTTGCGATTATGATCGTTTCTGTTGATTAAGCAAGAAAAGTGAGAGATGCTTCCATCCCACACGATTACTGAGGTTCGAACATAAGAAAAAAAACCGCATTTTATTATAATATCATTTAAAACCAAGTTGTTTATAAATTAGTGTTGATTTGCTAGAAAAGAGAATTTTAAAATCCCAAGTTATCCATGCAGAGAAAGCTAATGCTGTGCGTTTTTAATTTTTGTGCAGAAAACTGTCTTTTACAATGACAGATAGCTGTAAAGGGATCAGCAGCTTCTTTAATACAATCATAGACGGAAAGAAGATGGATTACTTTCAACACAGTACGAAGTCAATTATGCATTCAAGGGAAACGGCTCGTCTCACATGAAGATTTAAAAATAAATAAATAAATAAATAAATAAATAAATAAATCCACTAGCTTCTAACAAGCGGTTTTCTTCTGTCCTCATCTCCAAGACATGGCTTTAAAATTTCCGGATGGAACGATAAGAATTAAATTTATTTTAAAAAAGCGTAGCTGCACCGCAATATATTTTATAGGAACACTTTATTTTGTAAATGCAATCTATGCACATTATATCAATATTTTATTCTCTAGATATAATCTATATGTCCCATATGAATGTTCTATTCCGTAGATGTAACCTATATACATTGTGTGAATATCCTAAAAATGGGGAATTTTTCTTATCATAGCCGATGACGCTGCAATATTAGATGATAAATTGTTTTTTATATATGAGATATTATTATTCTTCACAGGGTTAACACCATTGCCAAATCCTCTGTACATAGAGCCACCGGGGCGTATTTTTTGTAAATTTCTTGCAAAGAAAAGAATGATTTCACAGTGCTTGGTGGGAACCTAACCCATGACCTCTTGGTGGCAGGCTATGTGCTCTTCCATACTTCTTTCTTCGAACCTCGTTTATAGTGAAGCTTTATATATGCTCTAAGAGAGGGAGGGAAGGATGATAGGTCATCCGTAGCTCAGTTAGAAGAGCCTTTGATAGGCTACCAAGAGGTCGTGGGCTCGGCTCCCACTAGGCACCGTGAAATCATTTTCTTTGCGAGCAATTTACAAAAAATACGCCCTGGTGGCTCTGTGTGCATTTGGCAGTTGTGCTAACCCTGTGAAGGGTAATAATATATCATATATAAAAAACAATTTATCATGAATAATCTATTCTGTAGACGCGATCTGTATACGCTAAAGGCTCTAAGGGAGTTTGTTTGTTTGTTTGGCTTTTTTATGGCGCAAGTACTCTAAGGGAGTAAATCATCTCAAACTTTTTAGTATATGAAACGAAATTAAAATTTATAAATTTTGAATAATAAAATAAGAAATGTTTTACCTTCTAATATGCCTTTTTTAACAAATGTGTCTACAACAGAAGAAGAAGAGCATCCCGGTTGCATTTCCCCACCATTGGGGTAAAAGTCGATGTGACCAGTTTGCTCAAAGCGACTTGGACCTGGAAATAAAATCCCATTAAAATATTTAATAACTCCAATAATTATTACTTACAATTTTCTGAGAAATTGTGTTTTAGGATTCATATTGGGACATAAATTTTGGCGCATATTGCCTGGAGAAAAGACAGTTGCGAAATAGTACGTGGCAAATGTATTTTTCTTTTTTCTTTGGGCATTATGAGTTAAAGCACACGCTTTGATAGGGAACTCAAGAAACAACGATAGCCTTAATCATAATAAGTAATTTCTCCGCACCTTTCTTGATTACATAAGACAGCCCCTTTTTTAACCTCAATATTTTAAAACATCGTTTAAAATTGAACTGCTATATATCATTTTAATTTAAACCTACCCAAAAGGTTCACACAAAATTAGCAATACTCAAATTCACACAATTTTCAATCATTATATTATCATTTATTTAAATAGGCCCTATTTTATTTACTCCTGTTCAAAGGCATGCAAGATTTTGAGCAAAAACAACGTCAATTTTTATTTCCAGGGTGAAGCCCAAAATTAAGATAAAATAATTTTTATTGTTCATCTGTCACCCGACCTCCAGGCCCTCCAACTTTGAATTTTCAAATAGAAACCCCATCTTGTGATATATCATTGCAAACAGCATTAAAAAAAAAAAAAAAATGCAAGGGGGGAAAAATGAAATTGCTTCATGTATTCTTGAGAAAGGTCTAAAAATGAAATCGTTAGTTTAACCTTTTCAAACAGTATTAGAGAGAGAGAGAGAGAGAGAGTGCGCTTTGACCCATTCTTGGATTGAATGAAGGGAAGTGCGCATGAATTTACACACAGTCTGCGCACAAAATAACGTTTCTTCTGCATGTTGGTCATGTTCAGTGATACTAGTAGTAAATATCCCAAATACTGAAGTCAGTTATTACTAACATCAGTTATTACTAGGGCCCGGATTCCTATGCACTTGCATGTTTTTACATATTTCTCTATATTTCGTCTTTGTGCACATATTTTTTATATTTTGAATGTTTCTGCATATTTTGGCATATTTTTTGCAAAACTTTCATAAATTTTTCAAAAAGTGTGTGTTTCTAATTCACTTGCGATTCGATTAATTTGATGGTTTTTTTAAGGCCTTTTTTTTAATTTTTCAAATAAACGTAGGAAAAAATGCTACAGAATATGTTTCCATTATAAATGATATAATTAGATAATATTAAAGTTAGAAAAAATAGTTTCCATCTTTCTGTGATGCTATATCTCAATATGCTTAACATTTTGCACGTCAAGATCAAGGGTAATATTTTTCAGCCCAAGCTATGGGCGCCAGGAGGTATAGGCAAGGGAGGGCCATTGTCCCCCCCCCATATTTCCATTTTCTTTGAACTTAAACAAACGGTGAAGTAGAAATTTTCCATTTTTTATTAGGTAGGGTGAATTAAAATTAGGGTGGGGTGCCTTCGCGCACCCCACCCTAGATTTCACTCTGCCGGCGTCCTTGGGCCAAAGCCAGTGCTCATGATGCCATATTTTCAAACGTATCTCTGTACGTATTTCATACATTGTGGTGTGTATTTTGTATTAATTTTGTGCATACTCATATTCAAGGACGTAACAAAGTGATATTTTTTATGCATTTCAGTACATATTATGTAATAATTTCAAGAACATTTGCACTGTTTCAATAAATTGTCATTTTATACATTTCGAAACATCGCTTATGAGTAAGATACTGATTTCTATGCACTTATATATTTCTGCATATTTTCATGCATAATTTGTAATAATTTGGAGCATATTTGCATATTATTTGAGTTAAATTTTATGCATGAAAATCCGGACTTTAGTTATTACTATCGGGATATCAGTGCGAATAACACTAAAATAACGATTCCTTTTTTAGTTCTTTCTCACGGATGATCGAAACAATTTTATTTTTTTACGTTGTTTACAATAATATATCAAAAGAAAGGGGCTGCCGTTCGCAAATTTAAAGTTGGATGGACCTGGGGACCTAGATTGAATAAAAATTCTTTAAAATTAATTTTGGGTTTCCCCCTGGAAATAAAAATTGACGTGTTTTTACTCAAAATTGTGCCTATCTTAGAACCAAAGTTATTAAGATGGGGCATTTTAAATGAACGTCTAGTGTACATATATATACCCTCCAACCCTGGCGATTTGATCCCCCAGAAGTTATTACGCGAGCGTAACTTAGAACAGTTGATTAATTAAAAGAGGGTACGGGTAGTCTTACGAAGACCTTTGTTAATCAAGTTTGTACAGAACCTGATAAATATATTTGGCAAACAATCGTCAGAAACCGGTTATCTATCACCCAGACTACCCAGCTCTCCCGTAAAAATCGACCAGCTTTGATTAATAGTTTCGTTAAAAAAAAATTTTTTTTTGGTAGAAAATTAAAAATATTAACGTTTTAAGAGAGGCACTCATTCTTTGTAAACTGCGGGGGTAAACTTATCACTGCGCCATTATTAGCATTCGAGTATGAAATAATATTGACTATATTTTTTATGAAAGTTCGCTAACTTACTTTCGGCACTGATGTCGCTGGATTGGCAATGAATTGCGTCAACAAATATGGCATCACTGGGGTCCAGTTTTACATCATTGGAAACATTGCGGAAATACGGGCCAGCTGGATCCAATGCTACGTATGGCAAGACAAAAATGTACATTTAATAACTGCGTACACTATACAATTAAATACTCAATAACCTGTCGGAATAAAAATTATAAAAATATACCATAAAGTTGACTGCTTTTTATGTTCGCTTAGATCTAAACAAGTTATTTAAATACTGGATGGATGGGCGAACAAACGGACAGACAGACAGAAAGATAAATAGATTAATTGCTTATTCATCAAATGGCGAAGTATAGCAAGTTTTCTATTAGTCTTTCGTTGAAAGTTTATAATCTGTTTTTAACTGTTTCATTTCTTGTGAATTGATGTTCGACCCTCTTGAAAGATTCTTTACAGACGTCTACTTTTATAAAAAAAAATGTTCCCATTGCTTTTGCCTTTGCACTTTTTAATTCTTCTAATTTTTGATTTTGGAGGTGGTTTGTGGGGTGTTGACTAGAAGAAAACTGTGTGTGGGATAGGTGTCTTTCGATGGGAAGTAATAATACGGGTATTTTGAATAGTACTTGAAGTTCCACAATATAATTTTAGAGTGTTATAAAAGAAGTTTTATTTAAAAAAAAAAACACGTAAAACAAGCACAAAACTGAAGTGGCGTGCGTATACACACACACACACACACAGAGAGAGAGAGAGCGTATAGTTTGTTCGCGTTGACGAGACCGATGGTACCGTTAAAATTCACGGGAGCAGATTTCACAGTTCATTACAGCAGAGGGGGAGGGGGACGTTATTTCAGAACTGATTCTTACCGAACGTTTGCCTGCGCCAAAAATCAGTTCGGAAATGACGTCCTCCCCTCTGCTGTAATAAACTAGCCCGTTTGTGACGTCAGCTCCCGTGAATTCTAACAGTACCATCGGTCAACTTTTCGCTAGCAAACTATACCTAAAATGCAATAAATATTAGAACCACTGTCGCTTAGTTTTTTTTCCATATTTATAAACAGTAAAACGATTACGCTAATGGTTATAAATCTACCTCTAGCTTCAAAATAGCATAGAAGGCCTTATTAAACTCTATACACTAATTATTAACCCCTTTGCCCTCTTCGTTTTTACATTCCATTTCTCGATTCCCAAACATTTTCGTACAATAAATGGTGCTGCCGCCATACAACCAACAGTAACGTGAAATGACAACACTTTGCGTTCACATAAATCTAATAAGTTCTAGACCGCAAATGTTTCAAATCCTGATGACTTCCAGAGCATAAATTTTGATGTTAAATAGGTGCATATTTAGACACTTTTGACATACAATACATTGACATCTTTTGTCAGTATTTAAGTGTGTGTATGTGCATATGTTTGTTTCCAGTAATGTCATTATGCACACACACAGACTCAAATCCTGATGAAAGACATCAATGTATCTCAAAAGTGCCTAAATATGCACTATTTAGCATCAAAAGTTATATTCTAGAATAGTGTTTTTCAACCATGGGCGCATCTAAGAGGGAGGGGTTTGGGAGTTAGCCCTCCCGAATCTGATATTGAAAAAAAAAACCCCGCACCGTTGTATTATACATAAATTTCGAATTTTTATAAAAGTAATTACCCCTTCTAACTTATGGATGAACCCTCAGAAAAATATTTCTGGGTGCGCCACTGTTCTCAACCACCGGACCGCTGCCCGTATCATGCCATGGCATTTATTACACCGGGCAGCGAGAGATTCTCCTGAAATTTGTCATTTTAATTTTCTTAGTACTTTTGATGAATAAAAATAATTTTCAGAGTTCGAAATCTTTTGCACTCGAGAAAGGGTATACTGCCCATTATGATCCGTCATAAAAAATGCCTGCATGCCAATTAGAATGACATACGGAGTATTCCAGGATTATAGCCAGGATGAAGGGGCAACTTGTTTGTTTGTTTATGGTTTTACTACGCAAAGACTACAATGGTCATGCTGCGCCGGGATCTATTGTTTTCCGAGGGGTCCGAACCTCTTAAAACCTAGGGAACCAAACCCAGACTACAGTGAGCAGTGCAATCTTTATGAGATCTCTGAGTAAGCGTTCTTTGCACTGTTGGGAGTCGAACCCGGATTAACAGCGCACTAGGCGAACGCGTTACCACACTGCGCCACCGTAGGGCGAAGGGGGCAACTGGGCAAGGCAAAGGATATATATGGGGCATAAGGGATATGGGGATCGTTCTAGGTATTTATATATAAATAGCTCTATGGAACAACTGGGGAACAAGCATGGGGAAACTGGTGCCAAATCCCTGTTAGCTCCGGCCTGGCTATAGGCCAGATGCATTCTGTTCTTAAAACTGAATGAAATAACATCCATGTTGACAATGCTAGCTACCAAGCAACAAGGAAGCGTATCCGTTAATGAATAGTAATAAAAGAGTAGTATTGATACCCTTTATAATTATGCCATAAATAATTATTCGTACTTTAATAGTTGAACGTCTGAATTTAAAAAAAAATGTAAAGGTGTTTATACGAGAAAATTTGTTGGCAACGGGCCGTAGCCACCTGAAGGTTGAGGGACACCACTCTAGAATGTCTTTAGTGACATTTGAGGAAGGCAAAAATCAAGAAAAATAGAAGAATTGAACGAAAAGACTAATTATATATACTAAACGTATGTAAAAAATATTGTAAAATAATAGATAATTGTGGAAATATTATCGTGCATGATAAGTCATGTGAAACGTAAAAAAATGTTAGGCTTCGAGGTAGGGGCAGGGGAAAGTGAAAATATTTGACTTTTTCGCAAGAAGCAAGACAAAGAGTTGAAATACCAGTTCTCTTTCTGAAGGGCGTTTCAGATTCTACCCACGTAACACAAGAAAAATAACACCGGAAATTCTTTCTAATAACAATAATGATTTTGATACTGAGTGGGGATTTCGTATGGCCGAAGACTATGGTTGGAACTCTCTATATAAAAAAATATATGTCGAGAAATTATATACAGGGTGTCTCAGCACCAGGGTTATAAACATCTAGGAGGGGTAGGGTACACCTAGACGAACAATATTTGTCATAGAACCTAGGGTCGCAAACCACTCACAGCGCTAGTTCTAAAACCGTCCAGCATGCACAAATATTTACAACCAGTGCGTGAAAAGCGCCAGATAAAACTCAGGTCAGCTGCTCAAGTGCATAGATGATTAGGACATCGCATTTTGCGCTTCTCATGCACTGGTTGTCACTATTTGTGCATGCTGGACGGTTTTAGAACTGACGCTGTGAGTGGTTTGCGACCCTAGATTCTATGACAAATATTGTTCGTCTAGGTGTACCCTACCCCTCCTAGATGTTTGCGGCACCTGTGCTGAGACACCCTGTATATATTATTAAAAATATATATACATAATCGATATATATATCACGCATCCGAATCATTGAATGATTTTATACTGAGTACTTAAGTACAAAAGAAGTTTGGTCACAGGGATTAATTTTAAAGATGGGGAAAAATTCACTTCATAAAATTCGTGAAAATAGCTGCAGTATTTATGAAGAGGTCGTGATGATCTGATTGCTAATGTGGCATACCTACTCTCTCTCTACCCTGGACTTAGGCACCTTCGGACCCCACTAAAACATATGTGGGTTGGACCCTACCAACAATGATAAACAGTAAAGAAATTCACAAAATATAGTTGAAGCCGAACGATATAACATATAAAATATTTATTTTATATAAATCGAACACTACGCAGATTAAATTAAACAATGTCAATCAATCAACGTTTATTGGCGTAGTGATACCAACGCCGATGGTATGGCGTGATTAGATGGTGAAACGTTCGAAAGAAAATAAATATTTCTGCCTTCGGTGGGACCTGAACCCACGACCTTCCACTTGCCGGGCGGAGGCTCTACCCACTGAGCTACGAAGGACAATATATAATCTCTTTACGAACGTATATATATTGTTGCCAGTTATTTCGCAGAATGGTGTAGTACATGGACTACTATTTAAACCAAATTGCAAAGAGACTGGTATTAAATTGATCGAAATGCCCGTTGCAGCATATGTATTTATTTTATATTATAGTGGAAGGTCGTGGGTTCAGGTCCCACCGAAGGCAGAAATATTTATTTTCTTTCGAACGTTTCACCATCTAATCACGCCATACCATCGGCGTTGGTATCACTACGCCAATAAACGTTGATTGATTGACATTGTTGTTTGATTTAATCTGCGTAGTGTTCGATTTATATAAAATAAATACATATGCTGCAACGTGCATTTCGATCAATTTAATACCAGTCTCTTTGCAATTTGGTTTAAATAGTAGTCTATGTACTACACCATTCTGCGAAATAACTGGCAACAATATATATACGTTCGTAAAGAGATTATATATTGTCCTTCGTAGCTCAGTGGGTAGAGCCTCCGCCCGGCAAGTGGAAGGTCGTGGGTTCAGGTCCCACCGAAGGCAGAAATATATATTTTCTTTCGAACGTTTCACCATCTGGTCACGCCATACCATC
>QLNU02015270.1:124480680-124533593 GCA_006491805.2 Dysdera silvatica
TTTCAGCTAAGGTCACTACTCATTTGTATTTAGTCGTTCAAACGGAGCTGAAATTTTAATTTATTTTTTACTTTTCAAACGAAAATTGAAGTCTATATGTCTTTAAGTAAACAGAGCTATCGACTTCTTTATTTCCATATCACGTACACCAAAAACAAAACTTATCTTTAAAAATATCACCTTTAAATTTATATCACCGACTTTAGTTTATTACAACACACACAACTTTTCAGAAAGAAAACGCTATAAACGCATATCTTTTCAGAAAGAAAACGTAATAAACCCATAACTTTTCAGAAAGGAAACGCTATAAACGCATAATTTTTCAGAAAGAAAATGCTATAAATGTATAACTTTTCAGGAAGAAAACACTATAAACGCATAACTTTTCAGAAAGAAAACGCTAGATGGGTGGGAAGGATTTCAGGCTTCAGTTTATAGGTAACATTTGTAAATAGAAGCATCATAATAGCTGTTATTTATACATTTTTATAAGAAGTAATTTAAATATATAACTACGTATCCTTTAGATAATATTATTAGAAAATATTACGCATAAATGAGCTACAGTTTTAAAAATACTTTCTGGAGTTACCCTTACGTATTAATGATACTAAATCGGACTTTCTGCGATCTGTAACAATATTGTTATCTTTAACGTCCTTACTTCTCCAAAAGTTTTACTTCATTGCTGTTTATTACTTTTTAACAACCTTACACGACCATTAAAAATTGTGATTTGAAATCATTTGCAAGGTTGACAAGAAATGAAGGAGTAATTAAGTTAGTCTTTTGTAGGTAAACACGTTACAGGTGATGTCATTAATATTATAATATTATTCACCATGTAAGATGCGCTTTAAGAAGAAATCATGCAAACTCACTTAAGTTTATTCTGTCCAGAAAGTTGGCGCCAAAATTTCTCTCTCCGATCAAAAAAGAAGTTGCTAAAAGGCTTTTTATCCAAAACAGCAGCATCGTTCTGTTTGCTTGTTTTACAGAAAATGCCCATTTTCAATAATACGATCCTTTGCTTTATTTCCAGAATTTTCATTTTTACATGATTTCCGCTTAAAGGGGTTTCCCCCCTCTTCATCATAGCCACAAAGATATTGATAAATTTATATTTAGTCAAAAGACTTCGTTAAAATTCAAACGGCAATCACTTTCCCTATTAAATTGTAACATAAGAATTGAGACTGGAACAAGCTTTCAATCAAGAGTAAATAACTTCGTAACCAGATTTTTTTCCTTGTTTTCTGGGTTTTTTTTTCGATTAAAATTTCGAACACGAAATGTTGCCAACGGCTATAATATGTAATGTCACTTTTGCATATCAGTTACGTTAATAAGAGAATTACTTAATTTTATCACAATGTTTGCTCTTGGGTTAATCTCTGTTTAATTGAGGATAGTTTGCAGCTTATACTCCATGCTATTGGTTGAAACCACGCAGTGTGTTACAACCTACCCCAATAAAGGGGTTAGTTGTAACATTTGAAATCTTTCAAAATAATTTTTTAAAAGCAATACTATTATTCAAATCAAGTTCGTATTTGTACTGGTAAAGAGATAATGAAATACCCTATTTAGTGGTGCTTTTGTTTCTCTTAATTCCCAATTTGTATGGCTTAAAAAAATTGCGATATAAAAAGTGTACAACCAGCCCTGGACTTCCCTATCACAGATGCACGTTCAAACTTTTACTGCATTGATATTATACAATAATTTTTTTTTTGCATTGATATTATACAAACATTAATAGCTCTAAGTAGTTATGATTGCCCTGATGCTGCATCATTTATTTCGCAATTTTATTTAGTTTTTTTTATCGTTGTTGGTCCTGCTTTTATAAATGTTTATCAGTTTTTATGAATTTGTGTAATTTTTATTGGTCTTCCGCACGTTCGAACTGAAATTTTCTTTCTTTCGTATCAATTCAACCCTTCGTGAAACGATGGTGCTATAATGTTTAAACTCGAAGGTTTCTTATCTATTTATTTGTGAAGTGTGTGGGGAAACAAACCTCAAATTTCGGTATTAAAGAAAACCAGGTTTGCATTATGCCATGGAGAAGCCCCTTAGTTTTTTGCTAAGAAACTATTTGATAATTGTGGATATAAAAATTCTTTAATTTAAAATAGGATTAAGTTATCATATTTAATATTATACTTCTATATACTATATACTATAGTTATTACACGTCGCTAGGAAACATTAAAGTTCTCTCTACTTACAGACCCCCGGCGCAAGAGATCGTTGAAAAAGATCTTAACAAGATTTTTAAATGCACTATTCCAGTTAGTGCTGGAGGTTGACTGGAATGCTAGACACTCTGACTGAGAAATCAACTGCTCCGATAGAATACAAAAAAAGGGTCCCTACGGTAAAAAAAAATCAGAAATTACACTCTATCAAATTATCTCACCATCAATTCACCTCCACGGCCTGCTTATCACTCCTATAGACTTCATACTCCTACAACCATCGACTTAATAATTACTTCTAAAATAAATAAAAGTGTTTATGCGGAAGCACTCACTAGACTCGACTCCAATCATCACCCAGTTGTTTTTGACATTGACATCTCTTGTAGACAAAGGCTTCCTGATAAAATAAAGGTTACGAGCTGGAACACCTTTACTGAATTAGTACAGGAAACTCTACCAATAAACCCAGTTACTGCCAAGGACTCCCAAGAAGTGGAACAACAAGAAAAGACATTCATGGACATACTACAAACTGCTATAAATTCATCCGCTTAACTTATCAAACCAAAAAAATTTTTACAAAATCCCTTTGTCTTTAAAGGCACTCATTAGGAAAGAGTGGAAAGCCCGAAGAACCTATCACAGGTCGGGAAATCCAGATGATAAAAGCATCTTCAATGAAACACTCATTAAGGTTGCTATGGAAATAAGACGTTACAGAAATCTCAAATGGGAAGACACCCTTATGAATCTACAAGCTAAAGACAATACCCTTTGGAAAATGAAGTCAAATTTCTCCTTTAAAAAGAAAACGATCGGTCCACTACAAGGCACAAATGGACTCTTATACGACGAAATTGATAAAGTTGAGACTCTGACTGATCTTTGCAGTCACAGTTCAAAAACAATAACTTGTTTGAAGATATGTAACATCGTCATAGCATCATCAGACAAGTAAACAAGTTCTTTATTTCAACACCACGGAATTACGAACCAGACATATTTATCGACGAATTAAGACTATTATGAAAAAATTAGAAGTTCGCAAGGCTCCTGGATATGATGGCATTTGTAATAAGACTATCAAAAACCTTCCCGACAATGTCCTGACTTGGCTTAAAATATTTTTCGAAGGAATTTTCAACATATGCCAATATCCAGTAAATTGGAAATTAGCCACTGTCGTCGGTATTCACAAGTCTGGCAAAAATCCTCTTCTCCCACAGAATTATCGTCCCATTAGTCTTATTCCCACGCTTGGAAAGATTTTTGAAAAAATCTGCCACACCCGCATATGCAAATTCCTTGATGATAATAATATCCTCAATGATTATCAATTTGGCTTCAGACATAAGCACTCTATGGAGAAGCAATTAATACGAGTGATACATTTTATTAGAGAAAACATCAACAGCAAAAACATTACGATAGAAGTACTACTAGACATAGAAAAGGCATTTGATAAAGTCTGGCATGAAGACCTGCTATGCAAATTAATCCAAATAAAACTTTCTGATAAGCTAATTTTTCTTTTCAAGTCATATCTGCAACAACGCTCCTTTAAATCAAAAATCAACTTAACCCTCTCCACTTCTCAGAGGATAATGGCAGGCATTCCACAGGGATCCATCTTGGGACCCACACTTTTCAACATCTACATTAACGACCTTCCTTGGTACCAGCCTCACAGCTCTATATGCTGATGACACAATTCTTATCACCTCACACAAAACCACTGCATACACTATCAACAAATTGCAATTCCAAATAAATGCTGTATTCAGATGGTCACAAAAATGGGACATCAAAATCAATACCAGCAAAACAGAAGAAATCTTATTCTCTAATAAACACAAATTCCCCACTCGTAACAACACTATCAACACGGAAATTTTTTGGAATCAAGACTTCATCCAGTGGAAAAACAGCGTTAAATACCTGGGTGTGGTAATTGGCCGCAAGCCAAGTTGGCAGGACCACACCAACTACATTGCTCAAAAGGCGAAAAACACCTCTGCATCCCTCAATAGCTTACTGCACACAAGAAGTAAGATAAGCATTGACAATAAGTTACTCATTTACAAAACGGTCATTAGACCTATAATCACATATGCCATTGGAGCCTGGGAATACACATCAAACACCACACTTTTGAAACTGGTCCAACTAGAATCCAAATTTCTCAGAAGGTACACCAATGCACCCGGGTTCGTAACAAACGAATCAATCTATTGAGATGGACAAATTAAACCACTCATTGAATATATCTTAAACTACCGCATTAAACCTTCAAAAAAAGTCGGAAATCACGATAACCCCATTCTCACATCATCTATCCTTCCAACAAGTCACTTCCTCTTAAATTAGGCCATGATCCTACACTGTTAAAAATTTTCCGCATTAATTTTTACAAAAAATGGTGAAAATGCCGGAATTTCACCAAAATTTGGTACACTTGAAAATTCAAAAGTACCACTTATTGGTGAAAGTATGGTATTTTTTAAAAGATGGTTAAACACCGAACCACATTTTCGTTCCACCTCCTAGCCAATCACTTGAGGCGAGAGAAGTCACGTGTGGCAAACATCCGTTGCGATTCTTTACTGATATTCACCAGTTTTTTTTACGTGCCAATATCTCTCCGATCATCCAACAAGCTAATATCATTCCAATTTATTGGTTTATGCTATATATGTCCTTTATTTTTGATGAATTACAATGATATATGTGATAATTTCTATGTCTATGACTTGTTGATGTTTTATCTCACTAATAGCTAACACGCTTATATTAGGCATAATACAAAACCTTTGCAATTTCACTTGGTTGCTATCGTTCTGTAATTAATAAAAATTATGTGTACTCTCTGTATATGAAATGGGGTAGATGTGGCTTCAATAGCAGCCGAGATACGTAATGGGGGCTTCGGAACTCTTCGATACGCCCCTGATAAGTAGCACGTGAAAGACAGGTTTTTATATTTCTATACAGTGTCTGGATACTTTTGGTCATATTTGGTTCAAGCTGGAACCATATATTTGGTTCAATGTTGCCTTATTCGTTATTGAAAGTGTATGATGATCTATAGATCGTGAGAGAAATATATCGGTATATATATATCGATATATATATCGGTTCAACCTCCGGCCAAGTATTGGTAACATAGCTGGAGCAAAAATGTGGTGAAACGTAGTTCTTAACAATGGATGAAGCTGGAAAATCACCATATTTTGGTTCAACCCTGAACTATTATTTTTAACAGTGTACTGACTCTTGATCTTGTCCGAAAACGTTCTACTGCTGCTCACATCACCATTTCCGACCTTACGATGACTAAATTTTCACTGTGAGCTCTTCATCTGATGTGCTTTTGCCTTCTCCGCTGATCTCTATCATGTCGGGGTTTCTTACTAGTCAGGTGTAAATAGTTTTAGTTTTTGCTGTTTTTCTCCATTGTAATATAACAGAATTTTTTAGTACTGTATATATTTTATATTTCGCTGCACTCGCTATTTTGCATCGTGCTTTTCTTTTGTAAATAGTTATATTCCGTGTACATTTTTCTGTGCATTTGAATACCGTTTGTTCGAAACCCTTTTGTACCCCGCTCGTACATTTGTATATATTACGTGTATTTGTATATTTTCTGTACAGTTGCATATATTTTTGTTTTGTACATTTACTGTGTTTTGCAACTTGTATTTGTAATTTTTTGCCTTTCTTGCACCTGTATATATATGTTAATACTTTTGATGAAAAGCTGATCCACCTTCCTGATCCTGTTAACATTTCTCAATCCTTCTGAGCTCTGGCGCCTCTGCTGCCCTCAATTAGCTTATTCTGAAACTTTGGGCTGTTTATAAATAGCCATTTAGACATTTTTGTCCCTTTTCTTTTTTGCTACGCAGACTAAGCAGAGGTAATGCAATTCTGCTGCGGTACTCGGAGTAAAAACTTCACATCTCCTACAACATCATATTTAATATATTTATAAGGATCTTCCTTACCTAAATCAAACATGATTTTACGTTGAAAGTATTTTTCTTGCAAAGAAATTTCAGAGAAGGAAGTTTTAGTTAAATTTAAGGTTTATAAAGAATTATATGTGGAAATATGAAAAAGAAACTTGAAAACAAAAGGCACAATATTACAAGAATCAAATCAAACGATGAAATAACTGGCGCAGTGTCAAGCTATCCCCAACAACGCTATTTTACATTTGTGTGACAGGATCTTGCAAAGGACATTGCAGACGAGGCAGTAATAATAATAATAATAATAATAATAATAATAAATTTTATTCAACCTAATTACAATTTTGGCAATACATATTCTGATATATGATAATCTCGACATTATATAGATATTCGCGACGTTGAGGTTACAGATGTTAACTGTTGATTAGGTTAGAAATGGAGGAGAGCAGAAAGTTACAGCTTGTTGCATGGCTCTCCGCCAAGTTTAAAGCTTAAAAGTGCATCAAATGAGGTAATGTGGGCATCGAAGCCCATACGGGGGCAGAGAGCTCGAGCCCCACTAGTCACTGAAAAATTTTATTTGCACAATTCTGCTATGCATTTACTTTCAAAAGTTTTACAAGTACATTTTAAAATAAGGTACTTTTTAGCTCATTACTAATTGTTAAGCAGTATCAATTATTTTTATCAGTATCTTGTATATTTACTAAAATGTTTGACAGTCTTGAGAAGAAGGCAATAATTTTTCTTAACCATCCCCCACTAGAACTACTCATATGGGCGCCTATGAATGTGGGACTCTATTGAAGTTCTGAGCATACGTTCACACACATGTGTTAGAATAAAATACATAAATATATGTGTGTGTGTGTGTGCAATTGTTAATTTAATATAGGAAAAACTAACGTTGTTTTGATGGAAGAGGGGGCACCATTTTGCATTTTTGATTCAGGTACGAAAATTTCTCAGAACGTTCCCTCTATGGACTCCAAGCTGTTGAAATTTGAATTTGCGGCGGAAATAATAAATCATAATTAGATTTCATGCAAGAACGATCACGACCGTAAGATTAAGCGACACGCATCAGTCAGTACGAATAATAGTTACTGAACTGTATTTTCTTTATTTTTACTCGTATTTGTACCAATTCATGTGAAAGTTCAGTTGCATTGATCACCTCTTTACAAACTTTTGATTTAATAATGATTTCCGTGGTGCAGTCCTAAATTGATATATTACCGAGCATTTTTCTATTTTGGGAATTTTGACTTGGGTGAATACTTATCGAAGAGCAGTTAACGCGCGTAAAATTGTTGAATTTTTGGACTTGACGTATTTAAGGATTAAAATGGCATTAATCTAGATCCATCGAAGCATAATATACAGTCGTTTGGCTTAATGTGTGAATATCTGGATAATACAAGGAAGTTTGTCACTAGGCTTAAAGTTTTGAATTCAACTAGTATATCTCACAGACAGGGAAATTTTAGATGGTTTTATAGTGAATTGAGAGGATATATTAACCACAGAAAAAATATGCTTAAAAAGGCAAGGTTTCCAGATGATAAGATGTTATGGAATGAATAATATAAAAAATTTAGAAATGATCTTAAAATTAAAATAAATAATAAAGAGACGGAATTTTTCTCGAGGGAGATACAGAAAAAGGATACATAAAAATCACTAAAATAATAAATCTATGATCTGTCACTAACTCATCAAAATGACGTTTAATTTTTACTTGCCTTTCGTTCGAGAAATTTAGGGAAATGTTCCACTTCATCTGATATTTTTTTAGCTTCTTTTTCTCCTTGATAATCGTTTCTACTCGATTTAAAATACTCCTTTACACGATATAATACTGATCGAGCTTCTTTGAGATGTACTTTTTTTTTACAATTTCTGATGCTATATTTACCTGCTTTAGTAGTTTCTACACGAACACGCAAATGAAAATAAATCCAAATTTTTAGATTTTATGTTTAGCTTGTTATACTTAAATTGCGTATTTCATAATTTTGCATAAGAATTATGTGTATTAAAGATATTATCTTATCTGTAAAGCGCGTTTTATCAGCTATCAAAGAGGATATTTTCCTCATACACAAATTGGATTTAATTTTTTACCACGATATAAATGATCCTCTTGCAAATATTTTAAGCAAATCCCATTGTTTTATACTGTTTCCAAGGACCGCAGCAAGAAGTGCAAAAACCCTACCAACTTCCTTACAATCTAAAACTGCATTTTTCACAACAAGGTGTGTGTGTGTGTTATGAGCACAATGGATATATTTAGCATTTCGTTGCAAATATTTTATTTTCTTATAAACCATTGTAAGTTTATTTCATAATATTTGCACCATCATAGCCTTGCTGAACACATCTTTTAATTGGTATATTAAAATTATTTAAAAGTACAATTAATTGTTACCTTAAAACTTCCACAGAGTGATCCTCTTGAGAGAAGAATTCTATGAAGCTTTCTTTAATTTCAAATACAACTGATTCTGATTGTTCATTTCTTTTTATATGGGTATGTATGTCGAATGAGTATACTGAGTTGATCTTTTTTTAGTGATATCTTTCTTGTATGGCATCAAAAAAATGAAAAACAAACAAGGAGCAGAATTTATCCGATATTACCAGAAAGTTTTTTATCCGAATTTACCAGAATCTTTTTCAAATTATCAGCAGCACAATGAATTATTTCATTTGAATCTGTGAATTTAAATATCTTACTGAACCTGTTGGCATTTCAATAACCCTCTTGATAATATTGGCATATTTGGCCAATAATAAAATGTTTTCATTCTAATGATTTACGTCAAAATTTTCATCATGATCACGAAATCCGAGAAATTATTTGGCAAGCTTGAGTGTAATTTAGACACAATTTGAATTAGGGGAACAAGGGTTTTTCGGAATAAACGCAAAGACGTTGGATGGGAGGCCCCCGGTGTGACGTGCTAGCGGTTTTTTCAGCCTTAGACATGATCCCTCGTGCTGGCTCAGCCAGGGGGTGGATTTGCGGGATAAGACCCGTCTTTCTTCTCCAGAAGACCATATTTTTTCCTCAGGAAATCATAGAGATAGGTTTAGAACAATTGGAAAAGAATAATTTAAAACCCCCAATTTTTTTTTAAATCTGTGATTTGCCCTCCGCGGGGCAAAACAAAAATCTAAAAAAAAAAAACAACCATCAAACTTGGGGCCTCTGAGCATTTTTTGCCTTTGCTACTCGGTAGCTGCGCCCCCTGCCTTTATTGGAATTCGATTTATCTATGGATGATAGTATACGTGATGCTGTTTATATAATGGAAAGAATAGATAAATAAAAGGTATCATGAAGTTCAAAGCTGAAATTAAATACTTTTGGAAAGAAATTTTGAACCTGTTATTACGCTACAAACTATTACCTTTGGTGACCATGTGGAAATGCATTTAAGCGTACTCTAAACAGCGTATGAAAATGTCTTTATATTTGCATCTAATTCGTTAAAAAGGTAGACATTCGGGACGAATCAAGATGAAATATCTAAGTGCTTAGATTAATCTAAATATCCTGAATTTCTGGAATCTCTTAAATTATGACTTTTTTTTGCTTGTCGATGTTTACTCTTTTATCGTATTTGCAAATGGACTACAAATTGATGTTTTATTTAAGACAAAAGTCTCGGAATATACTTACTAACCGAAGCAATAAAGTTTCAAGTAAATATCCATCATATCTTGAAAAAAACGATCTTTGAATTTTAAAATAACGTGTTCCACAAAATGAATACTTCAGAAAACCAACTCTTTTTTTTCCTTCCTAGAAGTTTCTAAAGCATCAGAGTGTATATCTGATTTGCAAAGATATTTGCGTTAATTATCTGTGTCTTATTTAATGAGTCTTTAACTTGGAAATAGTTTACTAAGTGAAAACAAAAGTACTTAAAATTTCAGTCTCGAGGAAGTATTAGTTCTAAATCGTTACTTTTGTGGAGATAACATGTAAATCAGAGATTCTGCGAAACATTTCGATTTCTGAAAAAGTACTTTCAATTCGATTAAATGATACTTCGATTAAGCTTAGCGAGTATAAAAACTAGCGTGAAAACTCTCGAAGTATGAATAGTTCCTGTATTCCTGGCTTTCTGATTTGCCTTCTTCGTTTCTACCTCAAAATGTTCTCTCACAAATTTGTGGTAAGTTCTTTACTATTACTTTGGTATCCGTAGATATTTTAATATATTTTACCATAATAAATTAATTATTACATTTAATTAATAATTATTACATTTTGTAGCGTATTTTGTATCCCGTAGTATACGGTGTATATTTAATAGTATACTTTAATATACAGTAGGATATTGGGTATATTAAACAGCATTCTTTATATATTGGATATATTCTGCAGTATATTAAATATTATACTGTATCCAGTATTATCTTTTAATTTTTTAATATTGAGTATAAATCTCTCTTTTTTTTTAACACTGTAAATTAGTTATTGAAACACTTTGCAAAAATTTTCAGTTATTTAGAGTGAGATTATTTTATATTTCGTATATACCTAGTTATTCAACAATTCCTTAAATAAGCATTTTTAATCGCTTAATTTGCTACTCCATAGGTATTATTCCCTTGATTATTTTAATTATGTTTTACTTCAGTTTTCTTTAATACTGAACCATTTCAATTTTATAATAATTATGGGTAATTTCAGCATGGCTATTTTAATTATGATCCATGACCCTAAATACACAAACAGTAATGGCAGTAATCATTAAACGCGATAGCATGGTTCATAATTAATGCAAATATATGAATTATTAGCAATTGCTTTTGTTAATCGTTGATGTGCGTACATATCGGAGCCCAATATTAAGCGTCAATTCTTCTTCATTTTCAATATTCCTCTGAAGTGTCAGTTCATACCATAGTTGGAGTAAACTGATCGCGTTGTGTCTTCGAGAGTTCCTATACTTGTAGATTTCAAAAACTTTACCAAAGTCTTTTCGTTCATTGAAAAGGTAGAGAAAGAGGGATAGATAGAATTTACTTAAAATTTCCTCCTCTTAATTTGCTATATCTGGAGGAGATCCTTGTAACTGGTTATAGATTTCTGCTGTCCCTTATTTCTGACCTATTTCTTAATGTTCCTGAGACCAAGGGCGAATCTACTGACTTGATTCTAAAAAAAATAAGGGAAGTTCTCAACATTAAGCTAGACATCTCTAATATAGAAGCATCACATCAAGTTCCTTATTCCCAAAAAATCGAGCTCATTATCCCAAGATTTGTGAACCGCCGCACCAAAGAAGCCGTCATCGCCGGAGACAGGAAAGGAAGGAACAACATTGATGGATCTCGGATTCACCAGGGAAGTGCAACAATTTTCATTAGTGAACAATTAACGCAAAGACGTAAACAATTATTTGGAGTGGCCCTCGAAGCTAAACGAACATACGGTTGGAAACATCTGTGAACCTCTATTGGAAAAAATCATCAGCCGATATACAGACGAGAGTGACATTATCCAAATAACGTATCGTGATGACTTATAACATTTCGACTTTGCCAAATCATCTTTGGACTCATCCTTCCGGCGTCACTGATCGGTGCGGAGTTAAGGGCGGACAGTGCCGCCGGTCGACCGCCCCTCGGGCCGATGCGCCCTCATGAACGATAGGACTCGCGCCCCTGAATAGGATTCGCCCCTCCAATAATCTAAGGTATGCGCCCTTTGAGAGGACCCAGTCCGCCCCGGTGCGGAGTGCCTCCTGGTTTTTAATAGATAAGTATTTTCTCTCGTTTGTTTCCTCTTTCTCGCATCCTTTTTCCCTCTCGCTTCCGCTATGGCTTCCGGGTTCTATTTTATATCCGCTATTAATTGCAACTATCACTATGCCAGTGACTTACAAAGCAATTTAGGTAATTGCCAGGGTAATCTTGGTATTCTACACATTAATATTCGCAGCCTCCTCAAAACTTAGATTTAATCTCGGAACTATTTATGACATCTAAAATTCTTTTCAAAATAATTGCACTAACCGAAACCAGAACTCTTTCTCAATTCGACGCTAAATTTTTGAACTTGGGTAATTACATTATAGAACACGTTTCCAGGCCTGAGGGCTTTCACGGGGTGTAGCCATTTACGTGCATAAAACGGTTAATTACAAAATTAAAAACGGTGGCCCCATTGAATATTGAGAATCATAATTTATAGACATTAATACTGATTATCTTCTGAATATTGTTTCTGTGGGCATTGTTTATCGCTCACCAAATATTCATACATCCGACTTTCTCAGGGCACTTGAAATTTCTTTTTTCCAAAATTTTTCAAAATCGAATTTAATACTTTGCGGTGATTTTAATATTAATTTACTTGAAGACACCTCAATCAACCGTTCATTGTGTGACATCCTCACCTCCCATGGCTGCATTCCCTTTATTAACAAAGCAACTAGGATTACCGATATTTCCAAAACACATACAAAATTTTAAGGTTCTGTCTTTTTCCTTCTTTAAAGCCAAAATCTTCGACTGGTACGTTAATCAGGCCTGCTCATCCTGCTCCTTCTGTCTGCCCTCTCTCTCCCTTAAGCCTTTGGTTCCCGTTCCCTTGCTGTTTCCATTTCTTTCCCATATTTCTCTTTTTTTTTCTTTTATCTGCTTTTCCCCATTTTTCTCCTCCACAAGCTCACTCGCAGTGCACAATCGAAATTCATCTACAATATTTATTTTTCTCGTTTCCCTTGTCCTCTAGGGTTCTGCTAATAAGAAAAATCACTCACGTACGTTCCCAAAGACTCCACCTTTGGGCCACGCTTCAATCTTCACTGTGACATCTTTGAATCAAGACGGTCTTCATTAAGTCTGTTATATAATATCTTCCAGTCGTACGCGAAATTTTTATTAATCTTGATTTCACTCCTCGAAAAATTTAATTTGTTCTTTTTGCACAAAACGAGCAATCCTTTGCTCTTACTATTGGAAAGAGAGCCCCGTTACTAGCATCGCTACTGCTCTCTTTACGTCTTCAAACTACATTGTTTTTAAAACTCCCGATGTATAATACAACAAGAAATAAAAATTATTATCATTGTTAATCAAAAGTTTGCTTAAATACATCAATATAATACATTTGTATGAATATTCTTGTCTTCTGCGGAGAACCAAATGGGTTTCTATCTTCGATAGATTTTGGAACTTTAGTTTGCCCTCCTCTGTTAATATACAGTACAATACCTTATTTTCCATGCTACGGGTTTGTTAATCCTGTACATGGAGGAAGAGTTGCAAAACCAAAAGTTAATTCCCTCTCTCCATATACTGGCTTAAGTTTCATTTCTTATAATTAGTCTTCTTAATTTGTTTCTAAATTCAGTCCCTGATGTAATATTTTTTATTTCGTTTGGTAATGAATTCCACATCTTAATGCCGTAATAATTTATATTACCGGAACCCATGTTTGGTCTTACTTTTTAATTTTTAAAGTTTTCCTTGATCAACTATTGTTCATATTTGGTTTATTTTCTATATTTATGTCCTCAATGTACTTCCCTTTTCTTATTCTATTAAATATCATTATCAAAATTTTAAATCTATGTATTTGATCTAAATCCATTATATTATTTTCAATTTTTATTTCTTGTTTTTTGTTTTTTTTTTGCGTTACAAAATCTATTTAATATTGTTTGCATACTTTTTCGATTTTTATATTCATATTTCCCCGGACACTATTTCCATATAAAATGTAACTCCATATCAGTGAATAATATAATTGAATTTTTATGCGTAAGGGTAACAAATTTTTTAATCTTTAATACTCCTACACTTTTTCTAATTTTTTTTATTAACTTCCAAAATATATTTATTCCAATTTAAACTTCATTTATATAAATACCAAGGAACTTAATTTCATCCGTTTTCTTTATTTCCTTATTATCTAACTTTAATATTCCCAAATTACCTAATATTTTATATCATCATCATCATCATATTCAACCATTATCTATCCACTGCTGGATGAAGGTCTCTCCAAATGCTTTCCACACAAGTCTATCCTGGGCCATTCGTTTCCACGTCACCCCAACCTCTTTTCTTATTTCATCCACCCATCTAGTTTGAGGACGTTTTCTAGGTCTTCGGTGGTCTCTTGGAATCCAGTTCAGAATTTCTGTTGTCCATCGTTGATCAGTTCTTCTTGCAATATGCCCAGCCCATCGCCATTTCAGCCCTTTTACTTTAACAATGATGTCCTCTACTCTAGTTTGCTCTCTCACCCAAGTGTTTCTTTTTCGATCTCTCCTAGTTATTCCAAGCATGCACCTCTCCATGCTCCTTTGCGTTGTCTGTAACTTTCGTATTGCTCCAACTGTTAGACTCCATGTCTCTGATCCATAAGAGAGGACTGGCAATACACACTGGTTGAAGACTTTTCTTTTTAGACATAAAGGCAATTTCCCCTTCAGGATAAAACTGTTTCTTCCAAATGCACTCCAGCCAAGTTTAATACGTCTGTTGAGTTCTTTCATAATGTTGCCATCCATTGAAATCAGCTGGCACCACATGTGAAGCACATAGTATTATAAAATATCAGTGTTATAAAGTAAAATTAAAATCTTCAAAAATATAATCATACATACTAAGAATTATGTAAATATTTTAAATTAACGATTTTTTAAATACTAAAATTGATTTTTTTCTGTACAATATTGCAGGTATCTGTCATGGTTATTCTGGTAATAGCGGTCACTGCACAGGCCATGGTTGGAGGCTTGGGAAGTTTAGGCTATAATGGCTATGGATTAGGTGGCTATGGGTTGGAAAAGCTCGGATACGGCGGCAAAGGCTTTGGCAGACACGGATATGATGCTGGAGCAAGATCTCATGACCATGGATATAGCTATGGTCAGGGTCATGACAGTGGAAAGGCCTATGGAGATGCAGGTTATGGCATTGGAGCAACTGGAGCTGGGGGACACGGATTTGGACGTAGGGACGGTTTCATCTTCGGAAAGGGATTTGCTGGCGTACCTGTCTTTTACAAGTAATTTATTATATCAGGCAGATATCTGCATGCAGGCAGAAAACAAAAGGTGTTTCCATTAAGTCATTTCTACTTTGAATGAAAAATAAATGATTTTCAAAACTTTTTGATTGATGTTTTTGTGGCGTGCTGTAATTGAAATAAAAACTCAACTTAGGGCTTTTAGTAGGTACTACGATTTTGCTAAATCTTATAACAACTAACGAGTCAAATGATCCTAACGGTGATTCACTTTTAGCTCAGGATATAAAAGTGTGCTAGCTGTTACATATTAATTTATTTATCGGGAAATCAAGTAGCTGCGTGTTGGTCAACATTGGCAAACAGTATACGAAATCATTAACAGGTGTTTATTGTGTTCTAGAAGTTACAACAGTTGTAATAACATTCAAGCCCAAACTATCCATTCCTCCGAGCAAATGTCGATTGTCGATACTGGAATTAATCTATATTTCAAAAATCACATGGCAACTCTGGAACTGCTTAAGAACCCATCCACTTGTGAAGACCAACCGGGGCAGTGTTACTACAAATATATTAGATACATTAGCTAAACAAATGGCGTAATATCTAACTAGCAATTTAGGTTAATTACAGCAATATTAGACCATAACAATAACCTGCACTTGGTATCCAGCAGCTGACGTCTCGGGCTCTTCTACACAGGTCCTCTTAATCACTTGGACTCAATACCGGGTTTAATCAACAAGTTCTATTAAACCAAAGCTAGTTCTTGTAACCGACAAATTCACTTCCAAGTTACTCTCGTTCCTTATTAACAAGTCCCGAAATGTCCTAACTGGTCAAGTAAAGTCTAAGATAAACTATTGAGTACAGTTTTACACTGGTTAGTTTTAATTAGAAGATATAACAAAAACAGCATCACCCTTTGGCAGTCTATTGAGTCAGTCTCTTCATTACGATGTAAACAGCTCTATATCCCTTGTGACGCAAGGTCCACTGTTGTCGAACACGTTTCTTTAATCCGCAGACGTGTAACGTTAATCGCTCTACTTCCACTAGGCTTTTACTACTCCGGCAAGGATACGGCACTAGCATTTAGCGAATAACTTACAGCTCCAGTCCTCGCTCCGCAACCACTCGACTGTTCTCCTCAACATAGCCAGGATTGAACGAGCGAACGCATAACTTAAATTACGAAGGTAAGCCTACGCCTACCAAGCCAGTATTACAACGCTACATTGCATCCTATTGAAAGCCCGTGTCCAGAAGTGAGCGAGAGAGAGAGAGACTTAACAGCTCCACAGTGGGAAGAAGGAATTGTGCAAGGGTTTCATTGGGAAGGGTGGCCGCCGGGGGCGGCGCTGTAATCCCAGACAGGACGCTTGAACAGCGTAATCAGCCGCCGAGGCGGCTGAGGGGGAGATGGATTGCCGATCAACACGGCATTCATAGATGCACGTTCACGTAAAGTCGTCATTCAACGCACACCGAAACCAGCTGCCGGGGGAACCGTCACGGGGAACGGCCCAGGCTGCAGATCCGGAGACACATCCCAGAGCCGGCTAAGGAACCTACAGGAACCGGCCAAGACCGGAAAGGAAGGTGTTTAGCACAGCCACGGAGGCAGCGCGAAGGCGGGGGGATCCGGTGGGATCCAGGAGGTCGGACAGACCTGGTGGCGAGGCGAGGCCTAAACGGCGGCGGGCGAGAAGGAGCTCCTCCCTGAGGTAGCCGTAGGCCGGACACCGCAAAAGAATGTGTTCCAGTGTTTCGTCAGCACCTTCCTGACACTGGAGACACACAGGCGACGGGAGTTGCCTAATGCGGTGGAGGTACTTGTTGGTGAATGCACAGCCAATTCTGAAACGATGCAGCCTGGTCTGTGCCCCCCTTGGGAGACAATCGGAAAGAAAGTATGGCGACTTTCGCACCTCGGAAAATGATCGAAAACGCCCCGTAATGTCTCTTATCAAGAGGTTCACCATGTCACTTCGATAGGTGTCCTTCAGACTCCTGATACGGCAGGAAAGGGAGGGGTTGTGCGGGGAGGGTCTGTTACTGCAGGAACCGTTTACGTCCTCTAGGGCTCGACGCGCCCAAGTGTCCGCAATTTCGTTACTATGAAGACCGGTGTGGCCAGGAGTCCAACAGTACGTCATCCCGTCTCCGACGCCCCCTTACGGCAACAGTAACGACCCAATTGATTTTGATTCTAACTTCACAAATAACTTAGCATCACAATCTTTGAAATATAAAAAGACGATTATTTAAAATAAAAGTTATGCATTTCATTTACATTAACTATAACGACAGAAATTAATATTAGAACGTGACCTGGATTTCCTAAAATTTTGAGATTAAAATGTGGCTTTTATTAACAATTTTAAATTGCACTATAACAGTATTTTAAAATTTGAAAGACGTATTGATATACATAGAACATTTAAATCTTTATTTTTAATATTTTAGATAATCATATACGAATACTCATTATGGTGAAAATGATTCCGACGATAAAGTATAGTTGTAATTAATATCCATTTCAATTAATTATCAATTGATTTAAATGACAATAAATTAATCATCAGATTTCAAATAAATATAACGTTTAAATATTGGTAGACAATGCAATTGAAATCGGGCTAAAACTTTTTTTCAACTCCCGCTCTTAACCTTATGGCCAGTTGGTACCGTGGTGCACAATACAAAATGTTTCAATCAGAAACAGTGTCTATTAGAGTATTAAAGGCTAAAACGTACATGGTATATTTTACTTTCTTTCACAGTAGAAAAACACTTATTTATATATATAAACCGGTATTTTTATTGTTCTTATCAGCTTTTTGATTTTTCTTTTGTATGCCTTCCCACTGGTTTGTTTGTTTGTGGTTTTACGGCTCAAAGACTACAGTGGTCATGCTGCGCCGGGACCTACTGTTTTCCGAGGAATCCGAACCTCTTAAGGCCTAGGGAACCAAACTCCGGACTAAAGTAATCAGTATGATTTTTATGATTTTAATGAAAATCGAACCGATTATGGTAATTGCGCGCAAGCATCTGATTATAGCAAGGATGATTTTTGTAATGGTAATGATTTTTTAAGCGAATTTACTTTGGAAAGTATGAAAAAAATTGTTGATTATTATGATTTTTGTAGAAAACGAAAATTTCTTCAAACCAAACTCGTCATGCCAGTTCATGACGTGGATTTAAAACTCTGGGCTTTCAATAAAGCTAAAGAATTAAATTTAATAAATTTGAAAAGCAGTTATCGTTTCATCCAAAATTTTACAAAGACAGCTGGAATTGTTCCTTGAAAAATCACAAAATACTTGACCACAGCACATATCCATAATATTGAGGAAATTAAAAATACTGATGTAGAATTTATATTAAAAATGAGTCTGTTTGGTGGTTTTACGGCTTAAAGACTACAATGGTCCTTCTGCGCCGAGATCTACTGTTTTCCGAGGAATCCGAACCTCTTAAGGCCTAGGGAACCAAACCCCGGACTACAGTGAGCAGTGCGATCTTTATGAGATCTCTGAGTAAGCGTTCTTTTTGCACTGCTGGGAGTCGAACCCGGATTAGCCGCGCACTAGGAGAACGCGTTACCACACTGCGCCACCGCAGGGCCCCCTACCCACTGGCATCTATTGTATTTTAGAATTGACATGTGATCAATATCAGGTCAAAATATCATCTTCTCATTACCAAATCGTCATAATTTTTTTCTGCGTCCAAATATCATCTTCTGTAAATTGTAGAAGTACTTTGAATTTTATTTTGCATTCTAAAATCTGAAAAATGTAGTGAAAAAAAAAATACTTGCAAAAGAATTATAGTGTGTCTCAAAAGTAACTGGATATTAACTAATTTAAAATAAAAGCTTAAAAAAATTGTACAAAGATACAATTCTATATAAATCAAATAATATGTTATTAGAATAAGTATACAAGACTTTAACCCCGAATATTGTGGAAAGAATAGCTTTAAGACAGAAATTACAAAAATTCCCGTCTCAAAAGTATATGGGCATGAACATTCTAATAAAGTTCAGGGCTTCATATTTGTATAGTTGCACAATTGCTGGGATTTGTTTAGAATACTCAAACAGACATATCGTCAATTAAATTTTAAAGATATATGGGATTGAGAGAGAACCAACTGCGTTCATTTTGCTGTTTTAGTTCCTTCACAGATGGAAACTGACCATCATGCTTATACACATCATGTGTAAATTGTGCCCATAAATTTTCCACAGTATTTAGGTAAAGGCTTATTGCGGGGCTGTCTAAGACCCGTACTTATTTAGCCGTAAATCAAGTATGAGTAGACCTGGATCTATTTATAGGAGTATGTTCTTGTTGAAATACCCAATTATCTCCTTTAATTGCCTTTGAAATTGGCAGGAAGGCATTTCAAAGAATGTGCTGATAATTCTCTGTAGCTTGGAAACCCTATAGAAAAACAATATCTGTCGTACCGTCGAAACCAAATACTCCCCACACTATGACGGAGCCACTTTCTTGTAGTCGGCTGTGAAAAGTGCGGGGATGAAGTCTTAAATCATGCCCAGCTATCGGGACCATCCAGATTGAGTTTCTTTCATCACTAAATGTAACATTGACCCATTCGTCCTTCCAATGCACGCGTGCTTTAGCCCAAGGCAGCCGAGCATGCTTATGAATGTTGATTTAGCGAAGGCTTATGACGAATGCTGCGAAACACATATCAGTCACTCGACTTTGAGCGACAATGAACAGTGACTTTCGACATTCAGCTTGCTATAGAATTTGGCGTTAAGATAGTTCTTGGCTTGATGCTAAGCAAATTGGTCTATCCTGTCTTCGGGCCGTAGTCCCTTTAGGTCGTCCAGAGTATGGTTTTACAGCTGCAGTAACTTTTGATAATATTTGGTAAATACAAGGTCTGCTGAGTCCCATTTTCTTTGCAATATTTACAATTGTCCACTCTTTGGATTTTAGTTCCTGTTGCCTAATGGTAAAGCTTTTGACCAGAAACCAATAGATTGCGGGTTTATGTCTTACCAGGTGATGATAAATCGTTTCTTTTCTTTGAGAATTATTCATCATCTAAAATAGCTATTATTATGCTTTTTTAAATTTTCGGATGGGAATAATTATTCTTTAAAAAAATGAAAGTTTCCTTGCCGGCCCAACGATAAAATCTTGGCTAATTGCTAAAATCATTTTACTATAAAAAACGTGAACTCTTCGTATAATTGAACGTTTACCGTAATATGCAGGTAGTTTGTTATTTAATTTTCGTAAGTCAATTTATCTCGCAATTACTCAACGAAATCTGCGGGTAGACAAAAAATTAATAACTCCACTGATATCGAAGATATTTCTCTCATATTAAATTAGTATAAGTATTAACGCTAGTAAAACACAAAATAATAGTATAGGCAAGGCTGTCCCCAAAGGGTACGCGCTGTGTGCGCCGCGTACTCTCAAGAAATTTTGAAAAATACCAAGTATGAGACGCGTACTCACAAAAAAGTTTTTGTATTTGCTGGTTTTTGGACAACTTTCAACAAAGTTCAGCTCTTTTTTTTTTCTAGTCATTTACAAACTTGAATGGAAACAAATGAGGAAAACCCCCTGAACTCCCCCAAGCCTCAAAATAATATCCTGCGTACGACCAGGAGAGGAATGAAAAACTGATGACAGTGGTAACTGCCACCTTGGGCTTGGATAGACAATAGACGACCAGTCAAATGCCAGTCAGCGCGGCGCTGTGACGTCACCAAGTCCAGAGTTACCCCGCAATTTCAATACTCCTTAATTAAGACAGCACTGCATACTCTCAATAATTTTCTTCAGGACAGCCCTGAGTATAGGTAAAGTAGATTATTATTATAATTATTAAAACAACTCACAACAATGACGGGCGTATATCAGAGAAATTAATACTGGATTGAAAAGGCCCATCGTCGTATTTATTTTTATATCAAACGCTCTCAAATGATATTGCACATCAAATATCTGAATGTTATATCAAGCGTCAGGTGTCACTCAAGTTCCGACCAACGAAATTTGGCTTGTTACAATACAACCCTGTAATTTCATTTCCTATACAGTCCGTTCAATTAAAAGTTAGTGTTATTGAATTAAAAGTGAGAATTCACACAGAAATTAATATAAAATAATAACATATTTTCTTTTACCAGAAAGATCTTAATTTCTCTGGTTATTGTTTGAAAGTATTGAAACATACAAACTAATTTGCAGTGTTCTGAAAGTCTTTGCATTAGTCGCTTAAATCTTGGCTGCGAGTCCTCGTATATATGTAATAAAAATTATCACTAATGGGAAGTTATTTTGGGATAATGCTTTTTAAAAGCCTCATCAAGAAGCAAAAACATATAAACTAAACGGTTAATAAATAAATAGATAAATAAATAAACTAAACGGTGTCGAAATAATCCACTACGAAAACACTAATATCATCAAAACTATAATTCTTAATTGTTTTGCCTGAAAATTAAGCCGATACTTTTTCATACGTCATAGGTAAGTGCTTCCTAGTAAATGAACAATTTTTGTCACCAATTTAAGATTCTAGTGAATTGTATGATTTGTGGTAAAGTGTTCATTTATTTCAACACTGGCATAAGGTTTAAAACACGACGTTTTGAAAGCCAACTGCTCCCTTTGTCAAGTGAAGGCAGAATTTTGTTTTCACTTCACAAAGTGAAACAGTTGACTCTCAAAACGTCGTGTTTTATACCTTATTTCAGTGTTGAAATATTTAGGGAATTTTGATAACAACGTTAGTAACATATCAACAATATTTATGAATAAAAATCAACGCGTTTCGGGTGGACAAATCGACCACCCTTCTTTAGGATTGACCGAAGCTAAAATGTCAACAATCAGTGGTGTTTTAATTCACTTGGTATCATAGTTGCCATTAGCGATGGTTTTCTGTAAAAATCGGTTATTTCTGGAATACTGTGTTAATTGACATATGGTCAAATTTCAAAGGATCGAAAACAGTAAGAAAACGTTTGAAGATCACGGTAAAACGTTATAATAAAGCGAGAGGCTCTGGGGAAGTTGAAGCAGTCTGTGAGGTGGATTTAAGAAGATTTTTCCAGGAGGAGCTGAAGAAAGGTGTGGATCTATGATCGTTGACTATGATGTCATGGAATTTGTTGATGAAAAAGACTTCAACACAATCGAGTTTGGTAGGTGATTTTGGTTGGGGAATTATGCGAGAATCGGACAAGTTGAATTTATGGTCGTGTTCCAGGCAGTGGACCGCTATTGACGATTTATGGTCCTCTGATTGTTGACACTTTAGCTTCGTGCATAGTCGAGTCGACGCAATCGGTCGCAGCAATCTCGTTATTATGAGTCTCGGTAGTTGTGTTTTTCCTACCGGGCGTCATGCCTACGAGAATGATTTTGAATTAGTTTCTTAAGTTCAAATTCTGCAATATTGATTATAATTTTAATAACTCATTTAAGTTTAGCATGTTTTCTCTTTCTTGCAACCTATTTGATATCCTACTCATTGCAACGCTGAAATCTAGATTTATCGCGTGCTGGATGTTTTTCGAGAACTGAGAGTTGGACCTTGAAGTATGGATGGCTTTTGAAAATTGTATTTGTTAGCTTTTTGTCAAGCATTTAAGTGAGTACAATAAATTTTGAAATTTTTTAAGCGTCGACGATAATCACAATGAAACAACGTAATACTTCAGAAATTGCAAAGTACGAATGAAATTTAGAAAAATACATTAACGAGTTAATTAGTGATATAAAAATTCGACAACTAAAGGTTCTATTTTAAACTCCAGTTTTGATCTGTTCTAGAGTAGTTGCTGTTGAATTGCTGGACGCTTTTTGTGTGTGAACAATTTGAAACTTGTTCTGAACGATTACTTTGAGAATATGTGAATTGCATTTGTATTCGGAATATTGACGGGAATTTTTGTGCTAATTCAAAGAAATTTAGCAAATGAAAAGCGTGTTGAATAGCGTTTGATTATGGGATTAGTGAAACAGTATTTTTGCTGTTTGAGTTTTTCGAAAGGCTTTTCACCGGCTTTTCTTTCAACTTCGTTTTATTGAAAACGGAAAATTTTGACGTTTGTACGATAGCCAATCGTTTTCAAGAAATACAGTGAACGAAAATGAGGTACGATAAGTAATAATTTTCAAGTAATACAATGAACGAAAAATTCGAAGCATACACGGTAAGTAATCGTTTTTAAGAAAGTCAATGTACGAATTTTCAATTTTTTCAAGTAATTGTCTTTTTCTTTTCAAATTTTGAACTGAAGCTCCTTTATTAGTGATATAAAATATTTTTGATAAATGATGATGATAATCACTGTAAGATCGTAATTATACTGAAAGTGCAAAGTTCAAGCGAAATAACAGAAAAGAACATTTGCGAACATTTTAGTAATTCAAAAGTGCGAATGTTATGTGGTTTTCTTTAAGCATTGCTTGAAGAGTTTCAGTTGAAGTGCCAGATGCAGTTTGAGTCAAGGTAACTTTAAACTTGTAGTTTAGATGATTTCTCAAAACCTGGAAAATTTGGAAATTGTATTTATATTCTAGTCTTTAACAAGAAAAGTTAAAACATCTTTAAAGAAATTATGCGGATGCAAAGATTGATGAATTCAATTTTTTATTCTCCGTGTGGCGAAGAGACAATTTTTCTAATTTTGTGCTTAAAATAGTGAAATAAACTTTTAACCCTCGGCGGGAAAGCTCTAATCCTGTAGCATCCGCCATAAAATCTGCCCCGAAGAGCTTTCGGGTGCAAGAAAGGAAGAAAGAAAGCTCAGTGCAATCCCGAAGAAGGGCGGCCGATTTGTTCGCGTTGATTTTTATTTATAAATATTGTTGATACGTTATAGCGTTGTTATAAAAATTCCCTGCATATCACACGTATTGAATCGTCAGTTTTTACCACTTGCTGAAATATCTATTATTATGGAATCTCCTGCAGAAAATTTGTATTGTTTTGTTAGGGTTCAGTTTTTCTTTTCCAAAATACATTTGAGAGTGAATGCTTGTTCTAGAAAATGTTCTTAAGGATGTACGTTGCCTATAAAAACTCATTTGGAATAAAAAAAAATTCTACCTTTCAATCATGGGCGTAGCCAGAAAGTTCGTAAGTGGGGTTTAGGCTCAACAAGGAGGGGGTTGCAGAGCTGCAACTCGTATATTCCTATATTAAATACACAAAATTTCATTGCAATTAGGGACTTACAACCACCCCGTGGCTACGCCTATGCTTTCAATTCAAACTGTCTCATCCTATTTAGATTCTTCGAATTTAGAATCAATAAAAAAATCACTCGGCAAGTGTAACTACAACTCGATGAAACGTTGTGAATATCAGTGGACATGATTAATGACTTAAATTAAAGGATAACTAACCTCAGCAACCGAAGAAAATCCAATGGATTAAGACCTGCCACGGTCACATTACTCTATAAATATGATTTTCGGGTGATTCCGTTTTAAGACGACGACGTCTAGATCAGACGTATGTGTTGCTGTTTCATTGTTGATTTTTCCCTTTTCTTTCTTTCTTGCTCTCTACTTTTTTAATTAAACGGAATTAATTAAATTTTGGTTACTCTATGGCGGCATTTTGGCCGTTGTAAACGCTAACGTTTAATAAAATTAAGAACTTAACTGCATGGATGCTGTTGCTTTTAATCGTATATAGATATATTAGCCATTATTACATGTGATAGTGTAACCTTTAATTGATAACACATGTTATTACTTCTTGATAATTCGATTATTCGTGAATAATCTTAGTCGAAATTGGTCTTCTGATCTTACGACAAAACGGAAATTTCTTTCCTGTTCGCAAATAATATTTTTGTCCTTTCGGGATATTGGAGCCTTTCTTAGCGTGGAAACCCATACGGACCTTCCTGCCAAATTTGCATTTGCCTTTCTTGAATTTTTCATAGCTTTCACACTGCGTACCCATGAATTTACATCTAGAAGCATCTATCGTTGCAGTGTATAGTTGTACGGAACGGCTATGGTCGCAGAGGCTCGCCAAAGGAGAAGTTATTCCTAAAAAATGTAGTAAACGACCGAGCTGTTAGGAAATAATAAACTGATGGTACTTAAATATGAGCAATTATTGCATGAAAATGTTAATTCATAAAATACACTCCAACTGATAGTTAAAAACTCAGCTGTCTACAGCAATATAATACCTTTAGCAATTGTTATTTCGACACTGATCTAATATTTGAAAACATTACTTATTTGGCAGCCAACTGCTTCGTTTATCAAATGGAAGTAGAATGAAGAGTGAGTACAAGTCGTACGTTTATATACCTGCTTGTATGAATTGTTCGAACAACTGATTTTCTTTGTCTAATATCATCTGGAAAACAAATACCATCTACATTTTCAAAAAGTTTCTTTCGTTTGTTAACTTTGCAACAAACCAAGAGTACTGTAACATATTCTTAAAATTCGGCGCCGAAAGTTGATTGTGAATAAGTGAATGGATCTTCAAAGCATCTATCTGCTCGCGTGTTTAAATGACTATTTTTTTGTAAGCTTTCAACACAATTTTGTAACCTTTTAATGAAATTTTTTACTTGACGGAAGAAGTACACATCACGAGGTTGACAGTATGGGGTACAATGAGGTGGAATTACTTCAACAGTAGAAGAAGAGGTGCCGTCGTCATTTGTAAAAACATTATTAAAGTGTGCTGGATCTACTTAACTACATAACAGGCTGGATGGCTACACCAAAACTTTTTCTACTTTTTAATAATCAACAATTAAAATTCGAGTAGAAATTATCACTGCCAATAAGCATACAATTAACATATAACTACATAAATATGAATTTTATTAAAGTAAGTTTATGAACAAAATCCGATTGTAAGCAAAGTATTTTTACTAATAAAAATACATAAATGAACATGTAAAAAGGATATATATTAACAACCGATTTCCACGGGCATCGAACGCAAAAACACGAAGCGCTAGGCCGGTAACTTACCAACTAAGCTACCTATTGGCTTGCGGAGGATGTCGTATTTTAAGCTCATATATCGGATGCAAAATCTTTAAAAATCCATGTCTCTGGAAATTAGCCGCATTGGCACGAATGCCGAGACACGTATTTCCTTATTTTGGCTATACTTTCATCAAAACATTTCATCAAAATCGGCGGGGCACTCACTGTGGATTCCCCTTGTTAGTTTTAAATGGACAACCAATTTATACATAAAGTATATAAATAAACAGCTATAGATATTTTATTTAGTTGTAGGTTCCAGTTTTTCGATAATTTAAATAGATCAAAGTGAATAGTAAAACATTTCAGATATCGCAAGAACAAACCTTATTACTAGGTATTCTTTTTTTTTTCAAGCTTTACAAGTTTATAAAAAAAATCTGAATTGATGCTAAATTTATTAATAATTTTGATTCTAAGCAACAACAAATATTATTTAGTAAAAGAAAACACAAATAGAAGTTCTTTGTTCCTGTTTCTTTTGTTCCGCCAGAAATTAAATGCGTACAATTTTTAACTAATTTTGACGCTCCACAACTCTGGACCCATTTAAGTTTCAGTCATCAAATTTATATGCTATACGTCAACTACAAAGCAAATTATTATATGATGATTTCATAATTTTACATTTAGTCCCTTTGGGGATATTCTGTGTTGAAAATCACAACTTATCGGCTTAACGCAGTGTTTGACACTCTATGAAAAGAAGGAAAAGCGTCTCAGGTTTAAAACTCCCACAGCAAGTAGTCCTATATGAGAGACCTGTGCAGGAAAAAAATATTAAAGATGAGTATTATTTTCTTCATAGAAATTACAGTGCTCATATTGCGAATTTTATGCATTTTAAACGCTTTCTTTACCATAGATTTTAGGCTATTTTCTTACCACTTAAGAAAAATCACATATGAGCTAAAATTTAGAACATTTTATGCTGAGGATTTTTGTTTTTAAATTATTCTGATAGCTTTAAAAATAATGCAGCTACGCTGGTTTCCGTAAAACACAAATTTCCCCAAAAAGCTCTACGCTACTGTTAAATACTGGCAGCCAAAAAATGATCGGCCATAAAAATGTTTAAACCGCGGGTTTTAATTCTCAACATACTAAGGAACACACAGATAAGAAATAAAAGAAATTTAAATTATCAAGCAACAAATATGTTGTTTTTTTGGGTGATTTGAAATGGATTTACCCCATACTAACTGATGTATTAAACGACGGGTCCGTGAAAATATTCCCCGTTTTAGTTCGCTTCTTTTTATCATACAAAGGCACACAAGTCAAACTTTTAGAATTTTAAGACCAACCAGGCGAAATATAAAATGTTATTGTCAATCAGCTAATGAATTTTATCTTTAGAAAAACATAAGGTCTCATAAATTACTTATTTTCACATGTTCATTCCAGTTCTTTTCATTAATAAATAAAAACTATGAAGAAATATGCGTTTTCTTGAGTAATATGCTATTATCTAAAAATTAGTAAATGTCCCGTTTATTTTTTCCTCGAAACGGGACATACGACTTATGTCCCGTTTGGAGGGGAAAAAAATAAATGATCACGTTATCCATGACGTCATCAAGTCATGATTACGCATATTATGTTATAAGTGAGCTGCATTAAGGGCGAAGAGACCGAGCGAATACTGGACAGAATAAATGTATTAACGATAAACCAGGTGAAGAAATACTAATCGATTCCACTCTGGGTCGGAATATGCGATAGCTGCTAAGGATTTTTGAGATTGCTGGAGCAGACGACTTCGTCGGGCCATGCAACAACGCGTTGAGGCGGCAACGTGGTGATTACGCCATAACGTCAATCGACGTTGAGACCGGGCAGAAGTAGCTTGTACGTATTATCGAAAGATGTTTCGATTCCTCGTGGAGAAAAAGCGTCGACTGGCAAGACTGGACAACCCAGCCCACTGTCGAACGATTGACTGAACTGCCGTGTTGTCCGCCCAGGCCTGGGGAACTGCAGTTTGAGCGATTAATACTTTTTATTTATTTATTTATTTAACTAATGTAGTTGTCTATATTTAGTAATTTACCTACTTGTTTTGTTTGTTAGTATGGTTATGTGTAATAATTTAGGAATAGTTATAATGTTAATTAACTGTCGAGTCATGTTGGGGTCTTTGATTAAACTTGTCAAGACAGGGGTTCCAACTAATATTGGTTAGCATTTATTGGGTATATTTACAGGCTGTTGATCAGTTTGCGTTCATTGGTGCTGGCCGTTTGTTGAGATGGAAATCTATTGTAAATCATGTTCTATTGCAATTAGCCAGTTGTGCCGAAGACAGGCCATAGGTACATGAGCGCAGGTTAATGATTTTTTTTTATAATTTAGGCATATAGAATTGTGATTACATTACAATTGTTAATTAATCACTTCCGTTTAGTTATATTGTCGTTTAATAGTTCTAGTAATCGAGGCTGTGCTCTGAGGTTTGAGAAGGACGCTAGGGTCATCCCATTAAGGTGAAGCCGTTCTGTTCATATTGTTAAAGAACGTTTCGTTCTGGGAAACCCTCAGAATTATTTTTTGCACAATTTACTCAGGCAAGTGTCATACGTCACTACATAGATGAGTGATAATAATTAGCCACAAAAATAAATAGATGCATTGAAGCCTTATCTGGGCAGCAATGAGGAAAGACTAAAAAACCCGGAAAAGCTCATGCTACCCAGACTGGCGAATGGAGGGCACATAACTGGAGACAAATGTCCTCTCAGCACAGTGTAATTATGCTTATGCTAACAAAAAGATAGGAAGTAGTTTTTCAAAAGATATAAATGAATTACACAATTCGATTTCAAATGGTAAAACATTCCAAAACTGTGAACCCAAAGCTCCAATGCTTGACAAACCCAAGTTTGTCTGCGCATGGCAGGGTCTTAACATATCTACTGTTTGGACATCATAAACAAATCCGGATTAATCAGAGGAATAATATAAACCACAACGTAAACTACAACATAAAAATAGCAATTCTATAATCCAATAATTTATCCACAGTTATTATATCAAAATGCTCGGCGATAGCAGCAGGGGAGAGAGAGAGAGAGAGTTATCAGACATAGTCTACCGCCAAAATCAATTTTGAAGTGTCAGAGTCACATTAGTTTTAGCTGCAGTTTTCCAGATAAGAAAACAATAATTTATGTAAGGAAAGGAAAAAGAATAATATGATTGCATTGAGGATTAAAATAAAATGCTTACTCTGAAACTGTCTGGCTTGTTTGATCTCAACCACTTGTGCTTGTTAATGGTTATATACGTACGGAATACTTCGCTTTGGAAGTCTCTAGTTAATGAAGGGATCCCGTTGCGAGTCACCGTTTAAGCAGATATGCCTCGGCCACCAAATTACAGGAAGGATGCTTCTTTCCTTCATATATAAAATTTTATAAGCGCTATTATTACCCCTCTTAAGGTTAACGCATAAAGCCACCGAAGCATATTGTTTGCAATTTTATTTCCAAAAAAATCACAAAAGGCTTGTCCTAGTAACTTCGTGATTTGCCATTTGGCAATTGTGTTAATCCTTCAGAAGGGTAACAGTATCCTTTACAAAATAGGATATACAACTATGTAGAATATATGTATATCCGTAAAGAATGTGTACCTTTATAGAATACGTATCCAAATAAAATATTTCATAAAGGAAAAAGGAAAAAAAGTGCAACAAAACGATGGTAAAAGAAATATCCTTAATTAAACACAACAAATATCCAACTTATCTACAGCGTAATGTAAAAAATGTTGTAAAATTTTCTGACGAATTTTATGGAATCAAACTCATTAAGAACATTCCAGCGTTCATATGTTCAGAATACAATGGAAGCATACCTACGCCATCTCCTGTGAGAGTAATATGGACTTGAGCTATGGAAATATTCAAAAGCGTCGCCCTACAACCTAACTGGTGAGAACCTCCATTAGGATAAAAATCCAGATGCCCAATAGCTTCATTAATGCCTAATCCTATATTGCAGAAAATAAGCTATTATTATTTTATACACGAACTATAAATTATTATGGTCATACTAAAATATCAAATTTTTATCCTATTTGGAATAGGTTCTATTTAGAATTTTATAACTATTATTCCCTTTTACTTTTGTAAAAATCAAATAGACGGACGCATTGAAATTCTAAAACGTATAATTCTAAAACAGTATGTTCACTATGTAAAACAAATGAAAGTTATAATTTGCAAAAGTGAGTTTAAAACTGAAATATTAAAACAAGATTGAAGATCATAAAGTTCCAAAACTTTCTTCGGGGGAAGGCATTCCCTTTAGCTCTAAATAATGGGTTATTTCTAAAGGACAATCAATTGTAGACTAAAATTTCTATTTAGTTTTATAACATCCAATTAAATTAAAAAGTGTTTGGAAAATATGAGAAAAACTACGAAGACAATAAGCAAAATTATATCCATATACGCATACATAAACATAAGTGTGTTACATTCGTATGTTACATGCATGTTACGAGGTGTGATTGGAAAGTTTTAGGACTGGTTTTATAATTTTAAAATGGCAGTACTTACAGGCTATTGCGGTGGATCTCCTTCAAAGTAGTCCCCTTCTGTCTTCACACACCGACTTCAACGATGTTTCCACTTTTGCAAACATTCCTGGAAATTTGTTTTTCTCAAGAGTGTGAAGAACCTTTTCCGCATTTGCCTAGATGTTTTCAATTGAGTCAAATCGGTACCCTTTCAGTGAAATTTTCAATTTAGAAAATAGGTAGAAGTAAGTTAGGGCTATACCAAAGGAATAGGGGGGGGGTTGAGGTAGCACAGAAATTTGGAATTTGTCCAAAAATTCCGTGATCGAGAACACACAATGCGTGAGTGTGTTGTCGTGGTAAAGGACCCAATTCTTGTCTCGCCAGAATGCACGTCTTTTCTTCAGCACATTTTCGTGCAAATGCTGAAGGACACTTTTATAGTGTTCCTGGTTGACTGTCTGACCCCTAGGTACTCGTAGAATCTAAAAAACCACCAACATTTTCTTTATATTTGAACGACTTCGTCGTGATTGTTTTGGTCATGGCAAACTTGGACCCTTCCACTGCGATAACTATGCTTTTGTTTCTGGGTCATACCCATAAACCCATGATTTGTCACCTGTAATTACGCTATTTAACGAATCTGGTTCAGTTTCGGCCCGGTTAATCAGTTGTTGGGACACTTCAAGTTGGTGTTGTTTCTGCTGGTCTGCCAACACTTTCAGAATGAATTTCGCAGATGTTTGATGCATGTTCAAATCTTCAGTTAAAACTGACTGAACCACGTAGAAACTTAAATTTTGGTCATAAGCCGTCTCTCTAATGGTAAGTCTATGGTCAGAGTGCAATAAATCGCGGTCTTTCAAAATGTTTTCATTAGTTTTCGAAGTGGAAGGTCGGCCGGACCAGGCGTCATCCTCAATTGATTCGCAGCCACGTTTGAATCTATTGAATCAGATAAAAACATTTAATCGGCTAAGTCATTTATCTCCAAAACCTGTTTTTAAAAGTGAGTAAGTCTCCGGAGCTTATTTCTTGGTTTAAAAACAAAATTTGACATGAACGCGTTGTTTCCCGTTTTCATCTATTTTACAATATCAATAATCCGCCGAGAACCGAAAACACGTCTTCATTTACTAGGATGCCACTTTGTACTGAACAGAAATAGCGCGGTGATCTGTTCAGAACGTTTTAAGGACAAAACAAGCTTCCCCTTCACACCTGCCGGCAAACTTAGCATTTTTTATTAAGCAGTGGCGCCACCTGTCTTAAAACTTCCCAATCACACCTCGTATATTCGCAGCAACATATGATCTTGTCCAGTGAGCCATTAGACGACAATCCTTTTCTAGATATGGCAATGTCACATTTTCATCAAAGTGAGTATCGAAATTTTACCTCCTAAAATATGTCTTCCTTCATCGCTATGGATGACATCCACGAAAGTGGCATCAGTGTCATCCAAGTGAATTTGATTATCTCCAGACCGGAAAAAGGGACCGGCTGGATCCAATCCTAAGCAGATAAAGAATGATAATAAAAAACACACGAAAAGATTAAATAATTATTATATAGTAAAACCGCCTTATTATCAGACGCTCACCTTTCAGAGGAATTTATCCCTAAATGAGGGAATTTTATTGCGAAGGAGATTCTACAGAGCAATTTTTACCCGATCGTAAAAATGGGGAACGATGTTTGAGAGGTGTTACTGTATATAGTTTAAATATTACATATAAAAGTAATAGAAAAGAAGAGTTCTGTAAACAACCAGCACTTTTCGATTGCATGCTAAATGTTCTACCAATTATACTATGGTCTACACTAGACTTTTCTGTCCTTTGTGATTTATATGGACTCACACAAAGAGCAATCCATCCATCCATCCATCCATCCATCCATCCTTCCTTCCTTCCTTGAATGAGCGCCAATATTTCCTACAAGTTTATTCAAGTGCAAATATGCATAATATATTTATACAAGTCGAACACTACGCAGATTAAATTAAGAAACAATTTTTATCAACGTTTCTTTAGGCGTAGTAATATGAACGCCGGTGTAATGGCATGGTTAGATGGTAAAATGTTTGCAGAGAAAAGAAATTTTTTCTCGTTCGGTGGGGCACGATCCCACGACCTCCCACTTGCCGGGTGGGTACTCTACCAACTGAGTTACGAACGACGAACATTCGATCTCTCACGAACGTATTTGAAGGAATTTTCCGAAACCGGTTATTTCACGAAATGGTGCATTACGTGAACTGTTTTTTAAACCAAACTGCGAAGAGATAGGTGTTAAATTCATCGTAAAGCCCGTTGCGGCAGATATATTTATACAAGTCGAGCATTACGCAAATTAAGTTAAGCAGTAATTTTTATCAACATTTTGCTTTGCGAACGTTTCACCATCTAACCATGCCATAACATCGGCGTTACTATTACTACGCCTAAAAAACGTTGATAAAAATTGTTTCTTAATGCATAATATAGTTTAAATATCCATATAAACGTTAAAGAAAACGGAAGTTCTGCCAACCACTGCGACACGAACACAAAACTTTTCGGTTGCATGCCGAATGCTCTACCAACTAAGCTGTGATCTACATAAGACTTCTCCCTTTCTGAAGCTTATAGCGCGCGCACACACACACACGCACACACACAAAGTTAATTCTAAGATTATTCACCGGAATTGTATGTGTAGAATTCGCCGCTTCAGTTGCGAGTGTATGAATTCTACACATACAATTCCGGTGAATTTAACTGATTTTAAAAAATTGCCGGAGAGAGCCCGACATCTGTTGACGCTAAATAATTTGAAAAATTTTTAAAATGGCGCATTGTAGCCATTTGTGAAAACCTTGAATGTGGTGGATGCAAATACTAAATTCGCTGTAGTGCCCGAACGGCTAATTTTTGGAAAAAAATTCACTGAACAAAAAATGTTTATTTTGATGTTCTTCACCTGTTACACATACTTGGCAGTTCCCAACTCTTTTCTAGTGTGTTAAAAAAGGCAGTTTTAGGCTTATTTTCACTAAACAGTAACACAGATCAAAATCAGAAAACGGAATTCCGGATTTCTTCGTCTCTGCTGTATTATTAGCTCAATCACTTAAATTATGTATAAAAAATTGCATTTAATTCATGCAATTGGCTACGTAGCAACGTGATGGACGTAAACAGTAGTTACGCTCTACAGCCAAACCGGCCCCTTTGCGGACACGGGGATATGGGCAAGTATGCCTTTTTTGGCGTCCCCAACACCCCCTCTTATTTTGTCGGTAGAATTCAGGACCACCCTGTGTAAAATGTTTTTACTAAGGCAATGTTTAAAAGAGACATTCCGGTAATTCTTAAGTTTGCGGATACAGGAATCACTCAAGAACAACAGGGTGCCCGATATATTAGATTGTTTTGTACCTAAATACTCTTTCCAAAATTCTTTTAAAAAATTCTCTATTTCCACCCCTTTTAATGCAAAATTCTCAGCTTGATTAGAAACAACGGTCAGATTGTAACACATAGGTCTTCAGTTATTGTGTCAGAGATATGTATAGATGGAGGTGCTGGATTTAGCAACACTGAAGTTACTTCAGACTCACACACAAACCTGAAATTCGTCCGAGGTGTGGAGTTCGTTCACCGGCCCATCCAGAAATATGAGCACCCAAGCTATGCCCAATCAAATGCACATCCTCTGGGTTAGTTCCTGCATTCTCCTGTATACACAGACAACAAATCTTATCAATATTGAGAACCATGGCATCTTATTCAAATAATTAAATGCTTTGGAAAAAAACGTCTATGTTGGATGTCATTACTTGTATTTTAATATCCAGTTAATAAGGCATTTTTATGAGTGTTAATATATATTTAAAGTATTAACCCGCGAGCAGGCGCGCGGATTAGAGGACCCACGTAAACGCGCGCTGGATACTTTACATCCTCGTTTAATTATATAGCATTATTTCATTAAAAACGTCCAATTTTACAGGGAACAGTAAGTGGAATTTTCGCTTTGTCACCCTACCCCAAAAGATTGTGACTTTGAAGGCAACAGGAAAGAAATGGCCAGTTTCAAAAGAAGCAAGGGTGAACGGTTGTTTTCACAAATTTTAAGCTGTGAGGTATGAAGCGCACCTGCTCTTGGGTTAATTGGGAATAATATATTGCGAATTTTAAACACAGCCTTAAATCCGTCAGTAAATAGAATATCACAAACACACATACAACCTTAAATTCGTTAGTAAATAGAATATCACAAACGTATACACAGCCTTAAATCCGTCAGTAAATAGAATATCACAAACATACACACACAGCCTTAAATCCATCAGTAAATAGAATATCGTAAATATACACGTAGACTTAAATCCATACAATCGAATACAATGCATAGTAATAATTCTTTCATCGACGTTCAAATGTTAGTTCTCTATAACAATTAAAATTGTTGAAAAACTTAACATTCGAGATAATAATTTCCCGTTGAGACTGACCTGTTTTTAATAAATTGCTGAAAAGCAAATTGCTGTAAAGGTCACACGTGAATAGTATACAAAGTTATCCAGTGCCGTATTTCCCAATAGGTTATATTAGGCTATAGACTGGGGCGGCAAAATTTTGTGTATTGAGTCTGATATAAAAAATTTAATACCATATGATATAATCAGAGGTTCTGCCGAGAAGGAAGCTAGACGTCATGCTTTCCATTTAAATACCAGTGTTCGATAGGCTTTTATTTTTTGCTAAAATTAAAATTTATTTCAATAAAATTGAATTTGATTTATTATATACCAAGAAGAGATAATACTTCAATATAAGTTAATATTGTTTAATGTTTATGTTTCAATTTATGAGTTTGTTTTTCAACATATTTATTGTCAATACAAAAGGTTCTTCTCGTATATTAAATGTAAAAATTTTATGTTCCTACCACTGAATTGAGGAGCAAACAGGTAGAAAGGGGCGGCCAAAAAATAGCCTGGGGACGTCAAAAAAAAAAAACGTAGCCTAGGTGCGGCAAAATGGTAAATCCGCCCATGAGGTTATCAGAATTTTCTCCATTAAAAAAATGGTTACAAAACTTCGTTAACAATGTATTTGTCTCTTTATCATAATTCAAACCTTGAGATTTACGATGACAATTTTATTAATTTGCTGACCTTAAAATATTCAATATGCGCCTTAGCTGGTTGAACAAAAAATTTATTATCAAGGTTTATCATTTTGTCCCAAAGAGTGAATTTTCCTGGAACAGATGTTCGTATATATGAAATTAAATGGCGTCATCAGTAGCTGCATATATGGAATATACACAAAGATATTCAGAAAATTTATGGTAGTTAAATGTTCCTAAACACATATTAAGAAACATAATAAATTTTTAAGTATATATAATATTTTTGGGATCATAAATATAAATGCTGATTTTGCAATAGTCCTGTTTTTAAAGGCATTATTTTAAAGCTTTTGATATATTCCAAAAGAAATTTGAAATTTTCTAGAGTTGATCCAGAATAATGCATCAAATACCATCGGGTTTATCAAAATAATTTTATTACAAATAAATTTGACACCCACGTATTAGTAGCTCAAACTAGAGCTATTTTTGTTTAGGAGAAAAAGAGACGCCGTCCTCATCCTGGATGCTCAACAGTTTTATGGGTTATTTTGATAAACTTCAATTTTATTCCCTCAATCGACTGTTAGCAATAGTTAATCTAAATAAATTATTAACTGAACTAACTTTAAATGAAGTTTTTCCAAATTGAATATAATTTTAGTACGTCAACCAATATTTGCCTTTATTTAAAAGCTCTGAAAAGTAGATATGTTAATTACTACTGATTTGTAGTTGTCACCAAAATTATTTAATTTTTAATTATAGTTATTACGAAGCATAAAATTTGAAATATCACCTGAAGAAATTTTATCATTTGTGCTAGCTGAGCACCCACGACCCTAGCATTGGCAACGGCCCTGTAATAAGGACGGCCATTGCTATTTGTCCAATCTACTATAATGACGTTGTATGAACCTTCTTTTAATAAAGCATTCTTCATTACCTGTAAATATATTTTTACAATAATTTTCAACACCCACGTATAAATACGCTCAAACTAGAGCTATTTTTATTTAGGAGCAAAAGAGACGCTGTCCTGATCCTTCATTCGAACCAGGGTCCCTCCGTTGAGCCAGAAATGTCTTGACCGCTAGACGAATGAGGACAGGAACAACGCTCTCTTTCTCCGTATATAAGGATATACGATATTATTACCCGTCACAGGGTAAACAAAATTACCAAATAATGGTCAATACACAAAGCCACCGAAACACAAAGCCACCTATAAATATATTTACTAACAACAACCTTATATTTGTTTATTCAGCACTATATCGATCAGTATGAATGTATAAGTATTGTAAGAAATTAATAATAATAATAATTTATTTTCTACGAATTCGACACCCGACACCCGTGGAGGGAGACATCAGAAAAAGTCCAATAGAGAAGGCCTGAAGAGCCCGCTACTACCCAACCATCAGATAATTTAAATCATTAAATTAGATATTTAAAAAGAAAGAACAAATTTAGAGGATATGGAAGAATCATTCAAAGAAAGGAGATTCATTTCCTTTATATTATAGTTAAGTATGAAAATTAAGCGAATTACAAGTAAAGGAAGCTTTTACTTTTCAATTCGACCTTTATTTAACATTTGTATTTCTTTCGTTGTTTTTATATTTTTCGACAATAAAAGTTCGGCAAATCTAAAGCAAGCCTCGTATGATTACCTTTAGCGTCACCATCGACAAACATCCTTTATCCTTCATTAATTTTAAAGATTATTTTCAACGATCATTTTAAATGATCTTTGGGTTTGAAAAGAAATGAAGGAACAAAGTAAGGCAAGACTTTTGGATATATCACATTTAAGTAACACAGGGCACATTTAGTTCTCACACGAATTATAGACATTAGCTAGGAAGCTTGTTGTTCAATCGGTGGGAAAATTATACCATTTCCAAAAAGAGCAGGAAAATCTTAAAAACCATTAAAAATTGGAAAAGAAGCGATATTGTAGTTTATCCTCTTTACAGTCATCAACGTAGACTTTTAAAAATTATTGGGAGAAGGTGGGGGGGGTGTACCAACCAAGCATATATATTATGTCCATTTATATATTACAGTATATGTAAAATTTCAATTTATTTCAAATTATTGTGGTGGGGGGATGCTCCGACCCCACTGGCCCATATAACTCTACGCCTATGCTTACAGTAGCTTTTCCATAGCGTTTACTTTTTTTCTTTCTTAAACACAGTTACCTGAAAACAAATCCGGTCTCTATGTTGACAGAAAAGGTTTGCCCATTAAGCAAATATAGAGAATTTGCTTATATTTTCACTTGACGTAAGAAAAACATCCGTTTTTAAATATCAATGCGTAAAAGAAATATCAATAATTTTTTTGCATATTTTATCACCGAAACTAGTATGTGAAAAGTAGATAAAAGCAGTAGTAGTAGAAAAATGTAAATAAAGGGTGTTTATTTAAACAAATAAATTAACCCTCCGTCGGGCGCAACGTATCTCACAGATATGGTATCGTTCCATTCGGCTGCCTATTCCTAGCAAGTAACGCTAGGACTACCAACTTCTGAGTAGGTATCGCTTACTTCTATGTCATACACGTTGTAACCAACCGAGTCTCTGTCCGGCTGTAGGTTGTCAATAGCTTTAAATAGTTATGGGATACATTACTCTAGCAAAAGTTAAGTTTCGAAAAATTCGTTTGTACGATATTTGTAGGCAGATACGGTCCAAACGTAAAACTTCTGATGAATATTTGGTGGAAAGAGATAGAAATCTTGCGCTCAAAACCAACTAAACGTTGAATATAGAGCGCACTAAATTTATCATCTGCTAGCTCAAATTCGACTATCACCATGTGTGAGAGGGAAAATAAAAGTTCGAATTATATATTTGAGTAGAATATAAAAAGAATTTATTCCCCTTTAATTGTGCATGCTGCAAAATTATTTTTCGAAAAGTGTGATTAGCAATTATAAAAATATGTTAACGTAGTTGAAGTTTGCTTAAAAGTGCTAAAGAAATTTATATGCCGATGGTTGAATCTGTCAGTTGAATCACTTGTGCGTAGACCTTTGCGTTGGAACGATGTGCATTGACTTGCCTTGGAACGATATGCATTGAATTGCGTTGGTGTTTTATATATACTCACTTGCGTTGGTGCAAGGTGCACCTATTAATCACATCATTTTTATAAATGCTGATATTAAACCCGATGAAAGAATAATACCTGTATTATATTTAAAATTTACAGGCAACTGCTATTTAATGATGGCAGGCCAAAAGTAAATAATAGCTATACGCTGGTGGGTTATTTTAATTTTAAAAACACAAACATGTATAATATGAATTAAAAATAAAGTTATAATTTAGAAGGGAAATGTAATTTAAAATTGCATGTCATTTGAGAGATTTCGACATTGTCCAAATTGTCTACAAACGTTGAAACACAAGTGAACATACTAGGAAACCTCTATTTTCTGTTATTACACCATCATCCAAAAGTAATTAAGTAATAAACTTGAAACGCTTTAAAGGTGACGAAATATTATAAGTAGTTATTTCTTTTGTATTTTTTAAAGATGAAAATGAACAATTTTAAAGGATAAATATAGAAATCCCCATGATGTGATTTTTATGACGCTTATATACAATTGTTCTAAATTAGAAAATTCGCATTTAAAAATGATAAAAGCTTAATTTTTAAACTTTTGCACCTAATTTAACCATTTATAAAATATGAAAATATATATAATAAATTATTTAAAGATTATTTATATATATATTAGGCAACTGCTATTTAATGAAGATAGGTTACAGGTAAGCAAGAATATATATATATGCAGACAGGTTATTTTAAAATCATGTACATTTAAAATTAGAAATGCAGTTAAAATTTTGCAGGAAAATGAAAACCGCAGTTGCACGTCATTTGGGAAATTTCAATATTGTTTAAAACATCGAATCACAGGTGGAATTTTTCTAGGAAACATAAACTTCACATTATTACACCAATATCCAAAAGCAATTAAGTGGTGAGCTTGAAACATTTGAAAGATTTTACAATATTATAAGTATTCATTGCTTTTACGATTTTTTAGAAATTGACAATTTTAAGGGATAATTATAGAAATCCCAAAAGTTTGACTTTTTACCACGCTTCTATAAGATTGTTTTACATTAAAGGAAATTGAATTGAAAAGTCATGAAGCCTTAATTTCTTAACTTTTATACATATTTTAACCAATTATAAAATGCAAATATGACTGGGTAAATTAAAAATATACATATACTTACATATCTATCGTCCGTCTCCCTATCTTCCATCTTCGTCAAATATCCATGAATAAGGAATTTTACTGGCAGGCATTTTTTGTAAGGAGACGTTGAAAATGCTTCGATATCTGTGGTAAGCAACATACCATTAGTGCTATTCACCGGTGAAGAAGGAGTAAACAACCAGAATTTCGTTTTCATGTCTTTCAATTCAAATGGTTTAACACTTATTGGTCGATATATCGGGTGATAAAATGGCGGACCGGTGAAGAAGCAACCCAGGTCAGATAAACACGTATTGCTAAACATAACTAAAATGAGTTTAAAATAAACTACATGTTACTGCTTTAACCATTAAAAAGAAACAATCAGAAATTGAAAATGAACAGGATCGCTATAATTCCGATATTTCTGTAGGTTACTTGAAATATTGCTTTTTACCAAAATATTATAAGATTTAAAATTCAGACGTAGAAATAGAGGCAGTTCAAGATTAAAATACTCACATTTCATATGTTAACAGAATAGGGTATATAGAGGTAGAAACACCGTGTAATGTTCACACATGTACGATTCATTGACCTTAAAAGTAAAAGTATTTTACACTTTTTAATTGTCATAAAAACGAATAGGTACGAGTGAAGCCTGTAAGCCGATTATCAACTTCCCACAATTTACTTACACGCTTCTAATTCACATTGTTGTCAATATAATTAAGCTCTCGGCATTCCACTTTCATATGATTCATACAAGTACATATATATATATTTCTTAGGCAGAGAGATAAGATACAGAACATGCCACGCTTTATCTATGTTTAATATATATGAGAATGGGTGTGTGTGCGTATTAGGGGGCTCAGTGGTCAAATCATTGGAACGGTTGGTTACTCGAAGATCTCTGATTCAAGTGTACATTGGGTGCGTGGCAGGGTATTTTCACGCTTTTTCTCTTTCTCGAAAACGTTGGTTTTAAGGTAAACTCTGTCGAAGTGTAGTGTGGAAAACTTACCGTATATGAATTATCCCTCCCTACACTCCATTGTTTCTTTGGTTGACATATTATTGCTAATACCGGGCAGGCTACATGACACAGGCCTACCCACTGTCCTTACCGAAGTTGATTTGAATTGTTCAAACGGGCTTTTGATAAAATATAATTATAAGTGAAAGCAAGTCAAGAGGAATTACAAATTATATATATATATATATATATATACATACATACACACATATACAAAAAAAAAAGTTTTCCTCGCCCATTCTTGGCGGAAACAGGCTTTGGGACGGGCAGAGCGCCATGTTCCCAAGCCTCTTTTTACATCACTTCTTAATGTGCCATGTCTAGAAACTTCCTGACAATGTGACACGTGTTTAGGATTGTGGCTTTTTGTATTTCAATGTAGGTGTTTGGGTCAATGTTGAGTATCTCCAAATTCGTCGCAAGCGTTTTTGGTACTATCCCTGTTGCTGAGATGACTAACGGGATGATGAGGATCTTTTCCATACCCCATATATCTCGTACTTCATGTCTGAGATCTTGGTACTTGGTGATTTTCGTTGTGTAGGTTGTCTGTATGTTATTGGTGTTGGGTACTGCTATGTCGATTAAGTACGTGGTCTTATTCGATTTATCGACGAGGGTTATGTCAGGACGGTTATGTGGGACTGTCTTGTCTGTTATGATTGCTCTATCCCAGTAAAGCTTGTGTGTTTCGTTCTCATGCACGGTCTCTGGCTCATATTTGTAGTACGGGCATTTTTCTGTCAGAAAGCCAGCATTCGCTGCCAATTTCTGGTGGACTATTTTCGCTACTTGATCGTGTCTATGTTTGTAGTCTGACTGCGCAAGGATCTTGCATCCTGCCATCACGTGTTGGATTGTCTCCGATGCCGCATGACAGTGTCTGCATTTGTCGCTTTCTATGTCTTTTCTCTGGATGAATTTCTGATTGTTCCTTGTTGCGATCACTTGGTCTTGGATGGCTAGCATGAATCCTTCTGTCTCTGGCTGGAGAGTGCCTTTGGCCAGCCAAGAATTTGATGCCTTTTTGTCAACGTGTGGTTGTTGCAGGTCATTGTAGTGCCTGCCATGTAATGGTTTTCCGGCCCAAGTTCTCAGTTTCTGTTCGTTGGCTGTTTCCAGGACACGCTCTTCGGTACTACACAGGTTTAGTGGCGTGTAATTTGCATCTGCTTGTATTATGGCTTGGATGAGTGGCGATCGGGGACTCTTCAACTGGAAGTATTGCCTCATGCTCTGGATCTGCTTGTCATACATATACATATATATATATATATATATATACAAAATACTAAAAAAGCATATAAAATTTTATTAAATTTTAATTAATTTCCTAATTAAGCTTCTACACTTTTTAGATTGAAATTAGATTTATTCGAATTTAATTGAAATATAAGCAAAATACTTAAATACATTCAAGAAGGTTCATATAAAATAACATAAGTGAAATGTGGGTGTTAACTATTTTGACATCAAGTATTAATAAGGACAAAATTACTTTATTATTACCACTTACTTTGCTACTTTTACTTTATTACTTTTATTCCATTTATTTTTTTAGGTGATTGCTAAATTTTCTCAAAGACAAGCATGTGAAGTATTTATAAGTATGAAGAAATTATGACAGTGCGTTTCTGCTCTGGAATTCAAAAATAAAATTTCTTGCCATTATATTGTTATAAACAGTTTTTGTTGGTGTTATTTGTAAGCACCTAAAAGGCTACGTAAGTGTATGTATGTATGCAGATGTACAAGCTCATGCATAAATTTACACGCTCATGCATAAATCATGTATTTAATACTTAAAGAAATTTCAATGAAAGTTGAAATAATGTCTATATTTTCTATTTGTTCCAGGTTTATAAATTTATAAATACCCCAACATGGCTCTGCTTACCATGCAGACACTAAAAGTTTGTAGCACTATTGTTTACAGTTCAAGGCTTTTAGAAAGAAAATTTTTTTAACGATTTTTTTTAAACAAAATTTAATTTCAATTTTTGTAAAATATTATTCTTTCATTCATAAATATATGCAATAACTGCGTTATTGATATGCATTTATTTGATCATTTTTTAATTGTGGCTAAGAAAAATATTTTATATTTACTGGAGAAGCTAATTTTATATTAAATTTTTAGGCAATTTCACTGCGTCTACTTTATGATATTTATTAATCTTTTTCTTGTCTCCGTAGTGGAGAAAATCATATAGAAATGCAAACATTTTTAAAGATTTTAAAGGAAAATTCATTGAATAAGAAATGTATTTAAATTTACATGATCTAATCGTTATCTTTATTTGAAATCTACATTTTGAAATAGAAACCTCGTTTTAAAACAAAAATGTTGTTCTTGAAACATTATTCTGCACAGTGTACTGTAAAAACTAAAGTGTATCTGTTAATAATAGTTAGAGAAATAAATATGTGTGCACATATTTATTTAGAGCGCTGAGCCTATTATTTAAGAATCGCACTGCTCACTGTAGTCCGGGGTTTGGTTCCCTAGGCCATAAGAGGTTCGGATTCCTCGGAAAACAGTAGGTCCCGGCGCAGCATGACCATTGTAGTCTTTGAGCCGTAAAACCACAAAACAAACAAACAAACAAAGCCAATTTAAGGCATGTACAGGAATGTAAATGTAAGCGTACATGCTATGAGTAGTAAACAGAAAATGTCCCGTACCCATATATGATATTCATTACTTTATCATTAGAAAGAATAATTTTCATTAATATGACAATGATGATCATAAATTTAAAATATGACGAAAACGACATACTTTTGTGAATAACATTTTCAATCATTTTTGGTATCTTCTGAATCAATGTAACGTTCTCGGGAATTTCCTCCAAATTTTCTGCTGCCGAGATGAAATTGACAAACATTAAAATAATATTTATTTTCAGTAACATGTTCGTTGATTTTCCGAAAAAAATTCCTTCAGAAGCAACTTTTTGGTACTAGTATGGGGGCTTAATCCGCACTCTCCACTCTGTTTGCGAACACAGCACGAATTTTTCATATACTCTAAAATCACTTTGATAAGGCGAGGCTAACTGCTGCCGCCTTCTATTTTCCTCTACACCTGAAGACATTGAAAAGGCGGAGAGAAAAAAAAAGAACTTGCGTAATATTTCCTCTCTCTCTCTCTGTCATAGAAGTGAGTAGGGTACGTGGAATTAATTTCATCACCAGATTTTGTAATTAATGAAAATACAATATTAATATCATCTTTCATGCTGCTTACTTTTAACTAATACTTCTTGACAAATAGCTTCTCAAGATGCAGGTCTCGAGTAATGGACACAGTATTCTAAAACCATAACAGAGAATACAAAATTAAATTACCATATTTAAGTTTGGTATTATTTTGATTTTGATAATTATTTCACTGTCATAGATGTTTGTGTTAGGCACTGCAGTAAGGGTTCTAAAATATTTGAAATAGAGTTAAACCTCCCTACAACGATACCCGATATAACGATAAATCCCTCTACAACGATAATTTTTCTCGGTCCGTATAATAGTGTTGTAGAGAGGTTTTACTGTATAATGAACCCTCCCTATAACAATGACTCCCTCTACAAAGATAATATTTCTCGGTCCGTATAATATTGTTGTGGAGAGGTTTTACTGTATAAATATTAAATATAAATTTAAAAAAAAATTGAAATTTCAGAAATAATATAGTTTTTATACTATTATAAGTCATTATTCTTGTTACTAATTAAAAATTTGGTAAAATATAAGGCATTGGTCTCATTAAAATTGATCTGTTGAAAATTTAACCTGTTAAAAATGTGAGGATGAATAGGCAAACAGATATTTCATTTGCATGGGAATATGATTAGGTTTACTTTAACTTGTAATTTATGAATTATATGTGTTTTGAACGATACAAAGAATAATTATCTCCAGCTATATTTTTCGTGTGTTAACAGCGATTTTTGTTTTCGTTACGGTTCTACTTGTTTTCGAGCACGTATTTAGAAAATTTTCTGTTAAATCAGATTCAGTTATATGTCTTTATTACTCGTAATATCATTACATAAATATTGTTTTATATTTTGTATCAACATCTGTACTGTTTAAAAACCGTCCGGAATTCTGTATTATTTAAACCAATTCTATTACTAAGTTTAATTTGCTGTCTATAATTACATTTGTTTGATTCCACAATAGAAATCCTACTTATTTGTTTACTGGTTTTATTGGTTGTTGTTACTTAAGAGACCAAGAAATTCAACCTTAATAATCACAGTTTCTGAAATTTCTGAAGACGAAATTGTTTATTTTAGTGAATGTTTTGCAATTGTTGTACATAATTATTACTTAACCTTCAATATTTTGGCAACAATAGGTGGAATTGAATTCCTAATCCGTTTAGCGTACAAAATGGAGGTGCCTTGTACGTATATGTAAAAATTTAAATATTTAATTTATTGTTTAGTTGAAATAAAGTTATTTCTTTGAATACGAATTTCCAGGGCTTATTGAGTGCGAAGAGTTTCCATTTTAACATATGTGGGAATAGAAAGAATCTAATATATATATAATCTTTATCAGTTTGAAATCTTTTATGAAACTAATTATCTTTATAACACTAATAATCACCTTTACAACACTAATTACTATTATGACCTAATTCATTCTAATTCTTATTTAACGTAATTCATAACAAATAACATAAATCATTTAATTAAAATAAAAAATCTGCCTTAAATAGCTTAAAACTGAAGGCAGCCCTACCTATGTTTCATGATACCTTTAAGTAAGTATCACTGAGTTATAGTTTTTCAACTAATTACACATGGACTTCGTTAGTCAATAAAAACAATGAAAATTTCGGTTGTGTAAAAATACCAAATAATAAGTAAAGTTTGCAATATCCAATTATCTTAAACGGTATCAGCATAGTTGAAAGTTATTTTTTAATTAGTTAAATTTATTTTAATTTGGAGTGATTAAGCAAAAGGTATATATAATTATTTAATTGATTAATTGTTTTTAACTATATTCCATCTTTAAGCTGTTGGTAATATTACATAGTATTCGGTACATATTATATACAATAAATACAATATTACATAGTATACCGTATTTTTTTTCATTGTAGAAGTAATAAACCAAGAAGCCTTTCAGAGAAAGATACATTGTAATAGATTTAGTCTTTACTTTTGAATCAACGAATCTTTGAACATTTAACAATCAAACCATTTAAACGTGGCATGTCGTGCTTAGAACACTTCATATTCCAGCCAAGAACGGATTCGGGGGAGGGGGTGCGCTCGAAAATAACAAACATATTTCATGGTTTTAAAGATCCTTTGCTGGGACTTTGTTCCTTTGGGATCAAATGGGTACGAACTTACATAATAACGGACAAATACATAATTAGTCACATACATTGCGCATTGTAACGGAGGTTTTGCCAATTACAATATTGTACTAAACCAACAAAGCATTTTATGCCACTTTCTGCTCATTAAGTAAATACGTGCTAAGAGGGTGATTCCCGTAGCGTGGATCGCTCATTGATGCTAGATAGGTTCAGTGATGCACCTACGTAGGGGGAAGAGGAGGCCCGGCCCTCTTTGGACTAACAAAGCGAAAAATTATTACGCAAATAGACACTGGTCATTTTTTTTTTTTTAAAGTAAGATTGAAAATAGTGATAATCCCAATAACATTTCCCTGCACTCTGGTGACATTGATGAGACTGCTGTTCAGACAAGAGAGAGCAGTGGTCCGCGGCTGTCTTCAAATAGCCTTCTAGACGGTGAAGGTAGAGCAAAACATAATATCAAACACAGTTGAAGTGAAAATTCTGACTGCAGATATTTTTACTTATGTGAAGAAATCTAACCTCACTGAAGAAGGTAGGATAACAGTGCTGAAAAATCTTTGGGAACCATATGCAAATTGAAATTTTCCCACGACTATCACTGGTGCTGTATTAAATCAAGGAAAACCTCACCACAGACGAAATTTCTGCTTATCTTAACTGAGTAAGCATAAGTATATAGATTTCTCAAAGGTAGAAGTTAGTGCTTATTGAAAATTTTGTGTTTTCTTTTCACCCCATGAAGTAGATTTAAGATCGACACAAGCCAGGGGTCAATTTGTTTCAAATGGATTTAATAATTGGAAGAAGGCCTTGGAGAAGTTCAGCCAATGTGAAATTTTTCTCTTTCATAAGGATTCTGTTCTTAAAGGCAATGATTTTTAAAGGGTATGGAAGGGGAAAAAGGCTTCTGTGGATGAAGTAATGGACAGAGGGTAATCTTTTGTAGAGGAAAGGGGCTGGCCATTGTAAAATTTTATAAACATAATCTAGTACTACTTCTAATTATTTAAGTATCTTGCACTGTAGAATTATTAGTAATTTAATAATAATAAGTATACACAAAAGGATGACGCCGAATCCCGAAATCTTTCAGTGGGGGGGGGCTGCGATTTGTTTCTAATTACCATTTTTAGCCAAGTTTTCGATACTTTTCATCTCATTTTCCATGATATAATCCCAGCTCTTGGGGGAGAGTGGGATCACCCCATGCCCCCTCGTTGAATCCGCGCTTGAAGGACAACCGTAATTGGTATGGCCTCTGACCGTTTTTTTTTCATCTAGCCCCCCCCCACTTGGGAATATTCTAGGTGCGCTACTGTTTAGGTTGCGTTGAAGTGGCAATGAATGCTACATGAAGACAGCTGAAGCAGTTGCGAAGGGCTCGAAAAAGCCGTTGAAGAAGAAGGGCTCTGATGAGAGCTTGGACAGCGTATGTTATATTAATACTGAGTCATTGAGGGAATCTGTATTGCGTTGTATACGAGAAGAGGTTCGCCTTATCCGACTAGGGTGGGGAGGTCCAAAGAAGAAGTTCTTAATGAACGTTTACGAGCTTGATTTCGCAGTGCCCTTGCGCCTTCTCTGGACTTTGCCATTTAGTAGCCTGGGGACTTGGGAAAGAACTATCTCTGAAGAACTTTAGAGATACTGTAGATTTCTAACTTCGGACTGCCGTCTTGAGATACGCCCTGGCCTGGCTGGATTTCTCTCTTGGTCAAAGTGCTTTTATCATTACACTAATTACGCTGATTTAATTAATTGGTTAAGTAAATCAAGTGTTTGTTGTTTAGTTAGTTTACCAGTTCATGTTGGTTAACCTATCTTTTATTGCATTGCGTTATTTGTGCGCCTTGTTAAGAAGTCCCGTTTGGTTTGTGCGTAGCACTCTGATGCCTATTGTTGTTCACCCTGGTTTACAATTATTATAGTGGTATTTATTCTATTGTATGCACTAACCTTAGTATTGTATTTTGGGGCGTTGATTAATCCCCACGTTAGAAATGATTCTTGTGGAATGATCACTGTTGTGTTGTTTACAAAGTTTGGCCTCTATGCTTAAACCTAAGTCTCTGAAACCGCCATGGATTATTACTAATGCCTTGACTGTTTTATAAGCAACTGTGAGTGTGCTAATTAAATTATTCTCGAATGACATGGGAGAGGAACAGAAAACAGGACGTCTTAGTTTAACCTTGTTTGGGCTCTAGGACGAATAGCCCAGGTTTGAAAGTCTCCATGCAATGTTGTGCTGCTAATTGTATGAACTGATGCTTGGCTTAAGTGAAGTTAAATTGTGCTTGATCTTTCTAGTTAAGCCCTGCGGTGGCGCAGTGTGGTAACGCGTTCTCCTATTGCGCGGCTAATCCGGGTTCGACTCCCAGCAGTGCAAAAAGAACGCTTACTCAGAGATCTCATAAAAGATCGCACTGCTCACTGTAGTCCGGGGTTTGGTTCCCCAGGCCTTAAGAGGTTCGGATTCCTCGGAAAACAGTAGGTCCCGGCGCAGCATGACCACTGTAGTCTTTGAGCCGTAAAACCAAAAAGAAAGCGAAAGTTATCTTTCTAGTTAATCTCTGGTCTGCTTTGTCAAACGAGAGCGTGCTAGCGGAACACCGCTTGGTCCTAAGGAAAACTATATTTCTATACTAGGTGCGACGATAATTCCTATAGGCTGTGTATACCTCTGCTGTAATCTCTTGTTAATAAACTTTTTTGAATCCTGATTCTGCCTTAGTGTATTTTAATCACCAGAATTCACGTACTTGTATATGCGAGTTTAATATAAAATGATACTACTGGTGAGCATAGGATTCGTTATAGCATGTATGATTGCAATAGATTATATATATAAAATGAGTGTTAGATATGAATATTTATGGCACAATATTATTATTGTCTAATTATATATTGTATATGCATTCTATACTGGTTATATTGATTATACTGAATTTGTATTATATAGCAAAGTAATGGTGTTATTTGCTTTGATCTAATAAATAAAATGTAGCTTTATTATTATTACTATAATAATAATAGTAGTATTATTGTTATTATTTTGCATGTTCTCACTCTTAGCGGTACAGACTTGATACAGGCAGTGCTAAGTACTCAAGATATTCTTCTGTAGGTTATTCGGGTGTTGTAGATAAGAATTTCTTAACTGTTCGACATGTATTTATATAACTCGAACACTACGCGACCTACTTTAGAACGTTTCGCCATCTAATCACGCCGTGGCATCGGCACTGGTATCACTAGGCCAATAAACGTTGATTGGTATTGTTGTTTAATTTGTTCCACATGTGTTTAAAATTGTGGATTTTGGTATCTCAATGTAAGTGTTGGGCTAGACGTTTCGTGTTTCCAAGCTTCTGTACAGTGTGGTTGGTATTAGACCTGGGGCTGACAAAATGACAGACATAAGATCAACTCTTTCCATATTTTTGCAAGTTTAGCGTTTTAATAAGAAAATCTTGGGTTCGTGTCCCTGTGCACGAACAAGCCACTTTTTTTCGTATTTTTCTGATGGCGATGCATATTTCTTCACAATTTTAAGACGTATATTTCATTTTTAAACCCATTCTTAAAAATACCTGAAATTCGCGATATAAAACACTAATTTTTCCTTATCAACTTAAACCAAAAAAAAAAAAAAACATATTTCATCTGCCAACGTTTAAAACTAAAGCATTCTTTTGTACACAACATCAATATTTAACTCGAATTTTTAACAGCATAAAAACTATTCTAAAATTAAGAAGAACATTTCTTAATAACTTTCAAATCCATTTTTATTCCTAGGGAATTTCACTTCACACATCTGTTCTTTATTTCACCTCTACAAATTAAATCGTGCTTTCTACAACCTGCGTACCCACTTGAGGCTATAATTCATTTCTCATTCGTCTTTTTTAAGAAATCCGTAGCATTGACACGACCTCTAACTCCATTCATACCACAAGGTTCTAAGTTCGAGTTTCCGTCACGCACAACCCAATTTTTTTTCAATCTTCTTCTTTACCTAACCGTTAATTGCATCAACTAGGTAATGTTTTTCTGAACGCGATGCATATTTGTTTCATACTTTTAAAAGAATATTTCATTTCTAAACCAGTTTTAAGAGTAACTGAAATTCACGGTTAAGCAATGAATTTTCTCCTAGTAACTTAAACCAAAAAGATATCTCTCATTTTTCAATGATAAAAAATTAAATCATTTTCTATTTACCACGTAAATATTTAGTTTGAAATTTATACATCACGTAAATATTTATACCGAATTTTAACCAGGGGAAATTTATTCTAAAAATTACAAAAAGAAAAACTTTTCTTAAAAAAACTTCAAATTCATTTTTCCCTATAAAATAATTCCGCTTTTAACCTTGTCTTTTATGTCACTTGCACAATTTAAATCATGTTTTCTACATCATATGCAACCATAAGCAACACTCCTGAACTAATAATTCATTTTTCATTTGTTTTTAAGAAATCGGAAGCATTGCAGCCATCTCTAACAATATTCAGACCATCAGGCCGCAAATTTTAAAGAGAAGGAAATCTATAATAAAAATAAGAAACAGCAACATTTCTTAATAAACTTGCAAATCCATTTTCTCCCCCTAAGAAATTCCTCTTCAAACCTGTGTCTTTTATGTTACTTTCACAAATTGAATGATGTTCCCCACGGCCTACGTACCCAAAAGAATCCCTCTTGAGCCAGTATTTCATGTCTCATTCGTTTTTTAAGAAACCGTTAGCATTGCAGCGATGTACAATAATATTCAGACCACTAGGTCATGGGTTCAAATACGGGTGCACACACAGGCCACATATTTTTCTCCAATGTTCTTCCGCTTACTAAGCCGGAAATTGCATCAAATAGATCATATTCCCCTGATCGTGATGCATATTTTGTCGCATTCTTAAGACGTATATTTTATTTTCAAATCCATTTTTAAAAATAAAATAATTTGATTATTTAATAACAATAAAATAATTTAATTAATTTAATAATAATATATAATTTTATGCGATAATTCGGCCCTGCCTGATTGACAGACATTGCAGTAACTGGTGACAGAAGGCTAAATGAAAAGGTGATTGAAAATATCACGAAATACAAAGCTTTGAAAAGTCCAATGGAAAGATTTTAAAGGAAGAAAAAAACAAATTATTCCAGTAGAAGTAGGTATGATATGAGGCGTAGCCATTCAAAAATTATGAGGTGCACAAATAGCTTTAAAGAAGATAACGTGATACGGCGTTGGAGGAAATAATGTGTTTTTATATCCAATTGTGGGGCTTGGGCCCAGGGGCGCCGAGAGCCAAAGCAGGTCCCCCTGCTCACTTCTACCGGCCTCCATGACCCCTTCTCTGAGCCGGGCCCTTACAGCATAGGCCATTGCCAGTTCGGGCCTCTGAATTTCATCCAGGCCCCCGGCTGCCCACCGCACTTACCGTTTGCTTTGCTTCAGCCCCATGATACTCACGCAACCTGATTATGCGATTAAAAATATATATAAAATAATTTAGTCTATGGATACCAGATGGCAGCACATATTATTGGCTATTAGCAGTGGGAACAAAAGTGACAAACATTTTGAAAAACTGTTTTCTAACAGGCAACGAACAATCAGTTCCAACTGGCCAAAACGTCCAGCACTAAATACAGTGCCGGCTTGAGGCTTTTATAGTATTAAGCTGGAAGAATAGAATGAACATCTAAAGGATGTAATGTGAATCTCTCCAATACCTTCAATCAATAAATCAATCTACGGCCTTAACTGCGAAGAAAAGAATTTTCTTCGCAGTTACAGAATTTTCTTCGCAGTTAAGACCGTAGCTTGAAGCTCTTTCTAGGGGCTGTGCTTAGTGGACTTATGTGACCAACAACGAACAGTGGTGGCGGACTTGTGGAACTTTGCCTTCGCTAAGTAATTGCAGTGTTTCAATATAAACACAAGTTCAAGTTTAAATTCAACCAAACCAAAATTATCTGCCAACCAAAAATAATATACTAGTAAAGATGAAACGACACACTGCGCAAAATATTAAATAAAATAAAACACATTAACACAGTTAAAATAAATACGATGGTTTATAGCTATTTCGGAAGCGCGTTTAGGCTTCCTTCTTCAGAACCCTAGTTACACTAATGTGGCACACGTGCTAGAAAAACTATCGATGCCAAATTGCTAGTCCAAAATTAGTTCGGGTAAACCAGTTGTGGGTCCGTAGCCGCGTCTTTTGCTATGGGACGAATGAAGTTTCTCCAAATAGAGGACATGGAATTGAACGGAAGCTGATCGTTAACAGTAGAAGAGGAATGCGAAAGAATATGGAAGGCTTCGAAGAAATTGAGGTCGGCTGGTGAAGAAACTTTCTCTATT
>QLNU02015270.1:124551040-124561317 GCA_006491805.2 Dysdera silvatica
AAATCCTACAGCTTGAAATATTACCTGAAGAAATTTTATCAAATGAGCTATTTGGGCACCAACAACTCTAGCATTGGCAACAGCTTGGAAATAGGGTCTACCATTGCTATTTGTCCAATCTACGATTATGACGTTGTACGAACCTTCTTTTAATAATGCATTTTTCATTACCTGCAAAATATGTTAGCGTATCCATTAAATTACGAATACGACGTCTTTATTTAGCAAAATAATTAATCCGTATTAAAAAACAAACAATATAAGAAATTAAATAAAACAATTGAAAAACTTATTGGCTATGGAAGAAAGGAGTACACAATATTTCATAATTTTGTTTTCTTGTTCGGCATGAAATACCTGAATTGCTAATTAATAAATCTCCCTGCTTTTCAACTTTTTACTAAATTGAACACTTGTTTTTACCTTATTCATTTTAAGATTACCTATAATGCAAGTTTTGTTAACGTGCAGTGCAGACATTTACGCTTGTATCATGTCATGCTGTTTAAAAGCACATTTTTTAACTGCTTAACTGCTATTTCTACAAAATACCACATAGCATCAAAAACCTTATCAAGAAAAAAGCGGCTGCCCGCCGCAAATTCTAAAAATTTGGAGACTTCCAGAGGACAAAAGGATCTACAACAAGCTTAAACGTAAAGTGGCAATGGACACTTTCATTTTAAAACTAATAAATTTGAAAACATACTGTTAGATCTAGGAACCTCAGACAAAGCGCTGTGGAAAATCAAAAGAAATATCACTAGTAAAATAACCTCCATTGGTGCCTTGCATGACAGTAATGGGTTGGTATATAGGGAAAAAGATAATGCAGAAATCATTGCGGACTCCCTCGAACTTCAGTTCAGTCTCAATGGCTTAAACGAAAATACGGAATACAGAAATAGGGTCATAAGGACTGTAAACAACTTCCTGCAAAACACAAACCCTGATCCTTCAATCCCAGATATTGCAATAACTGAAATTAAACGAATTGTCAACGGCCTCAAAAGAAGAAAGGCTACAGGTGTGGACAACATCAACAACAAGGCCATTAAAAATCTACCTGACGAGGCCCTGAACTGGATGCTTGGTATCTCCCTTGGGATTTTCAAAACGCTGCACTATCCCAGTAAGTGGAAAGTAGCAACCATAATTAGCGTCCTATAACTGAACAAGAATACGCTCTTTTCACAAAACCACCGGTCCATTAGCTTACTACCAGAGCTGGGATAAGTTTTTAAAAAAATTTTACATGCCAGGACAACTTTTTAAAAGCAAACAACTTTCTAGCAATCCACCAATCTGGTTTCAGGCGAAAGCACTCAACAAAGGAGCAACTCGTAAGAATCATTGACTTCGTAAAAAAGCAAAATGAAAAGGAAACAAATCACCACTGCGGCATTCCTTCTTGACATTGCAAAGGCTGTCGATAAAGTCTGGCCCTGGGGCCTCTTTTACAAGCTAATCACGATAAAAATGCCCAGTATTTTTATACATATCATCTGCTCTTATTTTTGCAATAGAAAATTTCACTCAAAAATTAGTAGCACACTTTCTTCAATCCGGACAATAGAGATTGGGAAACCACAAGGATTTATCCTTGGCCCCACACGGTTTAACCTCTATATAAACGACATACCCTATATCAACGACCGCAGCTGTATCACCGCCATGTGTGCGGACGACACAGCTATCGTCATATCCAGAAAAAAGACCTCTCTCGCAACAGACCTCTCTACAACGTCAACTTAACGCTATCCACCGCTGGTCCACCAAATGGGACATAAAGATAAATCCTAATCAAACTGAGGCCATGCTGTTTAGTAATAAGCTAAAGAAATCAAAGTGGACACCACCACAGATCTGTTCTGGGCCAACGATGAAATCCCCTGAAAGCACGAGGCGAAATACCTGGGAGTGACTATGGAGCGGAAGCTCCCCTGGAGCTTCCAAATTAGAAACATCATCAATAAAGCCAAAATGGCTGCTGCCTCCTTAAATCCTCTTATTCATGCAAGAACCAAGTTGTCAATTGACAACAAGCTACTACTCTACAAGACAACTACAAGACCAATTCTCACGCATGCCTTTTGTGTGTGGGGGACAGCCTCCCAAACAAACATTCTGCGCATGGCCGAGTTCGAAAGAAGGCTGCTCAGAAGAATTACAATAGAGCCTTGGTTTGTGTCAAACGCATCCACCTATAAAGACAGCGAAATTCTTCCACTTGAAGAGTTTCTTATTAAGCTTAGACTAAGACTATTTACAGAATAGATAACCATACAAATCTCTGTATGGCCTAGGACACTCTGACTACAAGCAAGTTCCTGCTCCTTAGGCCTTGGGCCTACTGACCTCCTGCGCTCTTGCTTTTGACTTTAATGGCTGGACCCTGAGTGCACACATGCTATTAATTTTAGTTATTTAAAATTGTTGTTTATAGTGTATATATATCTTTATGCTGAACTTTAAAACTCATTAATTGTAGTATATAAAATTCGCTTTGATCTCTTTTTTTCATGATTTGTAACAGAAGACTTGCCACTAATTGCAGTTTAAACAATTATTTGTTGCACTCTTAACCGTTCCTCTTGATGTACACTACATTACTTTGTATTGTTTAATTTGATAACACTAGTTGTTTTTCCCCCCCACGGATAAGAAAATTTCTTGATTTAGTTTTATAGTGTTTGCTTCAAAATTTCTGTACTACTTATAGATTCTCTTATTTATTATTTGTGGGTGATTACTTAGTGTAAAAAAAAAAAATTGTGTGCTCACCCCCATTTGTATTTGGATCTATGTCACTACTCTCTCAATTACATATTGAGTACTATTGCAAAATTATCCTGAATTGATCAGTAATACTTTTCTTCACTTATTGACTATATGTATATAGCTACTCTTACCTTTGTTTATTATGCTTTGTGTGAACTTTTATCCATTGTTTTTCTATTACTGTACTATTTTCTATGCTAAACATTTGGAAATTATTGGCATATTGCCTATTTTTAATCATGTCCTTTAGTGTTCCCATTCCCCTAAATTAATAAATCTCATGAAACCAGTGGTAGTAAAGCGGCAAATGTTGCGATGCTCATTGGCAATGACTTTCTCACTATAGGATTTTCTTTGCTGGATGGTGGCTCGAAAATATGACGTACTCTATCTTTCAAACCAAGGGTTGGTACTGTGATATGATCCTTTCATGCGTTGCACCAACTATTCAGTCAACTATCTGTTTGTCGTTTATCATCATTATAATCTTATGACTACAACCCCTCATTTAGCGACGGTAGAGCAGCAGTGCTGCGGTGCTTAGGAAGAACTTGACAAATCTCTCTCTACAACAATGACGTTTGAAGAACACCTAGAACACATTTTTGAAAGATGCTTGAAATTAGAATAAAGCGATCAAAAATTGTCACTTAATACTATTCTGTGCGATATATATATATATAAATATAATTAAAATTTAGCGTATTTATTCAAAATTTAGAAATACTTAATTATTTTCCAAACGTATAATCAGGTTAGTAATTGGGTAATCGTTTAGGTAACCTTCAAAATGATAAATTTTCTCTATAGTTTCAGGTTCAATCCTCAAAAGTAAACTGGTTCTACTTCGGAGGCCGTTTAAGGGAATCACTTGCGAAAATTCTTATGAAAGAAGACATTTCTTTTTATTCTAAAAAGGAGGATGGATTCGTACCTTTCAAATCGCATCAAACATTTAGCTCTAGGTTAATTAAAATTATTTTTAAATGAATTCTACAATGTAAACAAGTGAATTTAAATGCCCAAAATAAAACAAAAACGCAATTTTTTCAAAATTGTATTTTTTGTCACAAAAGGAACAAAATCTCAAGTTTCTCAAAAACTTGAGCTACAAGGGAGAATCAGAGAGTCTTTGCCCCTATTTTTTATTAGCCAAAATAAGGTACATACAGGTAATTACAAATATACATACTATTTTATGTATCTTACACTATTTTTCCACATAATCCCCACACTGGTTCAGACATTTGTCCCATCGCATCACTAAATTTGAGATGCCTGTGTGGTAGAATTCGTCCGGCTGACTGTGCAACCACCATCGGACTGCTGTCTTGGCTTCATCGTTGCATGTGAATTGCTGTCCTGCCAGAAACTTCTTCAGCGGACCGAAAACGTGGAAATCACTAGGGGGCGAGGTCCGGACTGTATGCAATCAGAACCGCCGACAAGCTCCGGTCATTTCACTGGGAGAGTCTGGACCACCCACCATACAGTCCGGACCTCGCCCCTAGTGATTTCCACGTTTTCGGTCCGCTGAAGAAGTTCCTGGCAGGACAGCGATTCACGTGCAACGATGAAGCCAAGACAGCAGTCCGACGGTGGTTCCACAGTCAGCCGGACGAATTCTACCACAGGGGCATCTCAAATTTAGTGCTGCGATGGGACAAATGTCTGAACCGGTGTGGGGACTATGTGGAAAAATAGTGTAAGGTACGTAGAATAGTACGTATATTTGTAATTACCTGTAGGTACCTTATTTTGGCTAATAAAAAATAGGGGCAAAGACTTTCTGATTCGCCCTCGTTCAATTGTCTCATAATTTCTTGGGTACCTACATAAGAGTATAAGGATTTTATAAATTTTTTTGTGTAGAGTTTTACATTTTTGTTTAGTTTGCTAATTACTGACCTGAAAGAAAGATAAAAATCGTATTTTCTAGAAAAAAATGTTTCATTTGATATAAATATTTTTAATTTTAAAAATATCGTGTGTATCGTAAAATACCGCACACAAAATATATAAGTACAGTGAATGCCATAAGTATTCGTACACCTGCAGTGTGTTCTATTTAAGAAGCTGCTGTATAATAACTATTAGATGTACGTAGACAGGACAAACGCCATCATGATTGCCATGAAAATATAATTTATTTTCAACTAAAAAACTTAAAACTATGTATATAATACTGCAAATTACAATAAATTAGCATCAAAATTATTCACAGTTCACGTGTCAAAAGCATTCGTACATGCAAAAGTCTGTCCTAAAATGATAGAACTGCAATGTTGTTTGTGCACCCGAAGCAATCTGCGGGAAATGCACCGATTTCATTTAAAAGCCAATGAACAATAAACCCGTTTACTATCATTTCTGCAGAAAGTATGCGAAAATGAATCGTAGAAATAAAGAAACAAGTGTAGCGGAACAAAAGCCCATAATGAGGCTCCTTAACCAGTATAAATCTTTACGAGAGATTGCATAGCTCGTCGGCAGACCTCGTTCTACAGTCCAGTCCATAACTGACCGGCATTGTCAAAGAAATACGATTCAAAATATGCCGGGAAGCGGACGTCCACAAAAACTGACTGAAAAGCACAAACGTTTAATTGTTAGATTAATTAAGAAAAATCCAAAATTAAGTGCTCCAAAGATAAGAAAAGAGCTGCTGAATCAAGGTGTGTCACTGTCAGAAAGCATGGTGCGCCGCATTTTCAAAAATGCAGGGTACAATGGACGTGTAGCTCGTAAAAAGTTTTTCGTGTCAAAGGTAAACAGAAAGAAGCTTTTGCAATTCGCAAAAAAACATGTTGATAAAGGTCCTGACTTTTGGAATAGAGTTATATTCTCTGACGAGAGCAAATTTAATATATTTGGATCAGCTAGCAGGCAAATGGTATGGCGTAAAAATAACACCGAGCTTCAACCGACGAACCTGTGTCCAACAATCAAACACGGAGGTGGAAGTATGCAAGTTTGGGGCTGTATGAGTGCAGAGGGAGTGGGAAAATTGCACATTATCGACGGAATCATGGACCACAGAATGTATATTAACATTCTGAAGGAAAATTTGGGTCCTAGTGCTGCTCAAATGGGTCTTCAAAATAACTTTATCTTTCAGCAAGATAACGACCCGAAACATACTGCGTATAATACAAAGCTGTGGCTCCTTTACAATACTCCCAAACAGCTAAATACCCCTCCACAATCACCTGACATTAACGCTATAGAACATTTATGGAGCATTCTGGACTCGCGGATGAGAAAACGACGCATATCAAATAAAAATGATTTGAAAATTGCGCTTCTCGAGGAATGGGCATCCATTTCAACGGATGTCACCAAAAACTTAGTGGATTCGTTGCCAAAACGCATGAAAGCTGTGATTAAAGCCAAAGGGAACCCAACGAAATATTAAGAATGAATTATTATTTTATTAATGAATTTTCTGACCAAAAAACAATTAGTGTACGAATATTTTTGACACATGAGCTATGTGTAAGTTTGTTCATTTTTTATTGTTATTTGCAGTGCACGTATATTTTTTTTTTTACTTTTTTTATGAAGTAAATACAAAAATTTATATTAATTGTGGTGACATTTGTCCCATATCTCTACATCTAATAATTATTATACAGCAGTTTCTTAAATAGAACACACTGCAGGTGTACGAATACTTATGGCATTCACTGTATGTTTTATAATCATAAAAGAAGTTTGTTGTATATGGAATAAGTATTTTCGGAGAAAATGGTCCTAATGTCTTTATCGAAAACCCCATGTAATTGTTTTCGTCGGTGATGCTCCTTGAGGTATCGGTCCCTCTTATAATATATCTCTGTTTAAAATCTGTATTAAAAGTCGTAAAGTCAAATTGGCATAATAAAACTTGGCATGCTAAAAATCCTTTTTTATATTCAGGGAGATATTTATCCACTCTATTATGTGCCTTCTCAACAACTATAATATTCATTCTTGAACACAACCTCATGTGATATTAATTCCTATGGTATTAATTTCTATGATATTAATTCCTATGGTATTAATTTCTATGATATTAATTCCTATGGTATTAATTTCTATGATATTAATTCCTATGGTATTAATTTCTATGATATTAATTTCTATGATATTAATTCCTATGGTATTAATTTCTATGATATTAATTCCTATGGTATTAATTTCTATGATATTAATTCCTATGGTATTAATTCCTATGGTATTAATTTCTATGATATTAATTCCTATGGTATTAATTCCTATGATATTAATTCCTATGATATTAATTTATTAATTTTTGCTACTTCTTGCATTTTAAATTTTTGTGTTGTGAAGTCTTCGGTTTGCTCTTCTATTCTCTGTCGAAATTTTTGCATGGTTTTGTAACGGATCTGTCCACTGTTTGATAATGTAATATATTATAATATTAAAATTGTTCAATAAAGTTTTTGTTATATGTAAAAGGTTAGATTTATTGTGGTCAAAGTGTACATTAATTGATAAAGCTGTAAGTTGGTGCGGAGTGTCGCTGCGGACTATGTAAATTATCTGCGGAGTTGTAACTGTGAGTCTATGAAGGTCAAGGGCATGCATTTAAGGCGGCTCGTTTTCGGAACCAGTGCAGGCGCTGAGTCGGGTGCAATAGCCAGCAGCTAGGTTTTTATTTTATTTTGTTTGCACTGTTGTGCTTGGGGACAATGATAAAGAAATTGATAAAGTAATAGTTGACCGATGAGTTCGGCTAGCCTAAGTTCTCGTTCAATGTGCCATTCAACACGAATGCCAGATAGCCAGATTTCAAATGCCTCTCGGGGGATCAAGAACCGTAAGCCAAATGGGATAGATCAGTAGCGGTCGACGGAGATAGTCGATCCGAAGTTAGACTCCCTAGCGCTCCACGGAGGTAGTCGATCTGAAGAAACCGTATTGGATTCCGGACGTAAAGAATTCTCGTTGAGAGACTCCTGGTTCTGGGAAAAGAAACTACTGGTTGGATGCCTATGGTGAAGTAGAGTTTTCATTTTTACTAGTTAGGCGTTAACGCTGAGTGTTTCAAACAAGTAACTGACGTGTGGGTGCATGTGTAATAATTGGGGTAATGAGTTTAACTTAAAGGGCATTGAGTCCTTGGGCGAGACCTTATATGCTGGGCATTGTTTGCCGAGCATGGCAGTAACTTTTAACAGTTGATTTAGTTTAATATTATTTTTGTGATCATATATTTGTTGGGTCGTTTTAACTGAACTAGTCGAATTAATATATTTCTGTGATATTTTAAAATAACAGATTAGTCAGTTAACAAGTACAGCATAGAAACCGGTTTGTTCAACAGTCGGCTTAACATTCGACGTGTTAAGCTGTTGCTATAAGTGTTTATTACTGTTTATAATTTATGTTAACAATGTTATGCGCTTAACGTATATTGGTAATTAGTGACCTTGGCTAGTTACAGATAACTCTGGGCCCACGAGATACGATCACTGACCCTTTGGCCTTACTTTATTTAAGTGGACCGTCGACTCTGAACTGGAAGTAATTGTTGATGGACGTTGTTCACTTTAAATTGTTAATTGTCGTAATCTTATATTTTTGGACCTTAATAAATATATTCCGTAAAAACTATGTTACTAATTCACACACCAACCAATTGAGAACCCAACCGTCAGGTAAACTGATGTACACAGTCAGTGAAGCAGATACTAGTTTTGCAGAATACAGTGAAACCTGGCTGAGGTGGAAACTCACGGGACCGGAAAAAAATTCCATAGTATGCAGGTTTCCGCCTTATGGAGGTCACATGTAAAATATATACATAGTTAAATTCAGTGGTAAGAGATGACTGCATGTGATATTTTTTTCTCTTTTGTCTTATCTTGCGAACTTTAAGACTATATTTTCCTTTTGATAAAAATATTTATTTTATCACTGCATTTTATTTTTATTAATTTTAATTTTTGCACTATTTTGTGGGTTTAGTAATTACGATCAATATGGTGCAAAATTTCATTCTAACTATACATGCCTATTCTATACAAAAAGTCTATTATGTAAGCTTAAATTGTAACGATAAAGTACCTCCCTTGTAAAGATAATGATTCCCTTGCGGTAGGTTTATCCATGAATTGATAAAGTCGATATGAGTGACTTTTCGTTCTGGTTAATAATGAACGTTTTTATTTAAGAAGTGGGTGGCACTGGCATACGCAAGAGGGGTCGATTATGGTTGTAACCCCCATTGCGATGAAATTGTGTATAGTATACATGTTACTAAAAATAGTAAACACTATACAACAAAAAAATTGAAGACAGAATTAATATTTGGCTTTTTTCTAGACCTCAGTAAAGCTTTTGACTTAATAAACAGAGATATTCCAAAAGATAAACTACTTAATTTAGGAATAAGAGGTAAAATGTTTAAACTTATAGAAAATTATTTTAAAGGTCGATACCAAATTGTTAAAATAGAGAATAAATCATCAGACAAAATGATTAATTTAAGAGGTATTCCACAAGGAACTATACTAGGACCGTTATTCTTTTTACTGGCAATAAATGATTTGATGTATTTAGATGATAATATACTATTATTTTCTTGTGATATAAATTGGTTCATAAGTGGATCAAATAAATACTGAATTACGGGCAAACATAATAAAAGTTAAATTAAATTTGATTCAACAATGGTTCTATGATAACGATCTGATACTAAATGCTGAAAAAAAATGATTATATAATATTCCATGCTAATAAAAAAACATATAAAATTTAATGGAAAAACACTAGAAAGAATTAAGTCAATGAAATTTCTATGTATTAAATTACACGAAAAACTTTTATGGAATGAACAAATAGATGATATAAATAAAAAAAAATAAGAAGAATAAATGAACTATTAGCCAGATTAAATAATAAACTAATTTGAAATGCAAAAATTGAAATTTATTATTCAATAATTTACAGTATACTACTGTACTGAAAACCAACATGGGGTGGACTAAACAAGAAAAACTTAATAAAAACAAATAATTCATTAAATGACACAATAAACAAAATAAAAATCACCATATCAATCAATTGTTCAATTTAGAGAAGAATATCAACTACTTAATATAGAAAATATACACAAATTAAAAATATCTCAATATATATACCAAAGAATAAATGAAGAAAAACACATAGACATAATAGAAATAATAAAAGAAGACCACAAATATAATACTCGTCATAAAAAAGAAATTAAAACCAAAAATATTCGAACTAATTATGGAAAAGATAATATGAATTATTACGGATTAAATATTTGGAACAACATACTAGACGAAATAAAAATGTTATACCAATAAAACAATTTAAAAATACACTCAAAAATATTTCTTATTTAACGAAACATAAATGGCTAAAGTTTTTAGGTTGTATGTATATTAACCTATAGTTTTAGCATGTAATCCATCATGCATGTATGTATATGTAATCTATACACATGTGTATGAAAATAAAAT
>QLNU02015270.1:124561417-124579285 GCA_006491805.2 Dysdera silvatica
TTAGAATAAGGGGAAATATAGCGTCGTCTTCACAAATCTATCAAATCAACATTAATTGCAGTGCCGGATTTACATATAGGCCAAGTTGGCCCGAGCCTGGAGCCTCGCAATTTTCGGGAAACGTCCTCAGGGGTCCGTGATGGTGTTTCATATTATATAAATTTAAGAGTTATTTAAATATCGTTTATTGATAAAGATTCAATTTCACTATTGATAAACCTGATTACTATAGACAATGAACTTCAAGGGAAAACACATGTTTTATTGACTGAATATCGCGAAGGCCACATTCTATTGGGGGGAGGGGGGCGTTCTCCCTTTCTGGCCTGGGGCCCATAAGATTCTTAATTTGGCACTGATTAACTACGTTAGTCTTTCATGTGCTTGAACATTTATATTTTGTTTAAAGTAAACTTCCGCAGAGTTAACATGTGGCACAGAAACAAAGTAGATTTATTTAATGGTAGGCTCGCTTTCGTGAGCGAAACGTAAACGGCTGTATTACTAGTTGCCTCATAGCAACAGTTATTTAAGGAAAAGGAAGGAAATCACGATGGTGATGCCGAGGGTCGAAGGCTGAGTTTATCCGGTTGCGGACAATCCCTTGCGCCTTGTAATTAATTCACATCACGTAACCGAAGGATGTAGGTCATGGGGGTTATGATCAGTACTTACAAGCCCAGTTGTGAGGCTCTAACAGGGTGCAAACTCAGTAATGCAGACATAGGTTTCATGCATTTTGCACGACAGTGATTCACCCCAAACTTCAAATGGCTAACACCAGGTAACGAAGAGCTGATGAGAAAACTGGAAAATTTAAAAAAGCAATATCACAGTTTCTCGTCTGCAATAAAACGTCAATCAAAGTAAAATACCCTTTACAATGTGCATTTTGACCATCTTTTCTTTCCAAAGCCCAAAATAATTTCTATGTTTAAGATTTGTTTCATATAAGCTGGAATTTAAATCAAAGTGGATAATATGTAACAGCTTCAAGTTTATTTTGCAACTGTTGGAAAGTTTTATTAAAAAAAAGCAGGTTTAATAATATACCATTATTTTAAATGTTTTCTCCTGCATTATAGATATCAATACATAATTTTTTATGATTTACAAAAAATTAGTTTTGGTCGTTATAACATATAAACTCGAGAAAATTAATAAATAAATAATAAATATATGTAAACTCAAATCGCGATTGACAATTTCTAGGAAAACCGAAAGAAGAATAAAATTTATTGAAAAACAAATAATTATTTATAGTAAACCTCCGGTTATCCCACTTTATAAGAGGTCGGATAATCAGGGCGTCGGATAATAAGATATATTTTTTCATCACTAGACAGTGGGTAGCTTACAATTTTATTGCATCCCTATTTATAGAGCATAATATAATAATTTTTTATTGAATATTCGATATATAAATTGAGAATAGTGAAAACAAATAACTTACTATTTTATTGGAAAATAATGCTTTTATTTTTTTATATATGCATTTAATGGTAAACCAATGATGTCACACCACACATCCATGCGTATCGGGGTTCTTGAAATCGAATTATTGGTAAGGGGGAGTATACTCACTTTAGAAATTAGTTGAGGGAAAATTTAAGGGAATTATTTTATGAGAAGATTTTGGACCGAAATCAAAACAATTTCAAATATTCAGAAATTTACAAAATTTATTGTCCAAAGTTTATTTGTTGGAAAGTACTTTTTTTAACATAATTATACTTATGGAGAGTTAAATTTTCTGTGCATTATATGTACATACTTAATTTAACAAAGCGTTAATGTTAAGATAGTTATCTTTATAAGTCACAAAAGTAAAAAAAGCGGACCACTGGAATACTGTTCTTTACAGGGGCTTTTTTCATCCATTAGGCAGACTTAGGCAATCTTGTTGTTAGGGTGAACATTGAAAATCCCCTTTTTAAAATAACTAATTAAATCTAAACACCCAGGAGCAGATAAATAGATAATTAAATAAAAAACACATACACTCTCTCTCTCTCACTATATATAAATATATGCTTAGATGTTGTTAAGTGTTTTTGTTTTTTTCGATATTCTGCCGCCTGTTATTTGATTTTTTCAGATGGAGTTGTACCTCCAATTATTTGTACACTGCGTCTACAGCACTATGCCAGATCAATTAACGTTCAAGAGGAGACACCTCCATTCAAGAGAAGACACGTTCGTCCAAAGAAACCGTCATCATGGGCATAATAGGAAGTAAACAAGTTTCCTGGGCCATCCATTCATCCAGACAAAATCAAATTCTTTGTAACTTCTTTTCAAGAACTTTAAATTTAATTGTTTTTTATGTGACCAACGAAAATACTTGTTAAAAATGCCTGTTGAATTAACAAAGGTGTAAAATTTAAATTAACTTGATTTTTACTAGTAAAAAAACACTCTTAAAAAAAATTCTGAATATAAATAAGGCACTTATAATTAAATTCCTTTTCTTTTTAAAAGTAGGACCCCTTAACATACAAATCCACCTTTTTGTTTTTTTCCTACCTATCATATTTAATTTTTTAAACCCATTTTTAACTTGCAATCAAAAAAATTTTGGCCAATCAGTGTACCTAAAAACTGCTATTTCGCTCCCTACAATATGGCTAATATCCATCAGCAACCGAAACCTATAAAAACTTAAGTTCAGACGAAATCCCTGGTCGAGGGGAAGTAAATAAATCATCACAGCAATAAATAGCCAACTCGTTGCACGTGCATAAATAGGTCAGGCCACACACGAGGCTGGGCGTCCAGTTCCAGACCACCACAATTGGCCAACAATTGCAATTTAGGCAGGCGAAATTGCCGTCTAATACGTTAACAAAAGCCAAATGAAAAAGTTGGCAATATATTGGCGAGAATAAGGATTTTAGCAGTCCTTATACAAAAAAAAAAAAAAAAAGTCTTCAAGATGGCGCTACTTTAAAAACGCTTACAAGTCTCGCTCCGAGAGAGAGAGAGAAATTTTGAAACACGAAGATGTAATTCAGACCAGGGGACCCCAACCTACTCCAAACATGGGCCATTAAGGGTGTAACATGTAAGTTAAAGTTATCTTTCTTTCTCTTCTATTAATCGATAATTATAAGTGACTCCTCCCTCATTAAACTTATAATGAAATGTATAAATTTTTTCTGGTGGTTTATATACCCCAGTATGATTCTCATAGTGAAATGAGTATTTGAATTATTTTGTTTTTTTAATTACTTATATAAGGTTTAAATACAAAAAAAATATGCCAAGTGAAAAATTGATAGTATGTAGAATGGTTAATAGCTCCAAATGCTTATATAAATGGCACTGTTATATTCTAAAGGAATTGGAAAATATATTATCGTGTTTATAATATAAAATAAAAGGCAGTAATTATTGAATAATTGTTTCATGTCTGTTTTAAAGAACCTGGTGTTTTTTTATTTTGTTTATGTTTAACACACAACGCGTTTTGAAAAATAACCCTAGTTATTTACTTAATTTTTACGGTCTTGCATTTGAAATTTTAGGTAAAAGTCAACCAATGTTTACTAACCACTATCAACGGCCAATTTACAAATTTATTCTGGATAAACAAATTTAATATTTAATGTTATGGAAATTGTGTTTTAATGTTCTCAAATAGTAAAAATTAAATCAATAAGTAAACTAACTAAAAATTTAACCAAACTAATTATAAAATACCTATAATAAATCATTTACATTTCATTAATTATAATTATAATATACTTCATTTAATTTTCATTAACTATTCTAAATCATTTACATTTCGAATCATAAATCATAATTAATTTATAAATGATAAATTATATATAATATAAATAAATCTAATCAACAACTTATTTCCCCTATAACAACTGGTTTCGGTTGCTGATGGATATTAGCCATATTGTAGGGAGCGAAATAGCAGTTTTTGGGTACACTGATTGGCTAAAATTATTTTGTTTGCAAGTTAAAAATGGGTTTAAAAAATTAAATATGATAGGTAGGAAAAAAACAAAAAGGTGGATTTGTATGTTAAGGGGTCCTGCGTTTAAAAAGAAAAGGAATTTAATTATAAGTGCCTTATTTATATTCAGAATTTTTTTAAGAGTGTTTTTTACTAGTAAAAATAAGATTAATTTAAATTTTACACCTTTGTTAATTCAACAGGCATTTTTAACAAGTATTTTCGTTGGTCACATAAAAAGTAATTAAATTTAAAGTTCTTGAAAAGAAGTTACAAAGAATTTGATTTTGTTTGGAAGCATGCCTTGCACAGGAAACTTGTTTACTTCTTATTATGCCCATGATGAAGGTTTCTTTGGACGAAGGTGCCGCCTCTTGAATGGAGGTGTCTCCTCTTGAACGTTAATTAATCTGGCATAGTGTTATAGACGCAGTGTACAAATAATTGGAGGTACAACTCCATCTGAAAAAATTAAATAACAGGCGGCAGAATATCGAAAAAACAAAAACACTTAACAACATCTAAGCATATATTTATATATAGTGAGAGAGAGAGAGTATGTGTTTTTTAATTATCTATTTATCTGCTCCTGGGTGTTTAGATTTAATTACTTATTTTAAAAAGAGAATTTTCAATTTTCACCCTAACATTGTTGAAGGTGCAAAATTCTCAGAGACCCCTTTTCACCCGTTAAATACATATGAATTATTTAATATCGATTTCAATCATGACAGAAGAAGAAGAAGAAGAGTGTGACGGAGAACGTCTTGAGGTTACTCACGTAGAACTATGACTCACTCAACAGATCAGTTTCATAAGTGTCAATGAACCAATTACTATACTTTTATAAGATACAATTACAACTTTCTTTCAGACAGCGATGTCAGTTATTCTCAGTAGAGAAGACATAAACTAATCAAACAAAATTTTCAGGTCCCGAAATGATGCTCTTTGAAATTTTTCTCAAATATTCGCTCCTGAATATATACTCATGTTTGTAAAAATTGCAACACCATGAAGGACTCGTCCGAATTGAATGAAATTTAATGTACAAACGACCTGTGTTGATACAAATAAACGATTAAAATTACAAAGCAAAAAAACAATATTACATGTCGAAAATCAGTATTTGGTGAAGCCACCACGCGCTGCAATAAGTGATGCTATACGACGTGGCATGGAATCAAACAGATGTTGAATGTGTGCCTGAGGAAGAGCATTCCAGATTGCTTGTATGCGACCCCAAAGTTCATCTGTAGTAGCTATGGGACGAGGATCACGAGCGAGACGCCGACCAACGAAATCCCACACATGTTCAATCGGCGACATATCCGGCGAAAAGGCAGGCCAAGGAAGAAGCTGTATCTGTTGTGATGAAAAGAAGTCTTGAAGCGAATGGCTGTAATCTAAAGTGTTTTCTGAATCCACGGGTCATACTATATAACAATAATAATACGACTTTATTCTCTCTGAATAATATGAACTACTCTTAACACGAACAAATTTTTTGACACCATGAGTGTCCACGTTAAAGATGTTCGATCCAGTGCCGGATTTATAAATGGGCAAGTTGGGCACTTGCCCAGGGCGCAAGAGGCTGCGGATTTTTTTTTTAATTGCAATTTATTTACCGTAGAATTCTGTCGATCAGCTCTCCCCGAGAAGGCGCCCTCCACCCTTTTTTACTAAGTCTGAATTCTGAATAACTGCGTGAAACAACCTCTGCCCTCCAAGGCCGGACCCAGGCAGGGGGCGTGCTCCCCCTAAGAATAATGTTTACATTAAAAATGATTATTTTCAAGTAGAAAATAAAACTAAACTTACAAGTGAAAGTTTCAAGAGTTGTGCCCTCCCTGATAGTTTGTTCTGCATCCGCCCTCGCCCCCTCTCCCAATAAAAAAAAATCCAAACTATCGTCGTCAAATAAACTAAATTTGTTTATAAAAATATCATTATTATATCTTATAATAATGCATATAAGGTAGGCTAACCATAAATGTCGCCCCTTCCCTATCGTCTGCGATTTTTCGTCGAATTTGAGGGGGCGGAACGACAAAATTTTATTTATTTCTGTAAGCACCGGGGTTATGGGCGTAACTAGCTTCGAAGTCTAGGCGGCTAACTTTTTTCTAGGTGGCGGCTGAACCGTATAATTCAATGCTTAGAAGAAATTTTCTAGGGGGGTTAGCCCCACCTAGTCAGGAAATGGAGAGGGCGCCAAAATCGTTGTGCCCAGGACACTTCGTACCTTAAATCCGGCCCTGGTGGGATTGCATACTGCTTTAGCACAAGGATGTTAAATGCTAGTTAACATCGTAAAAAGCAAAATCAATCAAGTTTTTAAATACAATACTGTAGTCCTTTGGATGTCGTGGAGGATTTATAATTAAATTATTTTCATAAACACGATATTCCTCTTAGACCTATTGTGAGTTTTTGTAGTTCGCCAACATATGCACTTTCTAAATATCTTGCAGGTATACTATCTCCTCTTGTTGGATCCTCTGAACGGTCGCTGTCTACCTCTGAGGAGTTTATTTCTTCTATCAGAAACGTAAAAATCGCTCCCGATGATGCTATGGTGCCTTTTAGTGTTGTTTCACTTTTCACCTGTATTCCAACAAATTTGGCGGTATCAACAGCGTTGGAGCGACTGAGGCATGATGGAAGCCTGGAAGAAAGAACTAGCCTTAGTCCGGAAGAGATATATTGCCTGTTCGAGTTCTGCTTGAATTCCACGGTTTTCGGCTTCAAGGGTAGATTTTACCGACAGAAGAGGTGTACGGCGATGGGGTCACCTGCTTCGAGTGTGGTGGCAAATTTGTGTATGGAGGCATTTGAAAACAGTGCTTTAGATGAGTGAATTTACTGTGTCCAGGTGTGGAAGCAATACGTCGATGATACTTTCGTTATCCTACCAAGGTCTTCAGTTACTGATTTTCATCTCTATTTGAACAGCTTGAACCCTCATATTCAATTTACATTAGAAGAAGAAGATAGAGGTTCATTACCCTTCTTAGATGTTCGGATAAATAGAGATGTGGATGGGCGACTGTTGACTACGGTGTTTAGGAAACCAACACATACTGATAGGTATCTTGACTTTCGTTCTCATCACCCGGCATCACACAAAGCATCTGTCATTAGAGCCTTGCACCGACGAGCCTTTACACATTGTTGTAATGATGACCTTCGCAATGTTGAATTACGACGCAACAAAAGCGTGTTGAAAAAGAACGGTTACCCGACTAAATTTATCGCTCGTAACCAATGTGGTGTTAGTGGTGGAAACAGGAATGTAGAGGATGAGACTAGGAAGACATCAGTGGTTTTGCCATATGTGGCGGGTGTCTCAGAAAAGCTGTCTCGAATTCTCAGTTGTGTGAATGTTAAGACCTACTACAAACCTGTCTACACCCTGCGTGATCTATTACTTAAAGTTAAGGATCGCGTCCCTGAGGAGGAAAAATCTGGTGCTATTTACCAAATACCGTGTGGAGACTGTGACAAGGTGTATGTTGGACAGACGGGAAGATCGATACGTCTACGAGGGAAGGAGCATATGCGTGCGGTAGCTAGGGGAGACGATTCAAACCAGTTGGCTGAACATGTCTTCAGGGAGGGTCACGAACCAGATTGGCATTCGATGAAAATATTACATCAGAATGTGACGAATCTGGGGAGTAGACTTTTTCTGGAATCATGGGAAACCTACGGTTTGAGGAGTCGTGCAATAAACATCGCAAAACCTCTACCAGAACCTTACAGGATTTTTGCAAAACCTCGAGTTGGGGGTGTTCATCTGACATCGTCGGGTGCGGGGGCTTTCCCAGCGAGGGTTTCCCCGATTGGGGTTTCCCCAGCTGGAAATGCTCCGCACCAAATGGCGTCAGATGGGGATTCCCAACATGCGGGTATATAAGCTTAGGACTTTCACGAACTCTTCATTCTGCCTTCACTTGACAAAGGGAGCAGTTGGCTCCCGAAACGTCGTGTTTTTAAACCTTACGCCAGTGTCGAAATAACTGTCTGTTATGGAATCTCCTGGTGAAACTCTGTATTGTTTCGTTAAATTATTTTCTGATACTCAACATCTTATTTTCACATCTATATATAGGAATCACTCTTAAGTAGCTTGCGATTAAGATTAAATAGAAATAATATAGTATTCAGATTTCAAATTTATAAAATAAAAAACTCCGACCAGGTATAATCTATGAAATATGTATAGTTATGTTTTCTTTTTAATGCTGCGTGGATTGTTTAAACTGCAATAGCCATAAATAATACTTTTTATGCATTTACAAGTTCCCTTAGGAAAAACTGTATGTTATGATGAGTTGGGCTGTTTCGACACTGGGCCGCCATTTTTTCATCCCATCTATCGACCAATTAGTCTGCCACCACAGTCACCCGAAGTCATCGACACCGTGTTTCAGCTATACACCCGCCGTAATGGCAACAGTCCCATTTACATTTCCGCAGGCAAGCACTTGGTGGTTTGTAGAGCGGTGTTCAACCCGGTAGCTGTAACACGGATTGTTATTGGAGGGTTTATCGACAACGTAATGCTTACAACATGGATGAAGGTAAGGATTTGATGGTTCTTCTAACGCAGTTAAACGCTTTTAAATCTTTCAGGGTTGGCAATCTTATAATGGTAAAATATCATTTTTATTTCAGAGGTTAAAAAACGAATTTTTGGAAAGAGCGGATGAGAATGTGTTTCTGGTGAATTGGAGCCAAGCCAATCGTCTGCCTTATACGCAAGCTGTGTCCAACACCCGAGTTGTAGGAGCCCAAATTGCCCAGCTTATCAACTTCTTGTGGGTGAGCTAAAATGTTGATATAAGGAAATTTTAAAAAACACGCATCAATGCATGTGGCTTAAAAACTTGGAAATTTAACTAATGATATGTCAATCAAATCGCTAATTATTCCTAGTGGAGAAATAGGTTTGCGGCATCTTCTAGATTATTGTTCTTGTTAAAGACTGGCCTATCTAGCCGCAAGTCTGGCATCAGCCTATCTATCTGGCACCAGCTAAACGAGTTCTGACTAGAAGGAACTCGATCTTTAAAAAAAAGTAACGTTACCGTTAAGAAGAAGGAGAACGCTGACGAAAGACTGGTAGCAGAATAATGTTTTCACATGTAAGATAAAGCGGAACGTAGTTTCCAAAATTTGTCGAATATTTTCCTCTTATCATAAGCGATTAGTAGGAATGCTCCCCAGTATGTTCAGTCCAGTAAGAAAATTTCTGCAGTATTCTTGGGAATAAAGCTATATTTTTCAGTATTTAATTCGTATTTGTCTCAAGACATTATCCTGAAACAGTCCACTCCCAACAATTTTTTTCCGAACAACAATCAAGTAGTTTTCATTTGCCATGGAAAGTTCATAAAATAAGACAAAATATTACTTTTCTGCAAAAGCCTCAGTAATATATTTCTTTTATAATTATACAACATAAAGTGATATAATATCAGAAATAAGTAAGTATTGTAGGAGAATAATTTGCTCCATATTCACTCAGTCTATATATAAGATTTTTTTTTTAAATGATAGAAATAACTAATTCCCCATAAGCAATACAGTGGATTGAAGGAAATGCATTCGCCTGTCGTATTGTTAATCCGGATTTACTTCCGTACAATGGAATCGTAGAACGTTTAATGTTTTTTTCATGCCTATCTTTAGTTCTCTAAGAAAAATTGGTTCAGAGCATGCCCATGTCCAGAGGGGGAAACTTAGGGACCGGTCCCCCAGAAACTAGATTTTTAATGGCATTTTGCTACAGTCTTGCATGCTGTGATGGTACATGCTGTAAAATTTTTTGACCCCCCCGAAATTAAATCCTGGCTACGGCTTTGGTTCAGAGTCTTCACAAAACTACAGGATCCGGAGCAGCATGAACTATTCTTGTAAAATCTTGTAAATCTGTTCTTGTAAAACTCTGTTCCTTAAAAATCAACTTCCATTACTTAACTGGTTTCCAAATTACAAGCAAGATATATCACGACATAAGAATTAAATTTAATTTATCCAACAGATACAGAACAACATTTACCTCCATTCCATATAAATTACCAGTATGACAAGCTTAGGCAAATTATAAATTCTGTCCTTTTCCTGTAGAGGAATAACAATATAGAAGGAAATGAAAGATTCATGAAATAGTTCTATCCTGCTTTCCGTAATTAAATTTCATTCAAGTGAGTAGAACCTACATAACACCTTTGGGACTGGACTGTAATGGTCACTGAAGATAGGTAGTCGCTATACATGACATACTTTGGTATAGGTAGGACTAAGTCCTACTACAACCCCTGGACAAAAGTATGGAATACTCGTATTTTTAATTTTACGAAAAAGGGCCTGTTTTAACCCCGTTTTGATTAGTTATTTGCGATCAAACGAAATGCATTATAGGCGTTGATTAATTAAATATAAATTAAGATAAATTTTCCTTCAAAAAGTTTTTTAATCAAAAGTTGCATCAAAATTCCAGAAGCTGTGCAGGGACAAAAGTATGGAATACATTAAACCTTGGGTCAAAAGTATGGAATAAAAGAAGAAAACTACAAAACTCATCACCTTATCGCGATTTTACACCTCAAATTGTACAGTGACGTCATTCATCGTCATGACGTGTTTACAGATCTGTAAATTACAGCTACGTAAATTAACACCAGCACCACCATAATTTCATTAGCGTGGCAACTACGAGAGAATTAAGCTACGAGAGCTCTGATTGTCGATAAGTTTAATAAGGGACAAACGCAAAAAACAATTACTATTAGCCTTAGTTGTTCCAAAGAAACTGTTTCTAAAATTATAGCAAAATTTAAACGACTGAAGGTGTCAGAAACCAAGGTGGAAGTGGGCGGCTAAGAAAAACGATTGAGTGAGATGATAGAAATTTGATAAAGATTGTCAAAAAACGGAGATTTTCTGTATCAAGAGAGATTAATTCAGCTTGGAAGAATAAAGGGGCAAATATTTCTGATCAGACTGTAAGGAGGAGACTGAAAGAAAAATGTTACAGGTTTCATAAAGATCCAACGAAACTATGTATATAAAAGACAAGCAGAAGAGAGTTGGTTTTACATAGGAGACAAAACACAAGAATTGGAGGTTCATAAGTGATTGGAATCATGTTCACAGATGAGTTGAGGATTTGTCTCGGGTATGGAGATAACTGTGGACACAGTTATCTCCATACGGAATTATCTCCATACCCTTACACGTTTGCAGGTAGAGTAATGAAAATTTCATCGAAATTGACTTCGAGGTTCAACAAAATTTCCAAACAGCATTATGATTTGGGGCTCAATAACGTCGAAAGGCGTAGGTGAGATGGCTATCCTAAAAGGAAGTGTAAGCGCTGATACATATTTGGATATTTTGAACCATTTTGTGACGAAAACTACAGAGTTCTATTCGGTACTGTAGTTTTCTCTCTCGCACTTGGGTGAGAGAGAAAACTAGAGTAAACACTTTGGTGATGATGACTACATTCACCAATGTGACAACGTATCATGTCACAGAGACAAAATAATCAAAGCTCACACTATACAGAAAAGGGTATTACTCGTTTAGACTGGCATGTCAATTGTCCCGACATCTATCTGACAGGAAATATTTGGCTCACACTAAAAAAAGTGTAAGCAAGAAGAAACAAACGACCATTGATGAATTATAGGCTTCTGTTCAAGAAAGTTGGAGGAAAATTGATCCCTGTGGATGCGAAAGACTTGCTTCATCATTACCAAAGAGAATTATGGACGTAATTTAAGTAAATGGAGGACCCAAGAAGCACTGAATGACATTATTCTATACTTTTGTCCCTGCATAGTTTCTGAAAATTTAATGCAACTTTTGATTAAATAAACTTATGAAAATGAAATTTGTCTTAATTTGTATCTAATTAATCCATGCCTATAGTGCAGTTTGTTTGATTGCAAATAGCCAATCAAAACGGGGTTAAACAGGCCCTCTTTTATAAAAGTAAATAAAAGAAGTATTCCAGACTTTTGTCTAGGAGTTGTAGTTCTTCCTTACAAAAAGTGTTCATTTTATTCAGGTAGTCAGTTTATCTAGGTGGTCACTTTATTTAGGTGGTCAGTTTACCAAGATGGTCACTTTATTTAGGTGGTCAATTCACCAAGGTGTCACTTTAGCAGGTTCTATTGTACTTACAAGGAAAACATGCAATAACATCAATATATATAACCAAAATAAATTTGAGTTCTTATAACACCCAGTCGAAGAGATTAATTGTCTTGTAAGATATTATTACCCTTCACAGGGATAACACAATTGCCAAATAATGGTCAACACAGAAAAGCCTCCGGGGCGAGATTTTTGTGAGTTTTTCGTGGGGGAATTTATTATACAATAATTTTTGCCACCCACGTTTATGTAGCTCAAACTAGAGCTTTTTATTTATATTTGGAGAAAAAGAGGCGCCGTCCTCATCCAGAATGATGACGGCGCCTCTTTTTCTCCAAATATAAAAAAGCTCTAGTTTGAGCTACGTAAATGTGGGTGGCAAAAATTATTGTATAATAATTATCTGATTTTGGCTCAGTTCAGTAGACCCACTTTTCTCTTAACGTTTTACGATTTTCCTAACACTAATTCAGCTTTTCCGTTAAATCAATATAGTGATATAAGAAATTTAATTAATCATATAAAAGAAGGATAAATTTTACTAAGAAATTCTGTAATTAAGAATAATAAGGCTGATATAAAGGAATACGAAATACACTCCATACTAAAGACCTGCAAAAACCACGTGAAGCCAATAAATCTAGGTTTGTAGCTGCACCTTACTACTTTGATTTCTTCCATATTCATTACAGTATAAAAAAAAACGACGCACGGGCGCCGTTAGCGGGGTGACAAAAGGATCCGTCCCCCCTCAATGTTGATATTAGGGTTCCATGTCCCCCAATTTCTAACGAATTTTCTGCCATGGGCCAATTTTTCTTATTCTTGGTAGCTCGCGGGCCGCATTACTGTACCAGCAATATTAAGACTAAACAAAGGCGAAACCAGGGCGCGCCCCTACGCCCCCATAGATCAGTTTTCATTGCCGTTTTTTCTATAAGGTTTTTACCTTGGTTTTGTTGGACTATCCGAAAACACATTCTGTATCCCGCTCTGAGACTTATTATATATATTATTCTGTAAAATACGTATGGAAGAAAAAACATTTACAACAATTTTAGTTATTAATATACAACCTCCGTTCAAAAAGTTCGGTGAATGATCTTCGCACACTGGTAAAAGATGATATGCGCAGCAAAGTGCGCACGCAACGCATGCAGCTATACGTGTGTTGTTGTTTAGACAAGCAGTGTTTCGTTCGGACATTTTGTTTTGTTACGTTTAAGTTAGAAGTGCAGAATAGTGTAGTGGATTTGTAAAAAATCGACGGTTTCATGATGACTTTGACGGCGTGGAAAATATGCAATATATGTATATGGAATAGTGGAAGGCCCTCAACTGTGAGCGATGAGAATCACATTCAAAAATTGAAGGACTTATCAGTCGAAGACTGTCGCCAGACAGTGCGAATGTTAGCGGAGGAGATTGGAGTTAGTGTTTGCACGGCGTTTGCAATTTTCACTGATAAATTGGGTAAACATAAACTTCGCTCAATCGGTTACAAACCGATATGAGAGGTTGGAAATTAGTAGTAAATTATTTCAAAATATGTCAATAGGTGGCAGCACTATCCAACTGTTTGACATTCATTTCGAATTTATGAGACAACGGTTGTACAGATGTGCAGCTGCATTTGAAAATGGCGACTGTCCTCAAGGAGTGTACGCTAGAATAGCAGTGTTACGCGTTTCTTGCGGGCGAAATGGCTTCCGGCAAAGGGTATTCACAAGGAAATGCTTCCCTTTTACAGTGAGAAGAGATGTTTGCCCCGTCAAGTAGTCTACAATTGGGTTCAGAAAGTTCCTGAAAGGCGTTTAAAAGTTGTTAATAAAGAACAAAGTGGTCATTCTGTTGAGATTGCGACAGAAGAAACAGTATGGAAAGTTGATGAGTTGCAAGGCCTCACACAGCTCGAATAACCTAGGAGAAAATTGAAGAGTTTTAGTGGCAACTTCTTCAACATCCGCCTTATAGCCCAGCCTTAACTTCAAGCGATTATCACCTGTTTGGTCAGCTTAAATTGCACGCACCTGGGCGGCAAGCATATCGCGACTGATGCAGATGCTGAACATGTGGTAAAGTCCGTTCGCGTTCAGATCCCGTTAGAACTGAAGGGAGTTGACGTCACAGTCAGATTGTTTCATTGCAGTAGAGGGTAGAGCGTCTTTCATAACTCGTTTTTCGCGCTCAAGAAACGAGTTATGAAAGTTAAGAAAGTCGAGACCCTCTACTGAAATGAAACAAGCCGTCTGTGACGTCGGCTCCCTTAAATTCTAACGGGATCTGGCTACCAATTTTCCGCGAACAGACTATACACAGATAGCTGATGCAGCAGCCCCAAGACTTTTATGCAGCAGGTATTGGAAAACTCATGAAGAGATGGGATAAATGTATTAATGTGGCGATTATGTAGAGAAATAAACATGCTTTTGGAGCGAATATCTTGTTTTTTTTGTTTTCTTTTTTATTCGCTTCTGTAACTTACTTACCGACTTGCCCTCATATTTCAATAATTTTCTTATCTGTAATCGCTATGGAAACGCATAAAATGTCGATTTTTTTTTAATAGAAATCTGAAGGATCACGCCCAGAGCGTTTTCATATCATTGGTCACAGTTTGGGCGCACAGGTTGCTGGATATGCCGGTGAAAGGATACAGAACGTAGGAAGGATAACTGGTGAGGTTTTATTTACTTCTCCATATAACATGTGTATATGGCCTGCAAAAGGGTTGCTGGTATCTAACTGGAAGGAGACCCACACGCTGAACGTATGTGACGATGTGTGGAACCGGCCAGGCCAGTAACCTAGTGTCCTACCCCGCCTTCAAGTGGTGCAGGCTGAGCTTTCTATTTATGTGGCAAATTAATATTTGCTACACGGATAGAAAGGCGGAAGGGGAGGGCTAATTCACCAACCCGTCTAGCCAGCGTGGTGAAATTATGGCTAATTCCTCCATTATGTTGACACACCAGAAACCATGGCCCCTAGTCTCCAGGTGCTGGAGTGCTCCTGATCAAGGCAGCGGTCAGTGTGGCATGAAAGCAGGGGGTGCTAAGAATCACTGGAATGGCCCAGGCTGCCGTTTGTTATTGACCTTGGCTACGTTTAATGGACGATCCCTTGCTTCTGAAGCAAAACTTCAGGAATTGGAAGAGGAACTAGACAAGATCAAATGGGACATTGTAGGACTCAGTGAAATTAGAAGAAAAGGTGAAGAGTTGGTGGAACTGAAAAGCGGACATTTGTTTTACTATAGAGGAACGGAAACTGGAAGAACAAGTGGTGTTGGCTTCTTAATCAACAAAAGAATTAAAGACTGTCTTCTGGAAGTTGAAAGTACATCAGATCGAGCAGCGAGGCTTGTTGTTCAACTAACCCAGCGATACCAACTTCAAATAGTACAGGTATATGCACCAACATCAAGCCATACCGACGAAGAGGTTGAAGAATTTTATGAAGAAATCAAAGAGTTACACACCAAAGGGAAACAACATATCAAGCTCATCATGGGGGATTTCAATGCAAGAATTGGACAACAGGAACAAGGAGAGACATCGGTTGGTAAATACGGATATGGGGAAAGGAATGAACGTGGCGATCAACTCATCGAATTTGCAGAAGCTGAAAACCTTAGCATCATGAATTCATTTTTTAAGAAGAAACCGCAAAGAAAATGGACATGGAAACACCCAAATGGGGGAACTAGTGAAATTGACTATATCCTGGCAAACAAGAAATCAATTATTGAAGATTGCAGTGTACTGAACAGATTTAATACTGGAAGTGATCATCGAATGGTGAGATGTAAAGTGCACTTAAATACTAAATTAGAACGACAGAAGCTCATTAGGAAACAAGTAAGTAAGAGGGTGGATCTAATGAAACTGAAAGTAAATACCGAGGCATTCAAGTTGGAATTAAAAAATCGCTTTTCTGCACTGGAAGGACTTATTGATGAAAGTGATATCTCAGAAGCAAATGAAAACATTGTTAAGACAATAGTTGAAACTGCTGGGGAAATTGGTGGTGTAACCTGTAAAAAGCACAATAGCAAATTATCTGAGAAGACGAAACAGCTCATGAAAAGGCGAAGAGATATGAAGGTGGACAATCGAAATACCAGTTCCAGGATTGAGTACATAGAACTTTGTAAAACTCTGCGCAAAAGCATGAAAGAAGACATAAGAAAATTCAACTGTGAGCTAGTAAGGAAAGCCATTGAAAATAACAAGAGCCTTAGGGTTGTTAAAGGAAGTTTATCTGTTGGGAAGAAACACATCATTGCATTAAAAGGAGAGGATGGCACCGTAACAAGAAATAGGGAAGAAATACTTAGAAGAGTTGAAGAATTCTACAAAAATCTATACGAAAGTAACAGTGAATTAAACGAAGACATTGAAATAGTCGAAGGAACAGCTCCTAAAATCTTAAAAGAAGAAGTTTCATTTGCAATAAAAAATATGAAAGTGATGGTACAGTGAATCATCCTAAAAAGAAGCTGGAGAATATGTAGAAGACATACTTGCAAAATTCTTTACCAAATGTCTTAACAGCGGTAACATACCAAACCAATGGGATTCTGCAACAGTAATTCTTTTGCATAAAAAAGGTGATAAAGAGGATTTGAAAAATTACCGACCAATTAGCTTGTTACCTGCTATTTATAAAATCTTCACAAAAGTTCTAACACATCGCCTGCAGAAAAAATTAGATGCAGCTCAACCAAGAGAACAAGCTGGATTTCGAAGTGGATTCAGTACAGTGGACCATATTCAAGTATTAAGAGAATTAATTGAAAGAACACATGAATATGAACTTCCATTGTGTGTTGCATTTATTGACTATGAGAAGGCCTTTGACTCTATTAAAACATCAGCAGTCATCAACTCTTTAAGATCAACAGACATTGAGGATGTGTACATTGACATATTGAAACGTGTGTATAAAAATGCAAGTGCAAAATTTCGGTTACATAAAGATACCAAAACTATCAAACTTTGCAAAGGGGTGAGGCAGGGAGATACCATTTCTCCAAAACTTTTACTTCTGTTTACAGATAATTTTCAGCGGAGAAATGAAATTGAATATAGAATAAAAATAAGTGGGTGAATATTTGAAATATCCTGCGGTTTACTGGTAATTGTTATTTTTTCAACGAACCCATTAGAACTCCAAGATATGGTACAGGAGCTCTCAACTAGAAGTAAAGAAGTTGGACTCAAGATGAACCTACAAAAAACTAAAATCATGTTCAATAATTTCGTAGAGGAAACAAAAGTACAAGTTGACAACATTGAGCTAGAAATTGCTGATTCATATATTTACCTTGGCCAGCTGATTTCAATGGATGGCAACATTATGAAAGAACTCAACAGACGTATTAAACTTGGCTGGAGTGCATTTGGAAGAAACAGTTTTATCCTGAAGGGGAAATTGCCTTTGTGTCTAAAAAGAAAGGTCTTCAACCAGTGTGTATTGCCAGTCCTCTCTTATGGATCAGAGACATGGAGTCTAACAGTTGGAGCAATACGAAAGTTACAGACAACGCAAAGGAGCATGGAGAGGTGCATGCTTGGAATAACTAGGAGAGATCGAAAAAGGAACACTTGGGTGAGAGAGCAAACTAGAGTAGAGGACATCATTGTTAAAGTAAAAGGGCTGAAATGGCGATGGGCTGGGCATATTGCAAGAAAAACTGATCAACGATGGACAACAGAAATTCT
>QLNU02015270.1:124579385-124602529 GCA_006491805.2 Dysdera silvatica
TGACAGCCGGTTAAAAAATGTTTTTATTTTACATATACATTTTGGTTTAATTTGTGATATTCGCCAACGTACATATATGCTGGTTCAACTGTAGTGTGTGGTACCATCGCATAATTGTTTGGTTGAAATGAATAACTCCAGAAACATCAAATAGCATTTAACATGAGCAATCTATGCACATGTTCAGCAACAGAAATTATCCATACGTTTGCTCCGAAACAGTACAACATGTTCCTGCAGAAGGAAGACAGCAGATTTTTTAGTTGAGAGAACTTTTGGAGTTTAGTCTGAGCAGATGGATGTTCCTTATTGACTGAATAGCTGCCTGCAACCCCTGCTGTTTGTGTGCATGGGAATGTTGGGAAGGTTATTAATAAATAGGAGAAGTTCTCATTCCCAGAAAAGTCTCGAAGATTGTAAATTAAATGGGCGATTGAATGGAATTAGTTTGTAATGGAAGTAACAAGAGATGAGTAAGCATTTTTTCGCTGTTCAAAGGTATCTTCCAGCTGACGCTTTGTCTTTGCTCAGTTGGTTCGAGAGTCTTCAGGCTGACAAAATGGCCTTTTCTTATTTGCTAAGAGAAGAGATATTTCTTCTTCTTCGGTCAACTGGAATTACAGTGCCGCTTTCTGCGGCAGCCCTTCCTAACTCTATGCCTTACACAAATCCTCTCTCTTTCTCTGTCAACCTTACATGCATGACGGCGATAGGTACTGTATGTACAAGGATTGCCATTTGTTGGCGAAAATTGAAATACGTACGCTGCACACACTTTTTTCCATGATAATATTATGATTTTATATCAAAATTATTATTTTATAACCTGAACTCTGATAGTAATGTTTTCTATGCGGGTTATCTGTTAGTCAATAGCCCGTAAGTCAACTATTGGGTTTATTGAGTAGTTTCGTGGCCTACATATAACACTCCACACATCCCAGATTCACACAAAAAGTATATATGAATTTAATAGCACATTATTTGATTTCTGTGAGGGCACGCGAAACAAATAAACACTTATTCGAGTCACTCTGTATTAGTCTAATTTTAAAAAAACACATATTTGTAAAATTCCGTGAATTTTGCTTTTTATACTTAGGGTTAGATCCTGCTGGACCCTTATTCAGAAATGTTCCGTCCATAGTTCGTTTGGATCCAAGTGATGCCAAATTTGTTGACACAATTCATTCCAATCCCGCTAAAACATTCATAAAAGGTAAGAGGATCCTTCATTTTTTTTTCCGGTCAATATAGTTTTCTCTCATAACAGTAGAAATATATTAATTCCCTTTTTCATGTTAAAGACTGCGATGAAGACTATTATAGAATGCGAATATTATAGAAATATTAAAATTTAGTGATTTTTAAATGTCACTAATTTTTTTGCGATCATTTCATCAGAAAGTTTAAAAATATTTTTTCCCTCTTGATATATTTATAATGAGACTAATCATTAAAACACAGAAGAGATTTTTTAATGCTTCACGGATAAGTATGGATTTTAAATCGGCTATATTATTTTATTGCATACGAAATATAAATATATGTGACAATTTAATAGGAAAATTTTGTGTTTAACATCGTACATGTGTTTAATCAATCGAAATATTTATTGATTTCGAAATTATTGTATTCAATCAAGTTAGAAATTATTTTCGTGTTATTTTAAAAGCTGAAAGATCAGAAGAAAAAATGTTAAAATTTTAAATGTTTCAGACTTTCAGATTGCGGAGTTATTTTAAAAGCCACCCTTAACTTTTAAACTGCCAAATATTTTATTAGTGAAACACTGCATCTTACATTATATATAATCACCAAAAATGCATGTTTAAAGACGGTCCCTGACAAATACTTTAAAATTACTAGGAATAAATTATCTAATTATTGTATTCACAATCATGATTTTTGAAACGAAAGTGGAGTGATTTGCTCCGTTTCAGTTTGTAAAACGATTAAACAGACTTCTAGTAATTGATCCTTAAAATTTATCCCTTATAATATTTTTGCTAAATATCGATCTGCTGACTTCTATGAATAGCAAAAGTATAAATTACGTTCGAAAATCACGAAGCATTACCATTTCAATCATTTATTAAAGGTTGTTTTGTTCATATCAGTTTTTACTTACATAACTATGAACGTTTTTTCTATACGAGTTAATTAACAATTTTTCAAAAACGCGATTACATAAAACTCATTTGCAGGTCTTGGTACGACCGATGATAATGGGCATTTGGATTTTTATCCCGGCGGGGGCAACCCACCAGGTTGCGTTCAAACTATTGTTCGGTCTGCAAAAGAAGATTTACTCACTGAAGGTGAGTGTTATAATCTTCGTTTTCAACTTACATGTAAACTTCCCGAGTCACTAATTTGTATGCTGAAGCCGTAGAATCTTCATTAAGTTTATGTCGCCAACGTTTGTCTCTTAACTATTACCTTAAAATTCTATCACTAAAAGACGCCCCCCCCCCCTGCATCGTCATTACTTCATCAACCTTGTTTCATTTCACCTTTTAATGCTTGTCCTTCAAGTATCCCAACCTATGGCATGAGGATGGAAAATGCTGTTAGTGAATTGGATATTTCAAAAACCATGGTAGCAGAATCGATGCTAAACATTATTTCTCCATGGTTTGATATCGTCAGTGACATCTGTTTGGACCTACCGATTTATCAAAAAGACAATACCCCAGACATAGCCTACCGGCAGGCATCCGCTGATCTGTCTAGTATGTATGTAGGCTGACCCTTCATTTTCACAGATGTATCGAAATCGGATGATTATATGTCGGTGCGACATATGTCTGTGGAAGTGTATCATACAGAGTCAACAACTGCCGATATTCTGCTCAGTTTTCAAAGCAAAAATTCATGCTACTGTGTTAGCTTTACAATACATCTTGAATAATGCCGTATCTCCAACTGTCATCTGTACAGATTCACTCAGCGTTCTGCAAAGCCTGACTTCATTCAACGTCTCGCATCACACTGGAATCCACAGAGTTTACAAACATCTCGTGGATATAAAAAACGCACAGTATATTGCGAAATTCTGTTGAGTCCCAGGACACATTGGTATCGCCGGCAATGAACAGGCTGACATGGTTGAAAAAAAAAACAGCAACTGCAAAACCTGAGTGTATTTCCATTCCATTTGGAGATTTTAACACTCATGTCTTATCCCATCTGTACAAAAAATGGCAGTTGGAATGGGACAAGCAATTTTTTAATAGGCTTCATCACGAAACCCAGCATTGAGGTGTGGCAGTCTAGCTATAGTAGTGACTGTCATAAAGAGGTCACTCTGGCTAGACTTCGCATCGGGCATACACGCTTCTCCCATCAACATCTTATAAAAGGGAGAAAATGCCCCGGTGTGGGCCATCTGTGGTGCACCATTAAATGTTTTACAGGTTTTATATATTTGCCCATATTTTAACCAGCATCGTTCATTAACTTTTATTCAAAATAATTTTACCCTTCCTAACAATTTAGGTGATACTTTTAATCATGAACTAATTTTTAACTTTTTATCTAATATTGGCTTCTCCCATCCCATGAGAATTTATTATATTGTTTCATTTGTGACATTTGATACATTGCTTTCAATATATTTTTACCATTTTAGTTTTAATTTATTCTCATTGTAAAATTGTATGTATTGTCTCACCTTGTCTGGCGCCGAATGGCCTTCGCTGTCCTTGCGCCATAAAAACACAACCAACCAACCAATTTGCACGTAAGAATTTTTATATTACATATAAACAAAAATCGTCGCTACCATGCTAAGTTAACGAACGTACCAATTTGAAAATTTTTACTTGAGAATGTCTTGAAGTTGTTTACTTGTCAACATAGGCGTAGAGTTATATGGGTTCGTGGTGTCCGAGCCCCCAATAATCTGAAATAAATTGCGATTTTACATATATTGTAATGTATAAATGTACATAAAATGTGTTTGCCCCCCAATAATTTTGAGAACTCTACGTTGATGCTTGTCACCAATGGTCTGAATGAAATTCGAAGATGTATTGTTAACCCAAGAGAGCTAGAATAACTCTATTCTACTTACCTTGCTGTTAACCTAACCGGCATTGACTCACACACACACGTTTCATCTATCCATATTAAAGCATACTCAAAACAAATGCTTATTCGCGGTGAAATTTGTAGATTTGTTAGGTTAGCATGACGTTGACTATACACGCATCCAGAGGGGCGGATCTTAGGGATCGGTTTCTTCCCCGAAACTAAATTTTTAATGGGACTTGGCTACAGCCTTGCATGCTATGATTGTATCGATACATGCTGTAAAAAATTTTGAACTCCCGAAATTAAATCCTGGCTACAGATGCCGATGGTACCTTTGAGTAATTAGATACTAAGAAGACTACGAGTCCATATTCATATAGGGAATATTTTCCGAATTTACTTATATAGAATGAAAATAAAACTAGGTTAGAAGGTCAAGGGAAACAAAGTTAAAATAAAGTGTTTGCAATATTTTTTTATATTATGTTTGCAATATTTTCTAAAGAAATATTATTTTGTGCATATTCATGTGCAAGAAGGTTGCACATTTATATTGTATATTTGTTTTGATATAGCAATTGCAAATGTTGTAGCGTGCCAACATCTCCGTGCTCTTGAGTTTTTTGGCTTTTCTTTCAATCAAGCTGGATGCCTCTTCGTTGGCGTGCGATGCTCATCGTATCAGGACTTTATCGATGGCTTATGCAATTGTGGAGCGTCCGGTGAAAAATGTTCTTTCATGGGCTTACATGCCCCTGCCAGTGTACCTAGTTCTGCAATTCATAGGTTCCATCCTAGTGATAGGAGGTTGTACCTTAAAGTGGGAAACGAAAGACCCTATTGCCGTAAGTAGTTACAGTTGAATTCAGTGAAACGTGTCTATATACAGAGTGCCTCAAAATTTTGTAAAAACTTTAAAAAATCATAAAAAAGGGACAAATAATGATGAAGAAGTGCGATTTGCACGAAAGGATTTCTAGAAAAACAGAATTTGTTTAGTCGCAAAAATATTTAGTTTAAAAGTCACCTGTAGACGACGCTGATGCGCAAGTTATTCAGCAGAAGTGCGCATTACAGGCTCGCAATAAAAGACCTGGATAAACATGGACTGTTCGTTCGAATCCAACAGTGCTGAATAATTGGAGAACGTTATCGCTGCCAGATCAAGCGTTGCTTGAATGTTGAATTAGAAGCCACTGCGTTGCGAAAATTTCGTACAGTGAAACAACTGAAGACGAGAAATGGCCACATATCATGTATTGTTCGCCTAAGTTCTGTTATACAAAGTTTTGGAGGTCATATTGAACAACTGTTGCAATAATAAATCGATGGAATGCACAGTTGTCCTGTCCATTGTCTTTTGGAGTTTTCAGCACCATTTGTAGGTGATTTTTTGAACTAAACATTTTTTGCTACTAAAAAAATCCGATTTTCCTAGAAACCTTTTCACGCAATCCTCACTTCTTTATCATTATTTGTTCTTTTTTTATGATTTTTTAAAGTTTTTACGAACTTTTCGCGCACCCTGTATAACGATGGTTCCCTGATCACGACAGATAGACTATATCATCTTCAACCTTGTATATAACGGCAAATTTCGTCTAGAACGATATTTTGTCCGGGTCATTTAGATATGATTATAAAGAGATTCCACTGTATTTGTGTTTAGGAAGACTAATGATGAAACTATTGGCGGATTAATGGTTGCTGCATAAAAATCGATAAAACAAATTTAGAATATATTCGAAGAATCCATTCCTGAAATTGTGAAACTTAAAATATAAAATAAATCCATAAATTTGTTGGACTGTCCAATGATGGTGGATACAGGCACGGGCGCCCATATGAGTACTTCTAGGGAGTGGCTGAGAAAAATCATTACCTCTGTCTCAACGCTGTCAAACATTTTAGTGAATGTACAAAATACTAAAATGCTACAAAAATAATAGATACTGCTTGACAATTAGTAGTAAGCTAAAACGAACCTTATTTTAAAATGTGACTGTTAACAATTTTGAAAGCAAATGAATATCTAAATCGTGAAAATTACATTTTTGAACGGCTGGGGGGGGGACTCGAGCCCCTGTCCCCCACATGGACGCCCATGAATACAGGGTGGGTGCGAAAGTGGGGGGGCGTGCCTCCTGAAAATAAGGAAGGAATGTGATTAAATTAATTTTCAAGCTTTGTATCCCTCTGTAAAAATTGTCTGGATCCGTCTCTGCTGTCCAACATTAATGCTTGTTGAAGAATTTTATAATCAAAAATATTTGGAATGTTTATTGGTTTTGATATCATGTTATGCCTACGAGATTGTGTTGGAGCTAATTCACAAAGCAGTATTGCCGGAAAAGACGCACAGTATTTAATCCAGTGGATTTATGCTTCATCAGAAATAATATAGTCGATTAATCCAATCAAATAGATCATAGAAAATGGGAGTAATAAATTTATCTCTACGAGCTATGATTGCATTTACAAATGTATCATCTCTTAGATATGATCCGTAAATATCAAGGAATGTATCACAGACTGCATATGTCTAGTACATTTAAGAATATGTCATTATTTTAAGGCATGCTACATTCATAAATCTATCATAATTTACACTGATACATTTATAAATGTATCATATCATGCGGATATGTTTCCAAATGTTCGAAGTTTCTTTGATGAGAGTTTTAACATGTTTAAATCGTGGTTTTAGACGTGGTTTTAACGTGGTTAACAGTTTTAAATCGTGGAACAAACCAAATGGCTACTGTGATGAAAATGTCGGAATTAATTTTATAATATTTTATTAGAGAAACTTTATTCTCAGAATAAATTGTTTGTGTCAGTCAGAAGACAGCAAAGCCCCATTAAAATAATGTATTATTCTAACTTAAGTTGTTAATGATCTTACATTTATTGTGCATTTTAAGAAATCTCCAATGAAATTCACATCTCGTTTCAATCGATCTAGTTTTATGCAACTACTGTGAATTTATTTTGCATATTTCTTTCAAAACTATTTTAAAGGATATAAATTGAAGTGCATTATAATATTGATTCTATCGCGCACAATATTTAAAGCGATATACAGACAGAAAAGAATTGAAAGGTTAAAAAATGGCAACTAAAAATGCGGTAAGTTCAATGTTAAACATTGCTGATCGAATAATTTACGCAGAAATTAGCTATTTCCCAACATTATGAGTTTGTTTTTTTTCACTGGCGTACGCACGGGCGGTTGATGAGGGTCCCCATGACGATACAAATTTGTATGTACAGTCTGTGAAACCAAAATCCGAACACCCATTGCCATTTGCACAGTAATTATACTACAGAAATTCAAGGTGTCAACCGATAGCGAATAATGAAATCTATCAGTCCACGTGCATAAAATTTGCGTAAGGGACCGTCTTTATATTAAAACTTGCAGCAACTTTGAAAATTCTAATGGCAATAACTAGTTTTTACTAAATATTTCAGATCTGCAACCAAAAAAGAACTCCTAATACTAAATTTTAATTTATTTGGTTGAAAGGTTTATGAGTTTTGAATATTAGAAATATTGAGCTCATAATGTTAAAATATTTTATGGGATTTTTATGATTATCTCCCGAAATATTCATCATATCTCTCTCCAATATTTTTATTGCGTTTAAGTTTAACAGGCCAAATAAAATTTATGATGTTTTTCATTTTTAAAATAATATCTACTGTAAATTATAAATTATGAAAATCATATTCGATAAAAATATGAATAAAAACATTAATTTTCTGATGGGAATTGAAACCTTACGGTTTTTTACCTACTGTACAGACATTTCAGCGCAATTCGATCAGTAGTTTTCTTTGTTATTAATATTAGTTAAAGCGACGGTTTAGGGGGCATCGCATAGTTACAAAAAGTAAAAAAAAAAGTTACTTTATGCTTTAAAACTGTTGTCGAGTGACATTTCTTGATCATAATTCAGCAGGCGTATTAGTAAATCAACATCAATGAGAGAGAAAAGAAAAAGAAAATTGAATGGTATTATAGCTTTTTGATTTCAACAAGTTCGTTCAGAAAATTAGATTCCCGACCTATAAGTTATTTTTTTTACCATGGTGGAAGCCCCCAAACATTTTATAGAATATCTCGAGTTTTATTAGTCAGAATGACACTGAATTTAAATTAGCCTAATTAAATAGTCTAGAATCCGATGATGATATCAAATTTAGGTGTTGCTATAGAATTTTCAAAGTTTCTGCAAGTTTAAATATGGAGACGGTCCCTTATGCAAATTTTATTACGAATTTTTATACGAATTGGTAGATTTCGTTGTTTACTATCAATTGGTACCTTTGAATTTTCTGTAGCACAATTATTGCGCGAATGGCAACGGGTGTTCGGATTTCACCAACTGTACATAGGCTATATGTAGTTCGTTCGCGAAAAGTTGTCCTATGGTACCTTTAGAATTAAAGAGAGATTACGTCACAAACGGGATAGTTCATTACAGTATAGGGGAGGACGTCATTTCAGAACTGGTTTTTAAAGCAGACAAACGCTCCCCCTAAAACCAATTCTGAAATACCGTCCTCCCCTCTGCTGTAGTGAATCAGCCTGTTTGTGACGTCAGCTCCCGTGAATTCTAACCGGACCATAGGTAAACTATCCGCGAACGTATTATACATATACAGAGAAAAAGCTCTGTAATCCTCTTATGAATTTTCTGAGTATGCTACTGTGTTCCTGTGTCACTTTATTGAAAAAATTAATTGATAATGCTATTGCACTTACACCGTACACTATAATACATAATGTAACATAAACGCGCATACTATAGAGCGTACTACATTACACTATACACCGTACAGTGTAGTGCAAATATAATTTTTATATACACTGGGAGGCCAACAATTTCTTGCGAGCTGTTTTATTGCTGGGTTCTGAAATTAGATCAGCAGTATCTCTGAAACATGCCTATAAATTATACTATTCGTTTAAAAGTATTTCTTCAACTGACTAATTTACTTCATTCCTTTTCAGTACACCAGTACCAAGTGGTTGTATATCTTCATTCTTCGTTCGCAAATTACGGTATGAAGATGCTAGACGTTGACTTTTCCATTACTGGTACACACGAAGAACTTCATGGAAGATTGCCTATAGAGTGAGTCGGGCGTATTTCTTAAATTTAATCTACAACATCTATAATTTAATGATTTAATCCTCTGAATGCTCTTTGAGTACTGCTAATTTTACATTAAATTAACATAAAATGTTTAAATAATCGATGCTGACATTACATAGTTTATATAGGTTACTTTGTGTAAGTAATAACATTACCTCGAGATTTATAGACCCTTAATTTGTGTTTCATGGCCCAACGATAATTACGATTATGTAGTGACAGAACCTAAAGTTTTCAGAGGAAGACGAACCTAGTTAGGCCAGAAAATAAAAGCTTAGTTTACAGATTTGTAGGAAAAATCAACAAGCGTTGGATGCATATTGGAATCGAATCCAGAATATTCATACCACAAACGAGTACGCTACCACAGCACGACAACAGACCTTGTTTGTGGATTTGCGTGTTTCAAAAGATGATTTTTGAATACATTTGTTATGTTGACATTTTTATATTCCTAGAGTTTTGACTTCGTTCTGTATAAATATTCTTCAGAAAATTGTGAACCAGATATAAGAATAAAAACTAAGACGCATCTGTTTTACGAAGACGGGTTGAAACGTTTGAAAATATAAGTGTTAACACGACGAACGCATCCGAAAATGTGTGCTTATAGTTTTCAAGACCCGTAGACTTAGCACACCTTAGAAAAATCCCAGTGCATTTTTCCGTGTATGAATGTTATTAACAAAAAATAGATAAAGAGTATTTGTTCTACAACTCAAGGACAACAAATGTCATACTGCGGAGGGATTTGAAGTTTTCCGAGGCCCTGCAGTGACGCAATGTGGTAACAGTTCATTTAGTGCACCATTAATTCGGGTTGGACTCCCAAAGGTGCAAAGAATGTTTAGAGATCTCGTAAAGAACGGATTGCTAGCTGCAGTCCGGGGATTGGTTCCCTAGGCCTTAAGAGGTTCGGATTCCTCAGAAAATTATAGGTTCTGAACATCCTAAAATCCAAGGAATCAACCCTCGGACTACAGTGAGTAATTAATTCTTTTGTGAGCGATCTGTTTTGGCACCGTTGGGGGTCTAATCCAGGTTAATAGCCCAGTAGGCGAACGTGTCATCACTTCATCACCGCAGAGCCTATAGTATTAAAATGAATGAAAGAATGTTCTAGATTGAAAGCAATAGAAAACAAGCAAGCAAAAGAAAATTGCCTAAGGTCGATATTTAAATTTAGCGGGTTTCAATTAACATTAATTCGCAACTCTCTAATTCGCAACTCTCTAATTCTCAAGTAACTCGGTAGGTTCTCAACGTTAAGAACAGACATTACTATTTTATTTACGAAAGGCCTTTACCTTACCCTTTTCATTGCGGACACAAGCAATAGCGGGTTCAATATCTATTGAAACCCGCTAAGTAATCGATTACTTATTGATTTAGAAACATGCATGAAAGTGTAGAAATAGACGATCCTGAAACATTGTAATATTAAGTAATATTTTATCAAACGATAGTAATCAAAAATATTTTAAATTTAAATTTAGGTTAAAGTATTTCTCTCAATGTTGGTATATAGGCTTTCCAATAAAATATGATTTATATGTTATGGGGCAAGGGCGTCTGAGTTATAATCTGTAATTTTTTGAAGCATTCGAACTCTTTTTAACTAGGGAATCGTACCACAGGTTACAGACGAATGGGAAAAGGATGAATGTCAAATGTTCGATGTCCATTCGATGCAAACCGGAGATTTCTTTACCATAAACAAACGCGTTATCTCTACCAACGTTGGATAGAACGTTCACAGTGGAGATTAGCAAAACCGTTTATTGGTTGAAGCAAATAATGATTCTGCCAATCTCTACGAGACAGGAAAAATTGCAACCAGGGGCGGATTGGGCCGCCGGTGCGCCCTCATGAGCTTACGTCATCCGATAACCCAAGGTATGTGACTTTCGAGAGGACTCATTCTGCCCTTTTTTGCCACACTGGTTCGGTTAGTGACCGGTTTTGTACATCCCTAGTTTATAGCAGTAACGTTCGTGCTAAAATGAATGTAATCCTTGTTTTCAAATTAACAGGCTCGTGGGCGGATTTACCATTTTGCTACCCCAAGGTTACATTTTTGACGCCCTTTCCTGCCCGTCCTGCCCCCCCATCAGTGTTTGAACATAAAAATTGCTACATTCAATATAATTCAAAAACTTTTGTATTGACAATAAATATGTTGAAAAACAAACTCATAAATTGAAACATAAACATTAAACAATATTAACTTATATTGAAGTATTATTCCTTTAGTATATAATAAATCAAATAAATTTAATTTTAGAAAAATATAAAAGCTTATTGAAGACTGATACTTAAATGGAAAGCATGACATCTAGCTTTCTTCTCGGCAAAACTTCCGATTACATCATCGTATGGTATTGCTTTCGTTATTTCAGATTCCATACACAAAATTTTGTCGCCCTAGTCTATAGCCTAGTATAACCAACCTACTGGAGAAAAACGGTACTGGACAGGCCACCTTATTTTTCGAAATGTTAATTATAGAATGATTCATTTCATGATTTTTGGAAGTGATGTTGATGTCTTAATGGAGAATGAGTCCGGGGTTTGGTTCCCCGGTTCGGATTCCTCGGAAAACAGTAGGTCCCGGCGCAGCATGACCACTGTAGTCTTTGAGCCGTAAAACCAAAAAACAAACAAACTTAATGGAGAATGTTATGTTTTCTTCCCTAGTCTCGGTCCTATGAAGCACAAACAAGCCTATGCTTTTCTATTGACGACCAAGCGTCGGATTGGAAAGGTTGTATCAGCCCAAGCACGTGTTGTGTCAAACGAAAATCACGAGATGGCGGCTAAATTTGCTTCAACTTTCGTGGACAGAATAAGAGTGACATACTTGTACCCTCGGTGAGTATGAAAGGAAGGATTTTCAAACAATGCGTACTTGTTTAATTTTATTTTATGTATCTGTGGTCATGGGTGCCCATATGGGGGCTCGAGCCTCTCTAGCCGTTTAAAAATTGTATTTTCCCGAACCTGCTATGCATTTACTTTCAAAAGTTTTACAGTCACATTTTAAAATAAGGTACTTTTTAGCTCATTACTAATTGTCAAGCAGTATCAATTATTTTTGTAGCGTTTTGGTATCTTGTACATTCACAAAAATTCTTGACAGCTATGAGAAGGAGGTAATAATTTTTCTTAGGTCCCTAAGAAGTACTCGTTAATTTTTCTTAGGTCCCTTAGAAGTATTCGTTAATTTTTCTCAGCCCCCACCCCTAGAAATACTCGTATAGGCGCCCATGTCTGTAGCAGAAGTATACAAAAGTATTTGGCATAAAAAACTCCTTCGCATATGAAATATTAAATTAAATTATCCTTCATGGCTCTTACGTCATGTAGAGTAAAAATTGTGTAAAAGTTTTATGTAAAAGTTATGTACAGAAAATTTTTTAGATTGTTGCTGGAATAAAAGTTACATTCGGTAAAAACAGGTGAGACGTTTTTAAACTTCGATAAGAATCCTAAATTAAGTATTAAATTATTTCACATATTGGCGAATTCACAAGTCAGAAGGGTAGAATTTAACAATAAGAGCAATACAGAAATTGAAAGCCATACAAAGGAGTTTGGAAAGCTAGCGATTGGAATAACCGTGGTGGGGGTAGAAAATACTTGACTGAGGGAACAATGATTGAGGACAATGCTGTTGAAGTAAGAATATTCAAATGAGGGCAAACTCCGAACTGTGTGTATTACTGAAATGAAAAAGAATGCTCACCTTCATTACATCGATGGTGACCCGGAATTCTCAAAAGTTATCTCAAAGGCTGAGGATATGTTTTCACAGACAAGATAGGTGGTAGAAATAAGAAAGTGGGGGGTTGATATAATGAGGAGAGGAAATCATCCAGAATACTGTCTGTTCACGAAAAGAAGTCCAATGGTACAGTTAGAAATATCGGCAAGTGATGTCACAAACCGGCTAAATACTTAAAACTATGCATAGATCGTTCGCGGGAAATTGGCGACCAGGTTGCGTCAGCTCCCTTGATCTAACAGAACCTGGCCGCCAATTTTCCGCGAATGAAATATAGGATTGTCTACACTCGTTTTTGGCGACTGCCAAAAACAAATTCTGAGACTGGAGTATAGCTCTGCTCTAAGCGGCTAGTCGGTTTATGACGTCAACTCTCGTTATTTCTAACTGTTCCACCGGACTTCTTTCCGTGAAGAGACAGTATAGTATAGTTCAAATTGGTAGATTTCATTGTTTACTATCAATTGGCACCTTTGAATTTCTGTAACATAATTATTGAACGAATAGCAACGGATTTCACCGACTGTACACAGGCTATATATAGTTCGTTCGCGAAAAGTTGACCGATGGTACCTTTAGAATTCACGAGAGCTGACGTCACAAACGGGTTGGTTCATTACAACAGAGGGGAGGACGTCATTTCATAACTGGTTGTTCGCGTACGTTTGTCTGCGCCAAAAACCAGTTCTGAAATGACGTCCTCCCCTCTGCTTTAATGACGTCATCCCCTCTGCTGGAATGACCTCGTCCCCCCCCACTCTGTTCTAATGAACTAGCCAGTTTGTGACGTCAGCTCCCGTGAATTCTAACAGTACCCTCTGTCAACTTTCTGCGAACGAACTGTATGTATATATGGAAGGAACTTATAGGACCTTTTACATAACAGTGAACAGAAAATAGTTAAATACGATGGCAACTGTTTCACGTAAATATATTTTATTTTTTCCCGATACCGAAAACGGTTTTATATTTCAATCATATACATTCTTTTTTCCAGCCCACATGAAGTTGTATCCTCAGAGCTATGTCGAGCACCAGGACCATCTCATAGTTGGACGGGAAAAGTATTTCTATCACCTCATGCATGTCCACACATTGGCGAAAATCATATCCCCCTTGATCTGTGATTTCAAAGGTTGCAATGAAACCCAAGTCGATATGAGAGTAAGAAAAATCAGTTATTGATACAAAAATATGAGGGCAGGGAATTAACACACCGGAAGTGTGTATTTATTTTAAATATGTGAATATAGTATTATAACCTTTACGAGTAATATACTTTGTAGTTGGAATAAAAATACAAAGTACGAGGGAAGAAATTTACACACAAAAGGTTAAACACTGCTAAAATTGCGAATAGAGCACTTAAGCTTTCGGATGCGCCATCAGCTCTCCTTCATCAGAAGTAATTATTCTATCACTCCTAATAAGGGACAGTTGCTTACGCGACCGAAAGCTCGGGCGCTCTATTTGTCAGTTTACCATTGTTTAACCTTTTGTACGTATACGAGTATTTTGTCGCGTTGTTTGGCAACTGTGACAACTTAGTATAGTAGAGTTTGTTAATCCGAACTAATTGGGACCGAGACCTGTTCGGATTAACAAATTTTCGGATTAACCGAAATCTTTCTTCTAGAAGTTACTATAAGCTATAACTGCTTAATATTTTTTTTGTTTCGATGTGCATGTATAACAGACAACAGACGATGGAAATTTTCCCTTCAATTAATGGGAAATTTCAATGTTGGCAACACACACTGCGCTGTTTGTTCAGGGGCGGATTGGACCACCGCACCCTCATGGGCGATAGGACTCGCGTCCTCCGAATGGGCAAGCACTCGCGCCCTCCAAAAGTCCAAGGTATGCGCCCTTTAAAAGGGCCTGGCCCGCCCCTGTGTTTGTTCACGCCTTGTCGGTTAGCTGCCGTTGAAAAAAAAACATGAAAAAAAGTTCGAATTATCCAGATTTTTGGATTAGCGTGGTTTAGATTAAGGAGAATCTACATGGGCGTTGTTTGGGAGGGGCAGGGGGTTATTTACCCCTCCCCAGAATTGAAAGACTTTTTAAATTTGGGTAAAAAAATAGATATTAAATTTAAAAATTAGATTGTTGATGAATAACTATTCTAGATGTCTGAACTGGATGGAGGTCTTGTTTTTTTTTTATTAAAATTGAATGTAAAACTGAATTTCGAAGCTCGAAAATTTCCTCAAAAAATTAAAAGGAATTAACAAATTATAAGCATTAATCATATCATTAATGAACCATTATTCGATTTTGACTTGAAAATCAAGCCTAATCAACCGAGTGATTAATTATCACGATTTTTTAAAACAGAGAATAAGGGAGAAAATACTAACACTGCGCCCCCCAAAATGCCCCCCGTAATTTGCCTTAACGACGCCCTTGCTACTGTATAATGCATTTACGTTATTATTACAATTTTAAGTAATTGCGTTAAAATACGGAAGCTATTTGTGGCTCAGTATAAAACAGGGTATCTCAAAGTGTGATCTACGGAAACGCGGGGTTCCATGACGCCCCATCCAGGGGTTCCATGACGCCCCATTCAGGGGTTCCATGACCATATTTAGACTAGCATCTATATCCTGACATGAATCCCACGAAAATGATGCATTGCGCATGCCCACGGACTTTGTCGGATTGTCGATGCTCCTGAGCCTTACCTAAGGGGGTGGTATAAGAATTGAAGAAATATTGTACTTCTACAAATGCATTACGACTATAATCGTAAACAGAGAAGAATAGTAAATTAGTGTTGACGTTTAACTCCTGCTATGGATCCCAACGTAACACTTTTTGCTAAGGAGTGCTAGTGTGAAAGTTATTGTGTGATTACGATGTGACGTAATATAATCCGTATATTACGTAATATATCCGTATATATAATCGATGTGACGTAATATATGTTACGTAAATAGATTCCCGTGCATAGGTGTTTACAACTTAAGAGTTAAATATAGCATAAATACGATTTTGTCTCTTTTCTAAAAAAAAAAGTGAATGGGGGGTCAAGTGCCCCGCCATATTATACATGTATTTCAATGAATATGTTTCTTAGGACCGTGAAAATCATAAAAGATAACGTGAATATTTACCGAATTTTCTGTTATTGTATTAATCTCTTTCGCAAGATTTTACGTGCTGCGTTCCCAATTTGTGTTTTTGTTGAATCGCAAAAGTAAGACAATATTATATAGTTCATATATAATTGTACGGGGGAAAGTACGATTTTGCCTCTTTTGTAAAAAAACCGGGGTTGCGGGCAGGAGCTCCTACCAGATTACACCAATATCCTAAGGTACGTATTCAATGGAATGCATTTACAAATTCAGTCACATCGTAACACTCATTTAAAAAAAAAAAAAAAGAAGGAAAATGCCTAACACATGGATCCATAGCAGGATAAAACGTCAACACTAATTTACTATTCTTTCTCTGTTTACGATTATAGTCGTAATGTATTTGTCGAAGTCTGACGTTTCCGCAATTCTTGTACCACCCCTAGGGAAAGTCCCAGAAGCATCGACAATGAAGTCCGTGGGCATGCGCAATGCATCATTTTCCTGGAATTCATGTCAGGATATAGATGCTAGTCATATTTAGGAGATTCTACGACACCCTTCCAGGGGTTCCACAAGCAATGTGTAAACTTCCCTATGACAACCCCTAGAGTTAGATAACAGTAAACAATACCTTACAAAAGTACTCCTTACCTTTTCGTAATGACTTATTGCTTATTTTTGCGCTTATGTGTCCAAGAAATGAGAAATAATAACCCTTGAGGTTTTCCTTAGCAAATAGGTTTACAGGGGTTCCCCGTTGTAAGACATGTAGAAAAAAAAAGGGCCCCGTGGAATAGGAAGTTTGTGAACTACCTGTATAGGGCTTGTAGCGCTGAGGGTTGCTGGCAATAAATAACACGTGATGACAAGCTAAATTTTAATCTATGTGAGTTCGATGATATAACTCAAAACACATCATACCAAACCTGAACGTTCCTTTAAGGTTTCATTTAAATCGTTTAAATAATTTAAAGGATAGTTTATACGTTACGACTTAACATACGTTTTATCGGCCATGAGAAACGGATGATAAAACGTATGTTTTGTGAAATGTTCACACGGTAAGGTCTTTTCCTCCCTTTTCCACAGCATTGTCGACTTCTACTTGGTGAAAGTGTGTGTTTGTGTGCATGTGGAAATGGTTTGAAAAGCCGAGCAAACGGCGCTGTATTTCCAGAAGTGGTAGGTTCAAAGACCAATAGGAAAAAGTTGAAGGTAGCAGTGTGTCATTTGATTATTGTATTTACAATATCTAATTTTAGTGGTCCAGTATATTTAATATGTCCAACATGGAGAAAGGTATATGGTATATATGATCATGTGCGAGTTTTTTTTTTATTCCGATCACTGTACCCTTCATTTCTTATTTGTCACAAACATAGCAAACTCATGTACAGTTCAATGAATTCCTCGAGAAATCCACAAGTGCAGTAGCCTAGCAATTTAAAAATTCAGAGGTGGGGTGCTCAACTGGCTTCAAAGATGATTATGTGATGCGGTATTCGAAAAAATACAGTGTTTCGTATACAATGGAGGGGGGGGGGTGGCAGAGGGCTCGAGGGTGTTTTTGAACCCGGGAGGTCTGGCACGGATTGCGTGTTGGCGCCCCCCTCCCCCTTTCGACGAAAACAGGAAATTTTCACAGATGCACAGTAAAAATATATGCATATACCCTATAAAAATGGCCAAAACTCTGAAAGAATTTTTCCAAAGATCTCTAAAAGTCTCTTTTTAGAAAGATTTTCTGCTGCTGGGTCAATTTAAAAAAAAAAGAAATCGAACTTGACTTCAGTTTGGCGCCCTCATCCGAATGTGGCCCCTGGCGACTTCCCGGTTCGCCAGGCCCTTAAGCCGCTCCTGGGGGTCTTGAGCCCCCTGATTCCCTTCCTTTCCTACGTCACTGCAGGGGAACATTTTCGCAAGTTCGATGACAAACAAAATTTGAAAGAAAAAAAAAAAAGGACTCGAACAGACGTCGAGTTTGAAGGGAACTGAGCCAAAAAGTAGCTAAAGTAGCCAAAAGCTCTCAGAAAATGATGCTTCTCCAGCCAGTTGACCGATTTGACCGATTTCATTCCAATGCGATAAAAATGTTTATATGCTCCGTTTTACATGATTGAATATGTCTTATCAAATAAAACGCCCAATATAAGACGCAGCGTGTAAACGGCCCTTATTTAACGTGTAAAATTTGCCACTACACAGCATGCGCGGCATGGCACTTAACGTCATCCAACGAAATTGTAGGTCAACGTCCTAGTTTTTCGAGGATTTCCTTTTCAGTTGATGCTAAAGCAAGGGCACTTGGACGAGCTGGAGAAACGCAGTTCTTTCCGCAGGTTTTCAAATAGTTTTATTTCAGTATTCCAAATTTTAGTTCACTTGAGACATTGGCGTACGCAGGGGGTGTTGATGGGGGTTGTAACCCCCCATTGCAATGAAATTTTGTATATTTAACATAGGAATATGTGAGTTGTAGCTCTGTAACCCCCCATTGAGCCTATAACCCCCCCTTACAAACTTTCTTCGTAAGCTTATGACTTCAGACAAGAATAACTTCTCGCTACGGAAAACTTATAGACAGGAATTGTCGCAATAAAAGTGAATAATTTATATGCTCCAGGGACTATTTCTTTGGTACCATCACAATTCACCTTTAATCCACGGTGTTAGACCATATTAGACCATATTTGACCATTATTGACCATATTAGACCATATATACCTAACTTGAAAAATGTTGATTTCTCACAGCTGGAGAATCATTTTTCTAGTTGAGTTATAATATGTTCAACATTTTAAAACAAATCTGTGTTTATATTAATTAGGGAAGCAATGCACTGTACTTATTTCCTCATTTATAGTATTGCCAACGATCAGAAATACATTGAAACATTGCGGAAAATGATACAAGCAACGAAACAGCGAAAACGCAAAAGCATAACATAGAACCCGCGATATCAAGCACGTGAGGCTTGCTTGACTCCTAGCCCCCGAACTTCATTTTCTCTGCATCATTTCCCCACTTCTTCTTCTGCCATGCCCAGTTTCTACACTGTTTTATTAATACTAGCCCAGTGGCTGAATTACATTAGATTAGATTGAGCAGGAGGGTGGGATTGGAAAGGGTGGTCGCTTAAGGCGGCACTGTAATTACAGACAGAACGTCCAGTGTAACCAACCTCCAAGGCGAGTTGTGGGGAAGGGCAGTATTCAAATGTCGACCATGCACATCAGACAAAGATGCCCTCTTACCTAGATACCGTCATTCAACACCCAGCGGCTGAAGTTTTCTGCGCCTCCACTATGATATGCCAGCGAATTGTAGCTAGCATTCGCGCGGTTGGCATTTTTAGGAGCGATTGCTTCCAAAAAAAAAACAAAAGGACGATTATTCCCCCAATATAAGAAAAAGTAACTTCCGGTGTCAAAGTTAGAGTGCAAGTTCCAAATTATGTTACAAATGTTGTAAATTTAATTTTTTGTTTATTATTTACAAATTAAAGTAGGGAAGCTGGGCCTCGTTTGTTTTTCCCGATATGTCATCCTTGTTGAGAGGCATAGACGTACGCAAAAAATTCATAAGGGGGGGAGTTACAGGCTTACTATGGGGTGATTACAGAGCTACAACTCCATATATTGATATGCATATTCAGTAGAACCCGCCTAATGTAACCACCCTTGGGGCAATGAAATGGTTACCATAGACAGGTGGTCACTATACGCGATAGACTTTGGTACAGGCGTGACTAAATCCCTACTAGTTCTCCCTTATAAAAAATGGTCGTCCAGGTGGTTACTCTACCAGGTTCCACTGTGTATACAAAATTTCATCGCAATCGAGGGTTGCAACCCCTCTGCGTACGACAATGTTGAGAGGGGATGTCTCTGCTTTGAATTCATGGGCTCTCACTACTAGGGCCTTCTTAATGCATTTGGAGACCATGGGCTCGTTGTTTTTCGGCGCTTTTTGCACTAATTTTTAAATTCCTGAATTTTTGTAATAAGAGAAAAACTTTCCTTTAACAAGCGACACTCTCTTAACAAACAAACATATACACATGACATTGAGCATACTTTGTCTTTATGTTTATACTTTAATCAACTCACGATAGATGGCAGCACCAAAAGACCTGTGCAATAAAAGTTTTCGAAAGTAGTAACAAAAAGATGTAATCTTTTTTACAGGAGAGAGAAAGAGAGAGAGAAAGAAAAGCACTGGCGTAGAAAAAGGGAGGGACTCAAGTCCCCCATAAGGATATCAAAACACATTATCTTCTTTAAGGCCGCATCACATGATCCAAGACAAAGCCAGAGCCAGGATTTAATTTCGGAGGGGTTGGGTCAAAAATTTTTACAGCATGTATCGATACAATTACAGCATGCAAGTCCGTAGCCAAGTCCCATTAAAAATTTAATTTCGGGGGTGGGGGTGGGGGGTGGGTGGAGACCAGTTCCTAAGATCCACCCCCTGGATACGGATATGATATGATTGTCTTTAAACTATTTTAGGCCTCTTCCCATAATTTTTTGAATTTCTACTCTACTAGGCAACTATTTTGAGTAGTAAAGTATTCAGAGTCGTAGAGTTATATGGGCCCGTGGGTCCCGAGCTCCATGTATGGGCGGATACAAACTTTTAAAAAGGTGCGGGCCCAATTTCTCTATCATCATCATCAACATCATCAACAACAAAATAGTGTCTGAATATATATATATATATATATATATACATAAATATTTGCTGCACGGATGGAAAGGCGGAAGGGGAGGGCTAATTCACCAACCCGTCTAGCCAGCGTGGTGAAATGATGGCTAATTCCTCCAATATGCTAATACACCAAAAACCATGGCCCCTAGTCTCCAGGTGCTGGAGTGCTCCTGATCAAGGCAGCGGTCAGCGTGGCATGAAAGCAGGGGGTGCTAAGAATCACTGGAATGGCCCAGGCTGCCGTTTGTTATTGACCTTGGCAACGTATAATGGACGATCCCTTGCTTCTGAAGCAAAACTTCAAGAATTGGAAGAAGAACTTGACAAGATCAAATGGGACATTGTAGGACTCAGTGAAGTTAGAAGAAAAGGTGAAGAGTTGGTGGAACTTAAAAGTGGACATTTGTTTTATTATAGAGGAACGGAAACTGGAAGAACAAGTGGTGTTGGCTTCTTAATCAACAAAAGAATTAAAGACTACCTTCTTGAAGTCGAAAGCACGTCAGATCGAGCAGCGAGGCTCGTTGTTCAACTAACCCAGCGATACCAACTTCAGATAGTACAGGCATATGCACCAACATCAAGCCATACCGACGAGGAGGTTGAGGAATTCTATGAAGAAATCAAACAGCTACATACCAAGGGGAAACAACACATCAAGCTCATCATGGGAGATTTTAATGCAAGAATTGGACAACAGGAACAAGGAGAGACATCGGTTGGTAAATACGGATACGGGGAAAGGAATGAACGTGGCGATCAACTCATAGAATTTGCCGAAGCTGAAAATCTTAGCATCATGAATTCATTTTTTAAGAAGAAACTACAAAGAAAATGGACATGGAAACACCCCAATGGAGGAACCAGCGAAATTGACTATATACTGGCAAACAAGAAATCAATTATTGAAGATTGCAGCATACTGAACAGATTTAATACTGGAAGTGATCATCGAATGGTGAGATGTAAAATGCACTTAAATACTAAACTAGAAAGGCAGAAGCTCATTAGGAAACAAGTATGTAAGAGGGTGGATTTAAAGAAATTAAAAGAAAATACCGAGGCATTCAAGTTGGAATTAAAAAATCGCTTTTCTGCACTGGAAGGACTTATTGAAGAAGTTGACATCTCAGAAGCAAATGAAAACATTGTTAAGACAATAATTGAAACTGCTGGGGAAATTGGTGGTGTAATATGTAAAAAGCAGAATAGCAAATTATCTGAGAAGACGAAACAACTCATGAAAAGGTTGTAAAGGTGTGAGGCAGGGAGATACCATTTCTCCAAAACTTTTTACTTCAGCTTTACAGATGATTTTTCAGCTGATAAATTGGAATAACAAGGGAATAAAAATAAATGGTGAATATTTAAATCATCTGCGGTTTGCTGATGACATTGTTATTTTTTCAACGAACCCATCAGAACTCCAAGACATGGTACAGGAGCTCTCAACTAGAAGTGAAGAAGTTGGACTCAAGATGAACCTACAAAAAACTAAGATCATGTTCAATAATTTTGTAGAGGAAACAAAAATACAAGTTGACAACACTGAGCTAGAAATTGCTGATTCATATATTTACCTTGGCCAGCTGATTTCAATGGATGGCAACATTATGAAAGAACTCAACAGACGTATTAAACTTGGCTGGAGTGCATTTGGAAGAAACAGTTTTATCCTGAAGGGGAAATTGCCTTTGTGTCTAAAAAGAAAGGTCTTCAACCAGTGTGTATTGCCAGTCCTCTCTTATGGATCAGAGACATGGAGTCTAACAGTTGGAGCAATACGAAAGTTACAGACAACGCAAAGGAGCATGGAGAGGTGCATGCTTGGAATAACTAGGAGAGATCGAAAAAGAAACACTTGGGTGAGAGAGCAAACTAGAGTAGAGGACATCATTGTTAAAGTAAAAGGGCTGAAATGGCGATGGGCTGGGCATATTGCAAGAAGAACTGATCAACGATGGACAACAGAAATTCTGAACTGGATTCCAAGAGACCACCGAAGACCTAGAAAACGTCCTCAAACTAGATGGGTGGATGAAATAAGAAAACAGGTTGGGGTGACGTGGAAGCGAATTGCTCAGGATAGACTTGTGTGGAAAGCATTTGGAGAGACCTTCATCCAGCAGTGGATAGATAATGGTTGAATATGATGATGATGATGATATATATATAAAATGTATTGTATTAATTATGTTAATTAATTAGTTACATTAACTATATAATATATTTATATAACATAGATCCCCCTTTCCCCACTAACTGCGCCCGTGGTCATATCCCTTATTATTTGCGATATATAATACAAATATTAATTTAATATTATATAGGTTAATATTAATTTATTAACTCTCTTAGTAC
>QLNU02015270.1:124602629-124614313 GCA_006491805.2 Dysdera silvatica
CAAAATTTAAATGATTAAATGAGAAATTAAAGCAAAAAATTACATTTCTGTTTTGAAAGTAACATGTTTCCAAATTATAAAGCATGATGTTAACGCAACAACGCTTCTCAAAAAATTTAGCTACATAATCTTCATTATTCGCAATTCCTAATTAATTAAAAGCAGTTATTGAGAAAACACAAACATTTTCAATCTTTCCACAATGGAAATATTTACAGATTAATCACGAAAACAGTTTACTGAAAATTTTGATTTTTTGACATTTGACAATTTAAAAATTGTCGTTCATGACTAATTTTTAAAAATTAAAAAAAAATCACATTTATATAAAAATTAAATTACAAAAATGATGATACATATTAGGGTGCTCAATGCAATTTTTAAACTGCTTAAAAATATTTGTAAAAATACATACAGTCGAAGTAGGGGCGGACTCGGTCTTCTCAAAGGGCGCATACCATGGATTTTCGGAGGGCTCGAGTTCTATCGCCCACGAGGGCGCATCAGCCCGGGGGCGGGTGGTCTAGTCCGCCCCTGCATATAGCCTACTTTTATAACAAAAGCAAAATTGAAAGAACATACCTCAGCTAGTGAGCTATTTGCTTGTAAAGTACTCAATTTCTGGCAGTTTTCCTGTGGTAATTCCTTGTTTGAATCTTCAGTTGAAAGATCATTAGAATCTATTTGATCACTCGATTTAACTCTTCTACTCTGAAGAAACGCTTGCAATGAAGTTTGCCTTTTCATTTTTAAGGCATCTATTTTATATCTGTTTAGTTTAATTATATAATATTATATGCATCACTCTTTGTCTATAATAATTTCACATTACCTTTATTTAAAAATTTTGTATATACATAAATATATTTTTTTCATCATAAGTACAGAGCGCACAAAATAGGTACCTACTACTTACAAATGCAAGGGTCTACTATACGTATAGAATTGAGTGACTTTATTGACATTGTTCAGTCAGGAACTGGTTTTATTGTTATGACCTATAAGTTTCATCGGATTTTTCTCTCAGACGATGTGGTGTCGATTTCAAAATTTGTTTACTGCCTTGGGAAACGATTATTGTGCTATAATCCCAGAATAGCGTTAACAAGTGTGTGTTACACAGACAAAATATCTCCCCTCATTAGCGGCTCCTTCGTGAAAACGTTCCTTTTGGAGATGTTCCCCACCCGTGGGACGAACATCGCCAAAAGGAACGTTTCCACGAACTGGGGGTCACCCCTCCAATTCCCATAAGGTGGCCTCGTTGCTATGTTGAACACTGTATAGCTTAGGAAATAAATCTCTTTGTGTTTCCCTGCCCTCTCAAAATCTACCCGCCCCCTGAAAACTGAATTTTTTTGAAAGGATTGAAATCATCCATTTTCTAACAGTCACTGAAATTCACCTGGCAAAAACTTTTTATTTATTTTTGAATAGGCAAATATTTTTATTCATTAACATTATTATTCTTTTTTTTTTTGAAAATTCAGTTGATAAATGGTAAAAGAGGGAATCATGATATAAAATGGCAATTGACCGGAGGAAGGGGGACTCGGGCCCATTTGTTGATTGTACTCCTGTGTTCATTGTGATTTGATCATCATGTGATGAATTTTACATTTCTCGTTACAATTTATAATTATCTATGTACATTATCGTATTTCAGTTTTTTTTCATAATTTATGTTAAAATTGGTTTTATTGTTATCGCAGGTTTTGTTGGATGTGAGATAGCAATCACGTGGTTATCAGTGCCGTAAAATTGAGGGGGAATTAGAGGAAAATTTACTATGTCAAAACTATGTACAAATGTATAGAAAATAAAGCATTTTTATTTCATCTTTCTTCTCAAGATTTCTAATTAACTCAGAGAATATACATATACACGAATGAAATAGTTTTTCACATAAGTATACTTATTTAGAGAAAATGCAAATAAAATAATAAAGAATCTAAGACACACATGTTTACGAGTCTAATTTGTTTATTTAGAACGAAAGGCATACGAAGTCAAAATATAATTACACGCCGTTTCAATTTATAATTGCGGGGGAGTAAAGGCACTTTACGAAAAAAATTTTAAAACAGAAAAAAAGTCATTTATGGCGTTTTTCCAGAACTTTCCAGCTCTAGTTATAACAACAAGAATAATTCAATGAGATTATCGTCCTGATATTAAAATTAAAATTGAATCAGCACGTATCTGAACTGTGTGTTTGTGTGCTGTTAAGGAAAGACACTTCATAGACTAGGTTTGTATCTTATAATTTATAAAAGAAAACTGTGTACAAGAAAATCATATATATAAAATATAGTAAAACCTTTTAACGGACACTCTCGAAGTGCGGACACATCTATTTAACGGACACTTTTCCAGTTCCTAGTCCCATTGCTTGTTTCCGGCAAGAACAGGCTAACATTGCTTCGAAAATAGCAACTGGAGAACCAGATAGTCCATCCCAGGCCTGCAGCCAGGATGAAGGGGCAACTGAGGAATGGCAAAGGACATATGGGGCAATTGGGACCACGCCCCAGCTGGGCTACAGATCTGGTCCATTCCAGGATTTTAACACTTATGTCTCCTCACATCTTTATAAAATATGGTAGTTGGAATGGGACGAGCAAGTTTTGATGAACTCCACCATACTAAACCATGTATTGAAATGTGGCAGCCTAGTTATAGGAGTGACCGTTACAAAGAGGTTACTCTGGCTGCACTTTGCATTAGGCACACACGCGTCTCTTATCAACATTTGTTAAAGGGAGAAGATGCCTCAATGTGTGCCACATGTGGTGAACCATTAAATGATTTACACATTTTAACCACTTGCATAAATTTTAACCAGCAACGTTCATCAGATTTTAATCAAAATAATTTTACTCTTCATGACATTTTATGTGATTCTTTTAATCATGAAATCATTTTCAATCTCTTTTTTTAATATATCTTTTCAATCTCATCTGATATTACATCGTTTTACCTCACTGAACATTTAATACATCAAACAACAATGTCAATCAATCAACGTTTATTGGCGTAGTGATACCAACGCCGATGGTATGGCGTGATTAGATGGTGAAACGTTCGAAAGAAAATAAATATTTCTGCCTTCGGTGGGACCTGAACCCACGACCTTCCCAGCAGAAATATTTATTTTCTTTCGAACGTTTCACCATCTAATCACGCCATACCATCGGCGTTGGTATCACTACGCCAATAAACGTTGATTGACATTGTTGTTTAATTTAATCTGCGTAGTGTTCGATTTATATAAATAAAAAAATTTAATACATATTTACCTTTGTATTCTTAATTTATGTTGCACTTAAAAATGGATGTGGGGTCTCATATTGTCTAGCGCAGAATGGCCTTTGTTGACCTTGCGTCAAAAAATAAAACCAACTAATCCAATGCTTGTTATCTTTTAACTCTTCTGAATAGCGGAGAGATATTCAAGTCCCAATATATCCACTATTCATATGCTATTAAATTGATTTCATAAAAGTACCCCTTCTTTGAGTTAAAGATAATCTCAATTGAAAAAAAAAAAAAGAGAAAAAAACAGAGATTCTGGTGTAGTTTAGTCCCGTTTCCTGATAGAGGGAGGTTCGTCGTGTTTAAGACATCGTGTTTGAGATCTGATTTAGACGTCTCACTTGAGCAGCCTTGAAGAGTTCCACTGTAATACCAACAAAAGAAGAATTATCTATTTGCAGTCAATTCAGTGGTTAATATGTAAGTTCACCGTTTATTACTTCCACAGTTTTGTGATAAAATCTTTCTTTTTCATTTGTGCGTGAGGAATGAATAATGTATGGATAATATGCATTGTACAATCCGTTGTGTAGTTTTGGGAGAAAGTGGTAACGTGGATTTAGAAAGGTTTAATCTGAATTTCAATACACGTATTAAGCATATATATTAAAAAGTAAATCGTATCCTGTTCCGTAATAATCAGTTGTCACGATTTCGCCAATGTTAGAAAATGGACGGGTGGGGAAGTTATCGAGTTGCAGAATGCCCTGTGTAGAACAAGGAAATAAAGAAGTATTCATAATTGTGCGAATTCTGTAAGGATTATACATTTCGGCTTAACGAAAGGGCAAGATTGATTCTTTGATATGAACAGGGGCGGACTGAGTCTTTTCAAAGGGCGCAAACCTTGTCCATTCGGAGGCGCGACTCCTATCGCCCATGAGGGCGCACCAGCCCAGTCTGCCCCTGAATATGGACAGTATTATGTGAATTTGTTAATAAATTAAGATTTTCGAAAGTTTTCCCCATTTATTCCTGAGAAAACAGAAGTTAACCAACGATATTAATTTGCTTTAAAAGAACAGGCGTTTTCACAATGTTTTAGAGATCAGGCGGCCATCGGCGGAGATTACAACTATATTATTATATGAGGGTAAAGACATAAGCACACTTTCGCTTTCTTTACGGCTCAAAGACTACAATGGTCATGCTGCGCCGGGACCTACTGTTTTCCGAGGAATCTGAACCTCTTAAGGCCTAGGGAACCAAACCCCGGACTACAGTGAGCAGTGCGATCTTTATGAGATCTCTGAGTAAGCGTTCTTTGCACTGCTGGGAGTCGAACCCGGATTAGCGGCGCACTAGGAGAACGCGTTACCACACTGCGCCACCGCAGGGCACATAAGCACAAAGCAAGGCCATAGCAAGGTTGGGGCTGGGACTTAGCCCCCTGGAAAAGGATTTTTTTAAATAAATTATTTTGGAATGTTATTTCAATTTTTTTATTTTGAATAAAATTGTATACACGACACTGAAAATTCTCTTGGATGTTAAAAAGTGTACCGTATCTCGGGGTTACTTAAGCCACTTTTCAATTTAAAACATCTGCGAATTCAGGAGCATTTACTTTAGAGATTAATTAATTGTTGTAAAACTTGTGTCTAAAGTTACACTCTATATTTACATGTATGAAAGTTTTATAAAAAAATGTATGTTAAAAAAAAAAAAAGTATGGTGACTTAAGTTACCTCTCAATATGGGGTAACTAAAGCCAGCAGTGAGAATTCAATGTTTGACTTAGGTTAGTTGATGATGGGGTATCAAAATCCATATAAAGGGCTAAAATATATACATATACTGTACAAGATATTTATTAGTAAATATATATATATATATATATATATTTTTTTTGCATTTTTAGCGTTTTATATGTTTAATTCACACTAAAAAAGTTCAAGATGTTTAATTTAACATGTGTTGCCAAAATACGAGTCCGAAATTTACCCAGTATAATGGCTTTATACAATAATTTTCACCACCCATGTATAAATAGCTCAAGATAGAGCTTTTTTGTTTTTGGAGAAAGAGAGACGCCGTCCTCACCTTGGATTCGAACCAGGGTCCCTCCGTTGAGCTATTCTGAGTGTCTTGACTGCTAGATGAAAGAGGATAGGATAACTCTTTCTCCGTATATAAGGGTGTAAGATATTATTACCCTTCTCAGGGATTACACAATTGCCAAATAATTGTCAACACAAAAAGCCTCCGGGGCGAGTTTTTGTGAGTTTTCGTGGGGGGGATTTATTTTTACTCAATAATTTTCGACACCCACGTAGAAACAAGCTTAAATTAAATCTGTTTTTGTTTAGGAGAGAAAAAGATGACGTCCTTATCCAGGATGAAGACGGCAAATACCACTCTTGTTTGGTGGCCTTTGTTACCCCGTACGGGAAACAACAATGAATTTAAAAATATTGAAAAAAACAAAACAAAATGGAAATATAATCTAGGAAGTATAACAACGTTAAGTGGACTGTTTGAGGTTAAGCTTAAAAATGATTTTAGTGAATTTAACTTAAAAATGTGATTTTGGCGATTAAAGTTATGGACTGTATAAATTTATGACGAAATTATCCTAAATACAAATAAAAGTTTATAAACTTAATTTTAAAACATACACACTATTAAAATATGTGGCCCAAAGCTTCGTCAAAATATGGAATTGATGGCATGAAAGTTAACAATAAAATTCAGAACAATATTGCAGAACCAGTGTCCGAAATTTACCAAGCACAATGGCTTACCCTAGCGTCTTAAGTAGCCTCGAGATACGGTATTCAAAATAAATTTCCACTGTAGAGCTTATGTTTATCAAGTTTTTATCTACTTTGTATAATAAGGATAAGGGAAATTATACCTTTTTAGCATACCTCTATAAGTTTTCAATGAAAAGTTTACGTTAAGAAATTTATTTATTAATGTTAAATATATTAGTCTACTTAGATATTTAGTATTATTAAATATATTAATAAAATACATCAAAACATTAGGGAATTTCAATTCCCCTGTAACTTTCTTAGCCCCCCTCCCCCCTTGAAACAAGCGTCGAGTTACGGGCCGCGTACAACGACGGGTTATATTCCCTTTCATGGGAAAAATTACGTTAGTTTCCAACGAAATTCAGCATTGTAAACACCCATTCTCTTATACCCCATGCTTTAGACCCTGGCTACACTTATTTGTGAATGCAATGCTAAGCAAAACATGTGTAAGATATTATTACCCTTCTCAGGGATAACACAATTGCCAAATAATGGTTAACACACAAAGCCGCCGGGGCGAGATTTTTGGTGTTTTTCCATGGGGAATTTATTATACGTAATAATTCCGACACCTACGTCTTTCAGCTCAAACTAGAGCTTTTTTGTTATAGGAGAAAAAGACATCGTCCCCGATCTAGATTCGAACTAGGGTCTCTCCGTTGAACACAAGCGCCTTAACCACTAGGCTATTGAGAATTTGAGCGAAGCTCTTTTTCTCCCTATATACATAGGTTTTTTTCAGTAATGGCAACTATTTATTTGCTAGATACATAGCATATATACAAGTTTCTAAATTTTACAAGCCTTCGGTGTATCCACCAGCGTTGTGTACAACGCAGTCCCAGCGACGCGGAAGCTTTTAGATACCGTTCGTATTGCCTAATCTCTGCATAGTTCGAAGGGAACAATCTGTTGCCTGAAGAAATTATTCAACTATTCGAAAACAAATCCCACGCAGTGGTTTCTTCAGATTAGGGTCGAAGTCGCAGGGGATTAAATTCGGAGAGTATGGAGGGCGATAGAGTATTTCCCGGCTGCAGCGATTGGACAAATCAGACACAGCTCCTGCTGCATGCTACCTTGTATTGTCGCGCAGAATGATGGGTGGGTTACGTATGAAGTTTCGTCATTTTCTTCTCAGAGGTGCTCGCAGATTGGTTTGCAAAACCGAACAGTAACACAATCCTTTTCCAGTCCTTGGTAACACTACCGTGCATTGCGATCTCCAGCCCATTCGATTTTTAACCAGGTCCTCTGCTTTTCCTCCGGAAACATTGCTACTGCATGCCGCGACTGCTCGTTGACAAATGCTCTCTTCCTGCTATCACTGTGCACGCGCATGAAGGAGGAACGGCGGGTTCATTTGCTCTGAAGGAGGGTGGGCATTTAACTTACCTGTAGTATAAACGACATCCCTGCAGCATTGTTGCCACTACTAAAAAAACAACAACCCCGTATTAGGTTGTAAGATATTACCCTTAAGGTGCCCCGGGCTCAATGGGAAGACCCTAGTTCGAATCTAGGTCTGGAACGATGTCCCTTTTTCTCCTATAACCAAAAGCTCTAGTTTGAGCTGAAAATGTGGGTGTCGGAATTATTCCCTATAATCAATTTCCCACGAAAAAACACAGAAATTCGCCCCGGAGGCTTTGTGTGTTGACCATTATTTGGCAATTGTGTTATCCCCGAGGAGGGTAATAATATCTTACACTTGTTTTGCTTAGCATTGTACTCACAAATAAGGGTAGCCAGCATCTTGGAAGTGGTTTAAGGAACTCGAAAATGGCTTATTCGACGTTCAAAATTAGTTGTGCAATGGTCAAATATGCTAATTTTGATTTAAATGCAAAATTTGACGTTTAGTTTGTAACGTTTCTTTGACGTCGAAATCCATTCTAGTTTTCAATGTATAGAACCTAACTAAATTTGGATATCATGCATCAAAATTCGGCGTCTAACATTCGTAATATCCTACATTGCTTCAGTTATAAAGAATGGGCTGATATACCTGTATTAATAATTCTGTTAGCAACAGGCTCAATATATAACAGTTTGCGGAAACTTTGAACCACTTAACATAGACCGAAACATTTGCGTCGAATTACGGAAGCTGGAAATTCTAAACACTAAGCAGATTAAGAAACTACTAAATATAATATTTTAATAAATCATGACTCTTCACGTGTTTCTTGGCCTGACTTTCCTGAGGGTTTCAATGATATTCGCCTTTAAAGATTGGCCGGTTTCTGTCTGTGTGTCGTTCCTAGTCAGATATATTTTATTTGCGTAATTATATTGTGAGATGTTATTACCCATCTTAAAAGGGCGGGTTTAGAAGTAATTTAAGGGTGGCGATTAATGACTTGATTTTTGAAAATGATACCTCATTGGACCTTTACCTTGTATCTTTTCAATGTTAAATTTTCATTCAAGGGGAGCGATCGCCACCCCTCGCCCTAAATCCGCCTCTGCCTTCTCAGAGTTGACACAATTGCGAACAGGTCACTATATGATGCCACCGGGATCTGTATCGATATATAGTTTTTGTAATATATGTTCTTGTTCCGAATTAAGATTGTTTGATTTTTTGACACCCACGCTTTAACAAAATTAGTTTTTTTTTTGCAAAGAAAAAAAACTCCACCCCGGAGCCGAACTCGATACCCTCCATATGAACCAAAGTGCTTTGACCACCGGGACAGAGGAACGCTGCTCTTTTTCTTTGTATATAAGGTTTTTAAGATACACAGTGGAAATCGGTTATAACGACCTTCAAGGGACCGTGCAAATTCAGTCGTTATAAACGATATCTTTTTAAAATCATAGTAGCCTATAGTATAATACACTCTAAGAGTTTTATAAATTATTTTGATAGTAAAAAATTATTAAACTTTTTGGTTTCAAAATTAAATAAAAACTTAATTATAATGAATTTAATTTCCGTTTATATTATGTTATAACCACACTAAAAACATAGTACTTTCTTAGTTTTTTAAATTGAAAAAATTGTAGAAAATACTACTAAAGTATATAATGTAGAAAACAAATGTAATGAATAGTATTTATTATATTATACTAATGACTTCAGAACAGTGCCGGTTTAAGAATTTTGCGGGCTCTATGCTGAAAAAATAGAATGAGACCCTTAAGAATATGACCCTCGTGATATTCAATTAATAAATCACTTTTTAAGTTCACTATCTTTAATATTCAGGTTTAGCAGTAATAAAAATTTCTCGGACATTTGTAAATAAACAAGATTAGAATAACGCTTAAATTTTGATAACTAATTTTAAATTTTAATAACTAACCCACGTGGTTCTGCTTTATGACTGTCAAGTCGCGTCGTTATATCCGATACGAATTTCCCTACTTAGAATCTACGTAGACTACAAAATCGCCGTCGTTATAGCAGGTTTCGTCGTTATATACGATGTCGTTATAACCGATATATTTAGTATGGAGTAGAATAGCAAACCAAACTTCTTGTAAAAATTCCATCGTTATATGCGGTTGGTCGTTATAAACGATTTTCACTGTACTACCCCTTCTCAGGGTTAATATAATTACTAACTGATCAATACATGGATACAACATTGAGATTTCTCAAAGTTCTGCAAAAAACAATTTAAAATTAGTCAATTTGTTAATATCTTGGATCGAAATTTATTAAAAAATTTTGGTATATATTTTTTCTTCAATTTGTTATTTCTATTGGTTCATTGTTAATTACAAATCTCAATGTTTGTAGTCAGCAAAAAGCAGAACAATGATAAGGAGTTTGTGCAGACCTGGCTGCAGAGCAAAAACCTTGATACTAAAAAATCTTTTATTTATTCATCTTCCATCTTTCTTATTTATTTATTTATTTTGATTTTTATTTCGTAAAAGTGTTAATCTTGTTGAAGTATAAAATTTCCCATCGATTGTGATTACATGGCATAACCATTGCAGGTTTTTTCCACTTCCACTTTAGTTATTTATGATCGTGCTGTTATAGTTTCATTGATGTCAAAATATATTTTTTTCCATTGAAGGTAATTATATGTCATAATCCTTATAAGTTTACGTTACATATACTTTAAAATCCTTTTAACGAACAAATCCCAAATAGAGGACACTTTTCCAATTTCTAGTTCCAATTCTCGCCCTTTAACAATTCCGGATGGCCGACAGACATGTGCTAGTCAGAGGTTTTACTACACATATACAATTGCACTTCCTTCATTCTACTTTTACTTAAAGTTTATTTCAATTGGATGAAAAGTTTCTAGAATAGTTTACGCCTGATTTTTAATACGGGAACATTCGTGCTTCAGACATCTTATTGAGCTATTCTAGTCCAGTTTAGACCATTTAAGAAATCCTGGGTCGTCCTATTGCAAAACCAACAAAAAAAGAAGTGTCCATTTATATTCAGTTCAACGGTTAATGTAATTTTATCATTTTTTTTCCATTTTTGTGATAAAAATCTTCATTTTGCATTTGTATATGAGGAATGAACAATTTATGGATTAAATTGATTTGCATTATATACATAAGCTTTGTAGTTTTGGATTAAGATAAATTGAATCTAAAATTCAAGGAACATATTAAACAAATTTAGAATAAAGTAAACTGAATTTTATTCCATAATTATCGGTTGTTACATCTTCGCCAATTGTTGGGAAATGGACGGCTGGGTAAGTTATCCGGTGACAAAATACCACGATCAGAATGAGAAATGAGCCATAATTGTAGGTGTTACATCTTCTCCAGTTGTTGAGAAATGGACGGCTGGGCAAGTTATCCGGTGACAAAATGCCATGATCAGAATGAGGAATGAGAAATGAGCCATAATTGCAGATGTTACATCTTTTTCAATTGTTGAGAAATGGGCGGCTGGGCAGGTTATCCGGTGACAAAATGCCACGATTAGAATGAGAAATGAACCGTAATTGCAAATGTCGTAAGAATTAAGCCTTTCGGCTTAACGAAAACTAAAGATTAATTCTTTGATATGGACATCATTGCCGATAAATTTAGAGTTTTGAAAGTCTTGGAATTTATGCTGGCGGTAACAGAAATTATCTTGTGTCAAGAATTGGAGTTTTTACAGTATATTTAGAGACCTGGTGACCTCAGGCGATTATTACAAGTATATTGTTATACGAGGGCAGAGAAATAAACACAGGAATGTGACGTCATTCTCTTTGTGAGGAAAGTTGTATTGGTTCCCTATAGTTCACATGTTAGGAAACGAAATTCAGCATTGTAAACCTCCATTCTATTATAAACCCGCACTTCCGAAATCTTGGCAACCCTTACTTGTCAATGCAGTGATAAACAAAATAAGTGTTTTCCGGAAGTTCAAAACAGGAAAAGATGTACAGAGGAAATTAGGATACCTGAGGAGAAATGGCAGAATTTGTCAGGAGGAACCTTCGACCACCAGACACTCTTTACTCAACAACCATATTTTTTTTATTTACTTATTACTTCCACTTCCGAGTAATTATACCCAATTTCGGGGAAGAAGAGGCTTTGTCAGACTCCAAAGTTTCTACCCTTAGCCACTTAGATAGATTAAATTAAACAATAAATTTTAAATAATTATCACATCATGTA
>QLNU02015270.1:124614413-124629190 GCA_006491805.2 Dysdera silvatica
GAAATGGACGGCTGGGCAAGTTATCCGGTGACAAAATGCCACGATCAGAATGAGAAAGGAGCCATAATTATAGATGTTACATCTTCTTCAGTTGTTGAGAAATGGACGGCTGGGCAAGTTATCCGGTGACAAAATGCCATGATCAGAATGAGGAATGAGCCATAATTGCAGATGTTACATCTTTTTTAGTTGTTGAGAAATGGACGGCTGGGCAGGTTATCCGGTGACAAAATGCCATGATTAGAATGAGAAATGGACCGTAATTGCAATTATCGTAAGAAGTAAGCCTTTCGGCTTAACGAAAACTAAAGATTAATTCTTTGATATGGACATCATTGCCGATAAATTTAGAGTTTCGAAAGTCTTGGAATTTATGCTGGCGGTAACAGAAATTATCTTGTGTCAAGAATTGGAGTTTTTACAGTATATTTAGAGACCTGGTGACCTCAGGCGATTATTACAAGTATATTGTTATACGAGGGCAGAGAAATAAACACAGGAATGTGACGTCATTCTCTTTGTGAGGAAAGTTGTATTGGTTCCCTATAGTTCACATGTTAGGAAACGAAATTCAGCATTGTAAACCTCCATTCTATTATAAACCCGCACTTCCGAAATCTTGGCAACCCTTACTTGTCAATGCAGTGATAAACAAAATAAGTGTTTTCCGGAAGTTCAAAACAGGAAAAGATGTACAGAGGAAATTAGGATACCTGAGGAGAAATGGCAGAATTTGTCAGGAGGAACCTTCGACCACCAGACACTCTTTACTCAACAACCATATTTTTTTTATTTACTTATTACTTCCACTTCCGAGTAATTATACCCAATTTCGGGGAAGAAGAGGCTTTGTCAGACTCCAAAGTTTCTACCCTTAGCCACTTAGATAGATTAAATTAAACAATAAATTTTAAATAATTATCACATCATGTAAATAACTGTATTCGTCTGCATGAAGTTTGATTTAAACAACTACATATGCCTAAGATGCGAAAGACACGGCAGTAAGGTTATAGTTAAACGTATGCTACACTATATAAATTATATTTCTTTGCAGGATGTTCCGCCGCGTCTGTTTATTAAAAACACTTAACGTTTCACTCCGTGCTATGCTAAGCATCCTCAGAAGTAATTGCCGGCCAAGTTTCCCTCTGCAAAATGCAAGACTTTCGCTTGGTTGCTTGGCAGAAAATGAGTGAGTAAAAAATATGAGACGTATTTGTAGTACTATTTCTCTGGCTACCCACTGATTGGGTGATTTCCGCATTAAAAGCTCCCATGGGTTGTTAGATGAAGGTTGTCTCTCATTGGTTCAGAAGGTAGAGAGTTTAGATTGGCTGAAGGAGGTCCAAATGTTTTTGTGAAATTTTAGGCAAGAATTCCAAATTGATGGAACATTAACGGAGTCTATTGAAATTATTAAGACAGATTTAATGGCCAAGGCCTCCATGCATAAGCGTGGCCATAATGTATCAGTTTTTGCAATAACCGAGGTGTCATGAAAAAGAATTTGATGTTTATAATCAATGGCGTGTTGAGCGACCGCTGACTTACTAAGTTGTTGCAGCAACCCTGCAAAAAATACCTTCGTTCTTTTCCAAATGCTTGTACTCGCAAATGTGGATTAATACCTTTTTGACATCCAAGCCTAAGTTCAAACTTGACTTTTTTTTTTTAAACAAAAATGGAAAATGTAACAAGGACCTAACCCTGAGTCAAACCACAGACCCTCTGTATGAATCAGGATGTCTTAACATGCTCAGAAACCAGGATACAGAAATGATCCTGTTTTTTTTTCTGTATTTAAGGTTTGTAAGATAATATTATCCTTCTCAGGGTTAACGTAATTATCAAATGGTCAACATATAAGATTCAATGGCTTTGCGTGTTGATCATTAGGCAATTGTGTGAACCCTGAAGAAAGGATAATAATATCTTACAAACACTCTGATTGTATTTTGCATTGTTAAACTGTCGTGAATTTTATATTGAATGTACAAAAGATTTAAAAAAACTTCTCTTAATGTATGAGGAACATAACAAAATAATCACTTAATTTACATTAATAGTTGGATTGCAAAATAAATAGTAGCAATTTTTTTAGGGGGGGAGGCAAAAACTGGTAAGCGAAGGAGGCTGCAGCATTGATTTTGCACAACCCCTCTAAACAGCTACAGTTCCCTGCTTTTAAGTATAACACTATATTATTTTACATCTTATGATTTTAGGAGTGATTCAAACTAAATAATGTAATATTATGTAGCAAATTCTGTGTATTCTGTTGCAGGTAAACTATTTTTGTGGAAAAAACACGTTTTTTTTATGATAATACACTTCATGAAAGTATTTATAGTCATACATAAAATGAAATAAAATTTATTTTCAAAAATATACACAAAATTTATGTTTCTTGGCCATTTTCTTGGACAATTTCTTAATACACGTGCCGAACTTGTACGTATTCATCAACTCCTGGAATGTAATAATGAAAAAATTTCTATTTCAAATCCGGAAACGTCATAAAGATATTAAAAATAAATGTATTGAACTTGTTGCAGAAGTATACAGTATCAGATATTTACATAGAGAGATGAAATTCATGTGAAGTAATGAATTATTATACTTGTGAAAGAACATAAATAATATAGCACCACCTGTGCATATATGTTGTATACAGTGATTAGCCTTCACCCGTAGATTAATCTTTCTTTATATTATGTTAAGTATCGGCTTGCTAAGTTATTTAGGTTTGGAGAGCAGTCATAACCTTTTCCTATCGTAATATTTTATTACTTTATTTTTTATTTAAATACAGTTATATTAAAGTTATTATCTAAATGAGTTAGTAATCTAGCAGCATCAACTTTATTAATTATAACCGAAATTAACGTTAGGCAGTATATATGAATGGGTGATTGAAAAAAGGATAAGATTCCAGTCAAGTTTGTTTCCGGAAAAAAAAAACCTGTTTTACTGCCAACTCGCTGAATTTAGAAAAAACATTTTAGTCAATTTTATATTTTGAAAAAGGTACTTAATAGCAAAGTACGAAATTCCTCTATTTATTAAAATAACTAAATATTAGTATTGACAAGTTCAGAACTATTATCCTTTTTCATTTTAGGAATCTTATCCTTTTTCCAACCACTCATTCATGTGTACTTTTCCCATCAAGCATAAGAAATTAAAAATTAATACGACAAATATATTACACAATAATGGGTAATATAAAATATTATACACATAAAAATATATCCTGTATGATATGTTCATGCTGCTTATAAATATAAAATACAGTAACACAACGATAAATTTGTCAAAGTCTAATGCGTGTATTTAGAGGCAAATATATTCGCTGGGGAATTTTTTCCAAGTAAGACTATAATTAATGATGCCTTAACTAGCTTCTCCATCAGCCTATGACAATTTATTTGTATTTTTACCCTTAAGGTCCTTAGAAAATCGTAAAATTAAGAGTATACAATTTTTACTGTAGAATGATAAAAAATGATCAAGTTGTTACGTGGTTAAAATCATTTCGTTGAACTTTATTTTTACTTTTTGCGGTTACATTAATAAACAACTGAAACAAGAAGGCGTAACTTACGCGAAACTCAAACATTATTCCTTTTATGCTGATTAATATTTATACTAAAACGAATGAATAAGTAAGTGCTAAAATTTACACATTCCATTTAAAGGAAATATTAAATCAATCGCACTGTTTCTTTCACTCATAATATTTAAAAGGAATAAGCATTTTTTGACTGAAAAAAGGCTCAACTTCTCAACAATATTGAAATCAAAATTCTAAGTAAAACTTATCTTTAGTATATAGCCATTTTTCTTCAAACACCAAGGACACTAAAATAAACTGTCTTCGATGTTTATAGCAGAACCTTACTATACAGCCTCTCATAAAATTACATCTATAAATATTTCTATGCTCGTGGTAATTGCAAATGCCATAGAAATTTAAGAAGAAAGGACGATAATACAATTACTCACAATTTATTGCTGCAAGCTTTCTGCGGCACTTCGGCATGCATATGATGAAAATGAGACTTTTCCCTGCAGATTGTGCCTGGATTCTTCTATTCGACATAATTTAGAAGATACTTTTTCCAGTGGCCTACAAAATAACACATCTAATTAGGTTTCTTTATTTTCCTGCCCAGATCAAACTTCATGACGTCAAGGATTCGCCATCGTTGTAATTTCGCGCTACTACAAAATTCGTTAGCTGCAGAGCGAGATTCGGACGTCTGTGGTTCACCAGCAACATGTCGGATTTTGAAGGTCTTCCATAGTTGCATATTCTATCACTATCGGCAAGCAATCTCCACTTGATCAATTTTATCGTTTTTTTTATATATTTTAATACAAACATGTTCAGACATTTCAGCGTATGTTTCATTATAAAATAAATTCTATAAAGTAGTAAATTTATATTTAAACTTTACTTACAGTGGATACAGATATGTCACACGTATTTCGTCAACGAGCGTTGAAAGGACGTTTGCATGGTCAGAAGTTTCGTTGATCACTACTTTGGTTTCAACCAATACCACGTTTCCAATGTGATGTTTCGATGTCAGTAAAAAATTGTACGTATGGTGTGGAGTCATAGAGCTGGCACTAAATAAAATTTATTTATTTAAATTAAGTGTCACTTATATGATTAACGATTATATATGATGAATCTTGAAGATATGCATCAACGATATAGAATGCTTAAAGATATGAGTACTGTATGTGTATTTATATAAATAGAGAATAGTTATAGACAAATAGAGAATAGATATAGACAGAGAATAGATATACTCGTAGATGAAAATATATACATAGACAGTTATATATGGATAATGGATAGAAAGATATAGATGGACAGTTATAGATAGAGAAGTGATATAGAAAGACATAGGTGGACACTTATAGATAGAGAAGTGATATAGAAATATATAGAAGGACAGTTATAGATAGAGAAGTGATACATAAAGAGAATAGATGTAGAGAGATAATATAAAAAAAATAGAAAGATAGATAATAGATATAGACAGAGAAAAGATATAGATAGGAAAATGCAAACGGAGAAAATATATAGATAGACAGTGTAAAGATGTAGACATGTGTGGGAGTGTACATGATAAGTCGTATTAAGGTTTATGAAATATTTCATCACAACCTCCATTCTCATAATAACGAAATCAAATCGACATCAAGAGACAATGGGATCCAGAAAAGTGTCGCCCAGCATCTCGTCCCCGGCATTTCGCCTCCTGAATTTTGCCCACCTGACGTTTCGCTGCCGAATATCTCGCTCCCTGTAGTTAAGCAGCAGGCTACCGAACTGTCAATAATATGCCCAATGTTTAAAAGTAGAAACCCTGTCACCATAACTTCACTTAACCAAAATGACCTACTATACGATTTGTTTTAATCATTTCTTTAAGTGAAAGCTCCTTCAATGCTTTTTTGGCAATAAAGTTCATACAGGGGGAAATCGTTTATAACGGATCCATGTCATCCGAACATGGCTTAAACGAAATGACCTTCTATACTATTTTTTTTATTAAGTGTCCACTTAAAACTATAATTAAAAAAAATTGAATAGAGGGTCATTTCGGTTAGGCGAAGTTTGGATAACCGGGGTTCATTGTAAAGGATTTCGGCTGTATGAGCGTTTTTGCCGTAAAACATCAAGAAAGTGCTCATTTAAAAAAAATAATTAAGAAACAAATTGTAATAAATAGATTTTATACAAACAATTTTAAAACAAATTGTATAGAAGGTTGTTTCGGTTGTGAAGTTCGGATGACCGGATTCTACTATTAAAAAATTAGGCGTTGTTGTTTATTTTTGTAGCCTGCTCTTCATTACAGAGGGAAAGATGTCCGGATGCCAAAATGACTAATGTAGGGAAGTGAGGTACATTTTCAAAATAACAAATAAGTGCTATAAATAAATCTACTAATTATATATATATATTAAAACGTATTAGATTATTCTTATAAAAATAATTGAATATACAAAATTTATACATACATACACACATGTGTATATATATATATAAGCTCACATCCTGAAGTACAGGTACTCACAGGTACATCTGTACTCAGGATGTGAGATTTTTGTGTGGACTGGGGCATAGCATTGTGTAAATATTTTGTATATATTTTAGCTTGTATATATGTGTATAAATTTTGTATATTCATTTATTTTTATAAAAATAATCTAATACATTTTAATATATATAATGATTGAAAATTTGGTGTGTATGCACCCAAACATTCAATTTATATGTTCAAAATACTTTGGTTTTTGGATTTTCTTTGTATAATATTCTGAAAAGCTTGTAATAAACTATATATATATGAATTAACAGTATATCCTTATCAAGATAAGGTGAACAAGGCGAGTTTAACAGCTGTTTCAGTTTATACGTAAATAGCTCAGCATCTCCATGTATCCTAAATACAAAAAATTCAACCCTTCATTATTCAATCAATCGCTAGGATTTATATACTTCAAAGTTAAAATATGACGAAAATGTACATCGAAATGATTAAATTTTAATATCTTTTCAAGAAGCACGACAATAGATATGAATTGAGATTAGGTTAAAATATAAAAAAAAGTTAAACATCTATAAATACATTTTAAACGTTCGACGGTTACATCATACTGGCGATCCTATCTTTGGCACTTTTGAACATGAAGGACAAAGGTAACTATTGAAAACTATGTTGTATATGAAGTACTGTAAAACATTTTTTATAAGCCTGCATATAATGAAAAGGTAAAAACATACATTCCCGAAACTGCTGTTACCAGCTTCCAAATTCGCGAGGGTCAATCTCTCTGAAGGAGTGAGAATTCCTAAAAAAGTAACGTGTTCGTCCTTTGTGCCATTAGCTCAGTGCCACTAATTCGTCTAGTGTGACATTAGTTAATACCAAGTGGTATTAGAGGAGGCGTTCCATTTTTATACCCAACGAAATGAGTCCCTTGGCAGAAGAAGTTCGGAGTTCTCAAAAACTGCGGGTTGAAGAGTAACGTTACCTTTGTTGTTCTTATACTGTCAAACACACAAAAGAACCAAACTCCTCCACAGAGAAATTAAAACCTTTACCAAGTGAATGCATATGCCACCCTGGCTACGAAAGTGTTACAACTCAAAAAATCCCAATTTTCAGAAAATGCAAAAAACTGTTTCTGGTTGAATTGAGGGACGTTGTGTTCATCTAATGACATGTGCCAACTAGCCGAAACCCGAATAACTTATGACCTAACATTTTGCATGGCAAAATGCAGCACTGTTTTCTACATCTGGTTGTAACATTATGCCATTTTTACTGAGTTTTGAGTTGCGACACTTCCGTCGTAAGGGTGCGATATGCTGGCATATTTAGGGAAATGAATAACGAGTTTTGTCAAGCAGGTTTTTTTTTTGTATACAAGTGCAGCGATACATAACTAAACACCAATTTTACGCTTTTTGTATTTTCTTAGACTATGCTAGAAATTATGATGCATAACCACGTTTCCCGTTATCATATTTCATTATATATTTAGTATAATAATTTTAATATTATATATTTTAGTCAAATCGTGTCCGGAGTTTATAACAATCTTCACCCTGATACTCATGTGAGTTTTTTATACGTTAGAGAATAAACTTAACTAATCCAAAGGAAACCATATGGAACTTGTAGAAAGAGAGAGAAAAAAACACATATAAATATAGAGTAACAAAAAAATATCAAATTATGTTGAAAAAAACAAAACAATCCGACTTCTCTTTGTCCATAGACTAACTAAGTTAAATAATTCTAATAATGGCAAATGTTCATTTCGTGCATGAGTCCTATTTCGTTTATTTTCTTCTCTTTGGATCTTAATTATCCAACACTTTTTATCCTTAAACAGCAATATGTATATGTAGATTATAGCACAAATTATGACATACCCTGTTAGTGTACTTACTTATCACACAATCTGTTATAATGCAAAATTGATAGCAATATTTTAAGAGAGATAGCTTGAACTCTATCTATAATTTAAGTACGTAAGTTTACCCCAAAGATAATCTTGCGTAGAGCACTGCACTTTGTATGGCACCATGTATGGAGATATCCACCGCCACTTTCTCCAGGAAATAGTGAGCAAATACGCGATTAATGAGCACAATCATTTGGTATTGATGTACTGCAATATAAGAAAAAATTCAAATTCAGTAACTTTTACCTTGATAGCAAATTAATATATAATATTGTGTCAATCTGGCATCGACGCTTGCTTCGATGAATTAACGCCTGCGCTATTCAATGTAAAAATCAAAGGCGGCTCCGGGACGTTATGGGGGTAATTTCGAGGGGCCCCTCACCGGTAAAATTTGTAGTTTTGGACTATTAAATAGTTTAGGTAAATGTTGTTATATTACTAGCCTTCCTTTATACTCACCAAAATATTTAATTTAAGACAATGAATTAAAGCTGGGCTTTTCTTTAATTAAACTATATGGTTTAAGGCATATTATAGTCAAGTATGACAGAAGGATAACCTAGTAAAGGAGACATATACAATAACCAAAAACGATAATTTACAATGTAATTAATAGAACAAGTTTAAATTTAAACTATAAAAACATTGTAATTATTTTACTTTTTTTATAACAAGCAACTTTTTAAAAAACTTGAAGTTTATAGTGCAAAGTCGAGCCATCTTGGTTTCTTTGAAAATCTGTAAATCACTTTATTTTCATCAATATGAATGTCTCTGTGGATGTATATTAAAAGTCTCTTCTGTCATCCGCGTTCGAAGCCAAGTTTAACGGCGCTTCAACGATAAAAAACTACGTTTTGCTGAAGCAACACTTACTGTAAACGTAGTTTTAAGGTCGGGAAGCTTGTAGATACGTGGAAAACATCTGAATCGCATTTCTCCAAGACTTAGAGACTTTGGACGCCTGTGTAAGATTTTTATTTATTACAGTCGTAACAAACAACGCATAAAATATTCTTCATCGTCTTTATTTTTTCCTATTTAAGCCTGACGTGGGGTGTGGGCGATCACCCCCTGCACCCCTTATTGGATCTTCCCTTGTGTAAGAGGTGTTTAACGCATGCGCCACGTAACATAGATAAAGTTGAAATAGTAGTGTAACTTGTTACTTTCACGCACTTTTATGTTTGGTTTGCCATACTCGCTGAGCGAGTGGTAAACTTTAATGTTTAAAATGTAAATTCTGCCAAGCTTATGTTAAGAGCATGTGTCGAATTTGACTGCATTTCACGTCGCTGATCCTCAATTTTATAAGATGATGTTCACTAGATTCGTTTTCGATAATTTTAATCTGGTAGTTGAGTTTACGTATTAATCTGAAATTATCGAATTTTGTTACGTTTGCTTAATTGGACTTTGTTTTATTAACGTTTTGCCGTTCCTGCCCATTGGTGATTAGCTCATTATTATTTTTGGATTATGCCATACTGATTTAAACACAATGCTGCAACACCTTCCAGTGAATTGCTTCTGACAAACCATACAATCTGCTAAGCAATATCTACGCATGATGCCGTAGTACAAAACGCAGATAATGGGCTCATAACTGAAGAAGTCCACATTCTGATGGAAAATTAACGACCTTCTGTATAAAACATTACAACAGTATATTTCCAGCTAACAAATCTTTCATGTTATATAGATTATTCAGATAATACCTAATTCATGATACCGTTACAACGCATTAAATGAAAAGGCTAAGTTTTATTTTACTTACATGTAAAAAGTTCATTCAAAAAATAAATAATTTGAAGAGGGGGGGGGGATATATTAAACCATCGTACACAAAAACAGGAGCGCAGCAATTAAAAAATTATGGGGAGAGTTCAAGCTGCCAAGTGATTTAAAAGCGTTAAGGGGAGCAATGTATTTTGTCCTTCAATGAGGGTCTTGAGCCCCGATCCCCCCCTTTTTTCCAAGCCACTGATACGTAAAGCGATAGAACTGAACTAGATTACTTACGACAGTAAGGCCTTTCTTTTGCTACTTCTAGAAACAGTCGTCTATCAGGCTGAAATGTGCTAATGGCGGCAGCTGGACTGCTGGGAGCATAGTATCCCATAAAAGCACACTTTTCGCCAGAAATACCACAATTACACAACCCGTTGAGAAAATCGCTGTATGAATAGCATCTCACACCTACATAGAGGCAATCAACTTGGTTAAACGAGTAACCAAAGAACTCGTGGGAACGTTGATGCAGGCATGTCCCTATATTCCCTAATGCTGTTTGGTAGAATCAAGCAAAACAAACAAAATTATGTACGATGAAATAAATTAGGTTTAACACTAAATAACATTCAATCATGATAATAGTGAAAGTATTTAATAGAAATTATTATAAAACAATTAATGAAATACATTTTTACACTGAAATGAAGAAGAAGTAATTTCAAATTTAAGTAAAAATACAAATTTTATGCCTAAGTGAAACAGAAGGATTTTTTATTCTTTAGAAGACGTTCAAATATTATGTAAGCAGATTTCTGACAAATTTATAATCACCCTTTATAAAAAAAAATGAACAATTGCTTGAGAAGTGCCGTGTTTCCCAATATGTTATACTAGGCTATAGATTAGAGCGACAAAATTTTGTGTATGAAGTCTGATAGAACAAAATCAATACCAGACGATGATATAATCAGATGTTTTGCCGAGAAGAAAGCTAGACGTCATGCTTTCCATTTAAATACCAGTGTTCGATAGGCTTTTATTTTTTGCTAAAATTAAAATTTATTTCAATAAAATTGAATTTGATTTATTATATACCAAGAAGAGATAATACTTCAATATAAGTTAATATTGTTTAATGTTTATGTTTCAGTTTATGAGTTTGTTTTTCAACATATTTTCAGTTAATATGGACGTTTCTGACGTATATTGAACAATTTTTATGTTTCTATCACTGATTGGCGAGGATTGACAGGTAGGAAGGGGTGGCAAAAAAGTAGCCTTGGGGCATCAAAAAAGTAGGCTGGAGGCTGCAAAAATGTAGGCAAAGGGCGTAAAAAAAAGTATTCTAGGGGCGGCAGAATGGTAAATCCGGCAAATGAATACCTTCTCCGTCCATGCTTACATAAGATTTTGATTCTCAAATTTTTTAGTATAATTTTTTAAATAAGAACGTAGTGTGTGATGAAAATTATAATACCTGGTTACGTCTCTATTATAATATTAATAAAAAATACATAAAAAAAATAGACACATTTGTAATAAAATAATTTATTTCATCTTTAAACATTTCCCTCTGGCTTAAAACCATCGAGAAATGTTTTAAAGCTGAGGTAATAATAATAACAATAATATAAAAAAGTCTAAATATGTATATGTAAAATAGCTAATAAGTAATATAAAAAAGCTGAATAAGCAATAATATAAATAATAAAATATTTTTTATTACTTTTCGGAAAAGCCGAGTTTTCAGTAATGCGAGGTGGTCTCGGTACCATTTAGCTCGAATTTTTGAGATTCTACTGTACATAATGTGGTATTTTACTATCATCCTGCCATTTCTGTACTTTTAGAGTAAAGGATAATATTTCAAAGCAGAATTGTTATTCAAATTTGTGTGCTTCTTATTAATTGTTGTGTTTCTTATTATTTTGCATCTTATTTATTAAATTGTTGTGCGTCTGATTAATTTTTCTGCTTTTGTATATATTGTATGTATATTTATATCAGTGGTTCCCAACCTTTTTCAAGCCGCGACCCATTTTATAGTAGCCAAGTAATTCGCGACCCCCTTTATAGTAACCAAAAGATCTGCGACCCCTCTGTCCGCCGCCGACACATTTGTATAATAAAAGCATTTTTAACAAAGTAAAGAAAACACATTAGATATAAAATTATATTAATTATGTATATTATATATTATATTAATCATGTATATTATATTAAATATGTATATTATTAATTATGTATATTATATTAAATATGCATATTATATTAATTATGTATACATTATGTATATTATATTAATTATATATATTATATTAATTATGTATATTATATTAAATATGTATATTATATTAATTAGCTATATTATATTAATTACATAGACCTATAGGGTAATTCCGGGAGACCTGAACCAGCGGGTGAGATGGACCACTCATTTATTTTTTGGAACCGGCGGCTAGATGGTACACGTGGCAGAATATAAAAGCGTTGGAAACATTTGGTATGAAATTCCTTATAAAAATAATTGCAACTAAAAATAGTTGCGGCGACCCCCCACCTAGAAACATGTTTGTGACCCCCAGTTTGAGAAACACTACTTTACATAACAGAAATAAACGATTACTACTCACTTTCTGTTGGCAGATCTTCTCTTATGGATCGAAAAAATGTGTTAATACAACCCGGAGCGCTACCTCCACCTGGATAGAAATCCAAGTGTCCATTATCCTCTCTGGAACCAATACCTGGAATATACTATACATTTATATTTGCCAGTTGTTGATTTTTTAAATTTAGTCCAGATTTGCAAAATTTTTGCAAATATGAATTTTATATCTGCAATCAAACAAGAATAATATCAATTTTATTTTTACGCCAAAATAACATTGCAAAGCAAATTTTTATTCTATTGAGTTAGAATAAGCTTAGGGCGGCTGTTTATCCCCGCAAAGTAAATATTAATTTTTCACCATTTTAGTATTTATATTATATCTGTGAAAAGATGGCAAAATGTTATAAGTCACATTTTCCCAAATATTTAGTTTCTTTCATTCTGGAGTCTCTTTCGTTAATGTTTGGAAGGTGTCAAAATTTCACAAGTCTTTTTTCTTTCAGTTTATGCAGTTTATGAGAACACAAAGGTGGCAAATTGTTATAAGCCACAAGATGACATATTGGCAAAATGTTACATACAATTTTTTTTCATGTCCACAAGATCACGCCACGTTAGGTCGATACTCTTATAATAAAACTGAAACATAGTTCAACTGGCATGGTGGTCAGTGATCGCAGAGATCAGCATATACACAAAAATAAGTTAACACAGGAACATGAGGAAATAAGGATGTTCATCAATATGTATCCAAGAAATGTTAGTCAATATTCAAGGGGAGAGTCAATTGAAAACATTCAAATTACCAGTCATTTCACAATAACCAAACTGCATGAAGAATATAAGAATTGTTGTTTACAGGCTAATGGTGATGTTAAGGTAGTGTCTTATGATGTATTCAGAAGTGTTTTCATATCCACTGGTCAGTCTAGACACTTGTAGGAAATGTGACGATTTTAAAGCCAAGAAACAAAAAATGTATCAATCTGGACGAACGTCAACGTTTGTCCTTGCTTCATGATGAATATATTGCTCAGGCCGAAAAGGGATATGAAAGTAAGAGAAAGGATAAGGAGTCAGCCACTAATTGTCCAGCAGAAAGGATAATAGTGTTCGATTTGCAGCAAGTGCTTCCAACGCCATACCTATCTTCTAACACTGACTACTTTAAAAAAGGCTACTATCTATCTACAACCTCACAGTGCGTAACTGCTCCCATGTTTAAGAAACGATGGTCCATGTGGCACGAAGAGATTGGAGGTCGTGGATTGGATCAAATAGCTTCCTGTGTGTGTTTCGAAAAATTATGATATTGCCCAACAGTGTGATACATACAACGGCATACTTCGACACATGCAGTAGACAAAGCTGAAACCTGTACATGACAACAATTTTCAATTATGCAGTGCTGAAGAAACCTTCCAACTGCGTGATTGACCAAAAATTTCTGTCCTAGCCACACAATATTGAAGTATGATAGTGATTATACCAGGATCAAAAGGGCAAAGAAACAATCTGAACGTGCAGCCATCCTGATTCCAATTGACTGGCACTCTTTCGTCCGATTGGTGTCTACAAAAAGTTGCAAAATGCTTCCATGTGAGCCCGATGGACCAGTCAGATTTCCTCGCATTCTCTAAACTTTTGGACAAAGAGAGCATTTCGATAAAAAGGAATACGAACTCAAGTGGTGACAAGGTAGAATGGGTGAAAATAAAATAGTTGCGCTATGAGTAAATTTTGGGGTAATCAAATATATATATACTATCGACGAATCAAAAGAATTTCAGATAGTAGATTTCAGAAGATTGAAAGGCCTTTGTTATTGAATTTTATTTGCATACCACTCTCTTATGCTGGGTCACTGCCCATTAACCCTCTGATAAAAGACCTATTGTTAATTCTTTCTCTGATTGATGAAGACTGCAATGATTTTTTTCAAGAACCTGAGTACCGATAATGGTTCTGCAGAGTTTGACGAAATTGAAGACCGTATAATGGCTGTAAAATGAAACCATGTAAAACAATGTAAAATTGTATTTTTTGTTATATTTTTCAAGTTTATCGATAAACCATTCAACATAAAGCCTCTAAAACATTCTATTAACCTTCTAAAAATTTTACAATATTTACATAAAAAGGTTAAACACTGGTAAAATAGCAATGAAAAAGATCACTCAAGCTTTCGGACGCATCAGCAGCAGTCCTTCATCAGGAGTAATGACGATGTTATGTTTCTGTCTCTTTTTTATACTTGAAATTTCTGGAAAACCCTTCATCAGAGTAGTCCGTACTTCTTCTTTTTGCAAGGGTTTCATTGGGAAGGGTGGCCGCCGGGGGCGGCGCTGTAATCCCAGACAGGACGCTTGAACAGCGTAATCAGCCGCCGAGGCGGCTGAGGGGGAGATGGATTGCCGATCAACAC
>QLNU02015270.1:124629290-124645861 GCA_006491805.2 Dysdera silvatica
TTCTAAACTTTCATTTAAAAAATGAAGAACATGTAATCTTTTTAAGATTGCAACTTTAGTTTTAAAAAATAATTTCATGTGGAAATTAGAAAAGAACTGCATATAATCTAGTCCTGTAGTGGTGGTATGGTAACGCTTTCGAATAGAGTGGGGAATTCTTCAAAAATTTGCACGTCGCTTCATACCATGATCTTTGCTGTTCTTGTGCCGTAATGCACAAGTATCTAATGTGATCTGTGAGTTTTTTCCCATTATCGAACTAAGGTTGAGAAAGACATCGCTTGTATATAATTTCCATCTTAAGAAGAAATCTCAAATAAAGAAAATTCTACATTTAAAAAAATGTAGTGATAAAACTAAGTAACCCTACTCTTTAAAAAATAGTATCATCTCCATCAAATTCCAAGAAGACTATTTTGGTATGCGTTTGTCTATCAGAAAGAAAGCTGATCTTATTAAAAAAAAGAACCTTGCAATTGTTGTCCCTTTTCCAGTCATGTTGAATTGACTATTATATACTTCGTTAAGAAATGTCAGAAAATCACCTGAAAATCCTTATAATATAAAAATTAAAAATCTAGGACGTTAAAATAGCTGAATACTCTGTCTGTAGAAATATTGCAAAAAATAAATCGATTCTAATAGGTTTATAAAAACATTTGGTTGCAATGTGTATGTTTAACAAAAAGTATAAAATCATATTTTATTTTGCGAAGGAAAAGGAAATAATTTCGTGAAAAATTATGGATAATCCCTATATGTAGAAGATCTGCAGAGAAAAGTTAAATAGAATGATATAATGTATTAAAAAAAAATTAATTAAACAACAAAAAATAACGCACACCCGATAGATGAGCATTAGCAAAATAAAAGAAAGCTAAGTTTTGGGGCAGTAAGCTCACATTGAGAAGACACAGGAAAAAGAATGCTCCAGAGAGACCTGTGGGTTCGGGATACTACTGCCATGTAAAAACCTTGCCCTTATACCATTGTGAGGGAACTAAAATACGAGGGTTGGAACTTTAATAGTGGCAACTATTTATTTACAATTGATACAAAATAGATACATGTTACCAAGTTTTACTGTCCCTCAATGTAGTCACCAGTATTGTGTACAACCCATTGCCAGCGATGTGGAAATTGTAGGATAACTTTGGCAATGCCTGTAGTGTTGATAGTTCGAATGGACCGGTCTACTGCCTGAAGAATCTCTGGAACAGTTCTGAAGGGAATGCAACAGAGTGGCTCCTTCATCTTACAATTACTTCATTTTATCTCATAATCACAAGGACTTAAATCCTTGTGACTATGACTTGATTCCTAAGATGAGGGACCACTTTGTGGCATTCGCTTCAGAACTGTTTCTGAGATTCTCCAGGCAGCAGACCGGTCCATTCGAACTATCAACACAACAGGCGTTGGTAAAGATATCGTACAAATTCCAGATCGATAGCAACGGGTTGTGCACTATGCAGGTGACTACATTTAGGGGCAGTAAAACTTGGTAACATGCATCCATTTTGTGTCAACTGTAAACAAATAGTTGCCACTATTAAAGTTCCAACCCTCGTATATAAATAATAACAGGGAACTTTTGACATTTCAGTAGCGCCTTCAATCATTTAGGAAAACCAGCAGAAAATTACTGTGAAAAGATGAACAAATATTGTGAACCGAGCCTTTTAGTATTTTAAAAGTTTGGTGCAGAATGGTCAACTTAAACGACTTAGAAAATTTCATCTAAAGAAAAATATACGTAAGAAATTGTGTTTTGCGTTTATATGGTGAAATAACATAAAGATATCAAACACGAAACATCTATGCCGCTATAAATAAAAAAAAGGGCTCTTCTTGAAAAAAGACGGCTCTACTGAAGATAGAAAATTTATGATCAAGAGATGAAAATATAACAGCTGCAAAACATGTATTACCAAAATACATGAACTTTTTTCGGATAAACTTTAAGCCCTACGAAATGTCTAACTAATGAATATTCGATATAACCGAATGGCTGGATAGATCGAACTCCAATGTATAGCCTTCTACTAACATAAAATATCGGGGTGATATGGACATGTAAAATCGGAATGAATGCGAAATAAAGCCCGTTTAGGAAAATGTCCAAGTTATTAGAAAGGCCCGTCTTTGGAAGACAGGCTGTATGTAGTGAGAAGATTTTGTAAGACGTGGAAAGCCGTAAAGTATAAATTTTAATAATTTAGACATTTATTGAGGAGTAAGGGGACTCGCCGCCTGCAGCATTGTGTAAGAAACAAAAGATAAAAACATCTATACAGAAAAATAGATAATTTGTAATTCTTACTATGCCTAGAAACGTACGTACAACGGAGTTGCTTGCCATTGCCCCTTTAATACTCTTATGATCATTAAATAGAATGTCAAGGGTTTAGAAAGAGAAAAACCCAGGATCTCTGACATTGCAGCAAATTGCCAATTTTCTTTCTTGGGATTGTTTTAAAACAATGCATATGAAAAAACTAACAACAATAGCACAATAATACAAATAAAATATATGAATAGAATTTCAAGTGTTTATGAAGAGAAACATACAGGATCTCTGACATTGCAGCAAATTGCCAATTTTCTTTCTTGGGATTGTTTTAAAATAATGCATATGAAAAAACTAACGACAATAGCACAATAATACAAATAAAATATATGAATAGAATTTCAAGTGCTTATGAAGAGAAACATACAGGATCTCTGACATTGCAGCAAATTGGAAATTTTCTTTCTTGGGATTTTTTTAAAATAATGTACATGCGAAAAATAGCAATAATAGCACAATAATTCAAATAAAATATGAAAACGGCGTGAGCATATCGAGAATTTAAAACAAACATATAAAAATCATTAAAGAACAATAATTGCGATATGAAAATTCTATGAAGAAACGGATTGTATACCGAAGGCTACCTAACACACATGATTGAAATTATATAGAAAAAGGGTAATAAAATAACCAAAAAAAAGGGATTAAAAAATTATAGTAGATGCCACTAATTCGTTAATTTAAAGAAAATTAAAAAGAAATTCGTTCAGGAAAAAACGGGTTTGAGGGTTGAATTATTACGATGCACTAGGGATTAAAATAAAAAAAAAACGATGTGAGCATATCAGAAAGTTAAAAGAAATATTTAAAAATTGTTAATTAGAAACAAATTACGATATTCAAATTCATAAAAGGAGAAAAGGATGTGCTCCAAAATGTAACTGATTTATGGAAATAATTGTAATTTTGTGGAAGAGTAGGGTAATAAAAAAAAAATAAGGATAAACGAATTTATATCAGTGGTGAATTCGTTAATTAGTGATAATTGTAAAATTATACTTGGCGGGAAACCACTTTGAGGCCTGGAATATGACGTGTGAGGGAGTAAAATGAGAAAATGGTGTGAGCACATCAAGAATTTAAAAGAAACTTGTAAAAATCGTTAAATAGCAATAATTACTATGTAAAAATTTATAAAAGAGCGAATTGTGTTCCTGAATATAATTAGCTTATGGAAATAATCGTAATTATATGGAAGAATGGAAAATGAAATAAGGAAAAAAGGTACATAAATTTATATCAGATAAGAATTCGTTAACTAGTGATAATTCTAATATAAAACTTAAGGAAAAAAACGGTTTAATCCTTTCAGAGACCGTTTTTTCCTATTGATACATTTGTAGGATTTTTTACCTAGATTTCTACCTAACTACCTAAAATTCTAGAGTTTTCCCTAATTAATTAATTAACCATGGGGTTAGTCTGATATTTTGCAGGTAGTTATTTTGGTGATAGAAGAAATCTAGGTAAAAAATTAATTAATTAATTAATTATTTGCAGGTAGGTTATTTTGGTGATAGAAGAAATCTAGGTAAAAAATTAATTAATTAATTAACCATGGATCACTCTGATATTTTGCAGGCAGGTTATTTTGGTGATGGAAGTCTAGGTAAAAAATTAATTAATTAATTAACAATGGGATCACTCTGATATTTTGCAGGTAGGTTATTTTGGTGATAGAAGAAATCTAGGTAAAAAATTAATTAATTAATGTCAAATATATTCGACATAGTGACTCGATGCCTTCGTTTTCATTGCAATTAGTTTTTAGAAAATTAGTATAGCTCCTGTCCTAAGCCATCTGTAGGCAAAACTATTATTTATATTTGGAAACATATCTGAATTCTTTTTATTTGGAAAATTATTAGCAAAATATATGGTGCACCATATATTTGGCTAATAATTTTTCCTTACATTTTCATAACTTCTTCCTCTTTTATTTTCAGTTTCCTTTTCATTCCAAAAAAAATTCCTTACAGCTACTTTCCTCACCCCTTTTAACTTCTGCTACAGCTAATTCTTTAGCCTCCCTGTTGTTTAGCGTCGAACTGTTACCAATCCTAAATAATTCCGCCAATAACACCCCACGCTTTCCCTTTCCCTCTCTCTCTCTCTCTTTTTGAAAATGCCAACGCTTAAGGTGGTGAACTCGAAGGGTCAGGCCCAACGTATCCTTGTAAGTACATGTATAGTTTATTACATTTTTATATATTTGAATATTTCTTGCTAACAGTAATGATCTGTAGGGTGATGTCGGGAATAGAACGCTCTTGGGCCGTTTGACATTGGTTTTTAGGGGTTTCGTTGAACGGTTCCTTATCATTTCAGAAACACTGTCTTGCAGATCTTATATATTGTGTCTGGCATACATGTATAACTGTTCCCTTGAAAAAGATTGTACATGCATGCCTAGATTCAATATATTATCATATAATTTCAATTTTTCACTTTCGTCACTAGCGCATTATTTTAAATCGTAAAAATGAAATGTGATATGCAATAAAGCTACTTGTCATAAACTTGTTTATGCATGTATATATTTTTATTACATATGCATGTATATTTTATAATATAATATGATGTGCATACATTTACACCTATATTGTATATGCGCTTATATATAATGGTATTAGTTCTTAAAATCCTGTATATACATATTCTAGTGTATAGGCCTATATTATTTTATATAATATATAGGTGTGGTTGTGTGGGTATTGGAATTCCATATATCTTCACTTACTTATTAATAATTTTAATTTATTTACTTTCACTTTTCACCAGTTTACTTACTGAATTTTCTACATTTTCATTTATATTTTCACTTTTTTCCATTTATATATTATTTATCATACTAATTATTGCTGCTTCATGCACGATCTTCGTTTATAATTTTTACTTTGTGTATTATCATTTTATTTTTATTTTATTTTATATTTATTTTATACGCTCCCTTTCGCATTAAATGTATTATAAGTAATAATATCATAGGCTTTTTCCATATTTCTTTAGTACATATTCTTTTTTTTCTAATGCTTATGGCTGACAATTATTAAAAAAAAACTTAAGCCGCGTGTTGATTTACACACACACACACACACACACACGGCCTGCTTGCCGTACGCTTATTTTTGTTAGGAATGTATACTGGCATACATTATTTTCTTCATGTGAGGGTTAGTTTTAAATCAAATGCCACAATTAAAAACTTACACATACTATTTTCACTCTTAATTAGGTAAATAATCATCAAAATGAATCAAATGAAAGGCCGCTTCACATGACTGGCTTTTTACTTTTTTGCGTCACTTCAACCCTCCATTGGCATCAGAGTCTATACCAGGACTGAGCTCTTGTCTCGACTTTAGATGGTGAAGACTTATATCAATTTCTATACCTTCTACACTTTCACTCGCACAATATGACACCATAGCATATGCCTACCAGAATGGCCTTCAGTCATTGTATCGCACCCCAAATCACAATATTCCTTCATTTCTACCGCTAACATGACTGGTTGACATAAAGCTTGACGTGAACGGAAGTTTGTACTGGAATAAACGATGATGGTGTGTGAAGGAGTTTTTAAATCATATTAATCATGTGAAAAAACGTATATATTGTGTATCATTATTATATTATTAGGTCTAGATCCAGCTGGTACATTTTACAGAAATGCCCCTTCCACAGTTGCATTGGATTGGAAGGATGCTAAATTTGTTGACGTCATTCACTCAAATCCTGGAATAATAGGTAATTAAGGTTCATGTTTTCACGTTATAGCTAAACTGAGGAATTCCATTTTCAAACGCAAATCTTATACCGATTTACAACCAGAAATTGCGGCACAAATGATTTCCAGATATCAATCTATGTACTGCTTAGAATTTTATGTATAACTTCACCTTGTTTGTCGATGAATGGTCATCACGGCCTTTGTTCCATAAAAGGTGCAATCAAACAAACTATACATTGCTAGAACACGAGGTTAAGATATACGCATGTCGCTCATGTGAAAGTGCCCCATGGAAGCTCTCGTACATGTATACTGCTGCTCTAATCGAAGTACAATCAAGCGTTGTTAATGCGAATTACCTTTAACATGGATTTTAAAATATCCTCCACTTAATATGAACAAAAGGCGCTTCTTTGGTTTGTAAACATTTTTTTTCGATATTTTGTCCTTTTCCAAAATAGATAATTCTAAAGACGGCATAAATGATATAATCCTGTAAGGGGATATCTTTTCTCTGGTAGCTCTTTAGGGTTGGGACATAAAAGTTATTTCATCCAGGGTTGGACGGGTTTTCTTTTTTTTTTTTTTTAATAATAATAATAGTTTTTACTTCTAGCATATAAACGGTGATTCTTAACTCGAGGAAAAAATTTTAAGGGGTGGTAGGGGACCCGAAATGAACCATATTGGCCGATATCCCCATGTTCGAAACGGAGGGGAATGGCTGCAGAGTCAATTTATTGTTTACGTCCATCTCATTGCTACGTAACCAATCACACCAATTAAAATAATTTTTCAATACAGAATTTAAACAATTGACCTAATAACACAGCAGAGACAAACAAATCAAGAATTCCCTTTTCTGATCCTGATTTGTGTTGCGATTTAGTGAAAATAAGCATAAAACTGCATTTTTTATCACACTGAAAAACAATTGTGAACTGCTAAGTATGTGCAGCAGGCGAAAGACATTAAAATGAATAATTTTTGTTTTGTGACCTTTTTGCCTAGAATTAGCCGTTGGGCCACTACAGTGAATTTAGTATTTACGTCCATCGTGTTCAACGTTTCCACAAATGGCAAAATGCGCCATTTCAAGAATTTCTAAAATTATTTAATGCCAACGGACCTCGGGCTCTATTTGGCGACTTTCTAAAATCTGTTAAATTCACTGGAATTGTAAAGCGTAAAGCGCAGTACACCTTGCAAAAAGATATATCTTTGGCAGAGGCGACCTGGGTGTGTGTAGGGGATGGAGGGGTGGCGAGCCGGGACACGCCCGAGGTCGCTAAAAATTGTAGTGCGCATACTGGGAAATTAGTTTATGGCCGCCCTTACATACACACATAATTCTTAACGAGATCGTAAAATCCTAGACCAAAAAAAAATAAATAAATAAAATAATAATAATAAAAATTCACTGAATATATAATGAAATCAGTTTTCAGCGACCCTTAAATACTTTTGGGAAGTATATAACCCTTAGACACTTGCAGAAAAATGGAATATTTTCTCCCGTCAAGTCGAGTTGGCAAAAGGTATGGCCGAATCAGAAAGTCGTTCACGATACCGGTCCAAACATTTACAGATAATCGTTGCTGAAAAGCACCTGGCCATGTAGCATGTGGATTCTCATTTGCCCAAAAATGAGTATTGTGCACATTAAACATGCCCTCTCTTGTAAATGAGGCTTCATCCATGAAGAGGACATGTGTTGGAAAATCCGGCTGCATTGCACTCTGCTGCAAAAACCATCCGCAAAATTGCACACGTTGTGGATAATCCTCCGCTATCATAAATTGATGTCATAAATTGATGTATCATAAACGATGTTGATCCTGATGCAAAACTCTGTATACAGTGCTTTGGCTCACACCTGTGCTATGTGCAATACGTCTGGTGCTTGGCGTTTCTCCAACCTCTCGTATAATGTCTTCTTCTAGTTGTACAGTTCTTGAATATCTCCTCCGACCGGTCTCATGCCTTCTAACATGGAATGATCCAGCTTCACGGAGTTGCCTGTGCAAACGTGAAAAAACTCTATGATCCGGTACTCTCCTAATGGGGAAACATTCATAATATAACTTTTGAGCTGCACTTGTCTTCATATTTCTAGCCCCATACAACAGATGCATATCCGCCTTTTCAGAATACGTGAAAGGCTCCATAGTCTACAATATCCGCGTTAAGAATGATTAGTTTAAGCAAAGAAGTAAATTCTGCATGTGCCCAATAGCGCCCTCTAGTAGTAAACATACACATTTTGTTAGATTTGCCGCCTCTACTGCCACTGTTCAAAAAATGCCTAGCATCGCCCGTACACGATGCTTCCCCTGTATGCATTACTGTATACAGGAAAAGGGTCGCTGAAAACTGATTTCATTGTACATACAGTACATTTTTATTATTATTATTTTATTAATTTATTTACCTTTTTTTTTTGTCTAGGATTTTATGAGCTCGTTTAAAATTATGTATATAAGGGCGGCCATAAGCTAATTTCTCAGTACGCGCACTATAATTTTTAACGACCTCGGTCGTGTCCCGGCTCGCACCCCCTGCCTAAGATCTCTTTTTGCAAGGTGTACTACGCTTTACAATTCCGGTGAATTTAACAGATTTTAGAACGTTGCCAAATAGAGAGAGCACAAGGTCCATTGGCATTAAATAATTTTGGAAATTCTTTAAATGGCGCATTTTGCCATATGCGGTAACCTTGAATGCGCTGGATGCGAACACTAAATTCACTGTAGCAGCCAAACGACTAATTTTAGGAAAAAGTGACTAAACAAAAATTGTTTATTTTCATGTCCTTCACCTGTTGCACATATTTGGCAATTCACAACTGTTTTCCAGTGTGATAAAAAATGCAGTTTTATGCTTATTTTCACTAAATCAGATCCGGATCAGAAAAGGGAATTCCGGATGTTTTGTTCTCTGCTGTATTATTAGGTGAATCACTTAAATTCTGTATTGAAAAAATATTTTAATTGGCATGATTAGTTACGTAGCAACGAGCTGGACGTAAACAATATATTGACTTTGCAACCATACCCGTTCCGTTTCGAACATGGGGATATCGGCCAATATGGTTCATTTCGGGTCCCCTATCACCCCTTTAAATTTTTTGCTCGAATTAAGTATCACCCTGCATGTATGTATATATATGCACACATATGCATACTCTTTTGCGAAAAAACGAAGCACCCCTAAAAATAAATTGAAATTTCGTGCGCAAATTCCTTTAAACCAAGTATGCAAATGATTAAATTTTCAAAGCCAATGAGTGTTAACTTCGATCATAGCGCGCATTTCTACTGCGCAACTATCATCGTATAAGAGGTAAAATTTGCGAACGGTTTACTCTTTCTCGTTGTCGGCGTTGCAGTCCTCTGGAGACGCAACCAATAATGCCGTTACGACGTTGACGAGGACCTTATAACCAATTGGATGACTTCGAACGTGGTCGCATAGTCGGGATGCGTGAAGCTGGCTGGTCCTACTGAGCAATAGGCCGCCACCTGCACCGTACGGACACTGCTGTGCAAAGGTGTTGGCAGCAATGGTTTCTGCGAGGAACTCATCGGTGGAATAAAAGCTCTGGAAGGCCAAGATAGATGAATGCAGGGCAAGATTGGGTGTTTGTGCGAGAGGTTCGAGCTGACACAACAGCATCATTGTCCGCCATCCAACGTGCTACAGTCTATTCCATACCACCCGTGGCACCTTCTACCATTTCACGACACTTGGCTGAGGTGGGGTTACCCTCACAATGGTCTTTAAGACGTCTGTTTTTAACCCCACACCATCGACAGAGTCGTCTGGAGTGGTGTCGTAGCCGATCATCGTGGCTGCCAGCAGATTAGTATCGCATAGTGTTCAACGATGAATCCCGCTTCAGTCTTGGAGCAGATGACCATCGGATAAATGTGTGGAGGTGACAGGGTCAGCGGTCCCAACCACCCTTTGTTTTACAAAGGAACACAGCCATTACCCCTAGTGTGATGCAGTAGCGGCTCGTGACTTCAAGAATGCGTAAAGAGGCGAGCCCCTTCTCCACCCCACAAAGAAACCGGAAAAGTGGCCCATGAATTTCCGTTTTCTAGAAAAATAAATGTATTTATTGTGATTGATATATATATATATATATATATATGTCGAGATGGCCCAGTGGTATAAGCGCAAACCTACTAACCAGGAGGTTTGCTAGATCCAAGGGTTCGATCCCCAGCATGGGGGAAAAAAATAACAAGCGTTACTACGCTCGTGGTGCCATCTCTCGGTGAAAAGTAGTAACAATGAATAAAAACAGCGTTACTACGCTCATGGCGCGATGTCTTGATCGGTGAAAGTATTAATAATGAATAAAAATACCATTGGGCCATTAAAACCGGATTTGTAGCCTGCTGACGACATGCCAGCATCCGGAACGCCGTTGGGATAACTATCGGTAACCCAGCGACGTGAAAAAGGCTATCTCAGACTCTGATGATATGAACCATAATGAAAATATGAATGGAGCATCGGTTGTCTCGCTCTTAAATCAGAACCGCGTTCGGACTTTAAGCAGAGGGGCCAGTTCGAAAAATATGCAACAGTCTCTCCTTGGAGGTGTCGGCGGTTGTAGCGGCGCCTCCAACTGTACGGCTACTAGAACCAACACAGCCCAAAGTGCTTTGCAGCCTAGTATAGGTGCAACCACTAGGGCTGAAAGACCACGCCAGCGCATGTCATGGACAATAGATATGAACACCTACATCATGCGCACCTACTATACGATTACAAAGCTGGAAACAGACATGACAAATTACAGACCCACACTTCACGCCAAATTCGCACAACAGTACCCACACCTGGACATCAGTATAGAAAGGATAACAACCCAACGCAGGAACATAATAACCAGAAATCTCTTAGCAGAGCCCATACTACAAAGGTTAAGAGATGAAGTCGCCAATGACCTGGCAAACACTTCAACCAGTGTGGCCAACCCTGAAGCACCAGCTAGTAGCGCAAGAGAACCGCTCCAACCAAGCATAGAAGAAGAAGAGAGGAGGGACGTGGAGAAAATGGAAGAAGGTTTCCAATGTGCCCTGGCGGAATATGAAGGCTCGGATGCCGCAACAAGGCCAAGAATACCACGCCAACCGGCATCTTGGAAACTCTGCAAAGCAACCAAGATCCTCAATGAACATACCTTGCCACTACACCTACAGAACCACAACTCCCTACAGGAAATACACACCGCCATATACTGTGCAGCAGTAGCGGCATCACGCGCCAATGGGTACGAAGTAAGGAACGAAGGCCGAAGTAACAGAGGAAACAAAGCCCAACCACCATGGCAAGTGAGACTGGAGAAAAGAATAGAAGAGCTCCGCAGCAGCATAGGGCGAATAACCCAGTACATGCAGGGAAATAGGGGTAAGAAATTAGTGAGGAAAGTGAAGATGGCCCTTAAGAGAAATAGGATTCATACAAGACACGAAGAGCCCAATAAACACATCAGCGAATATCTGGATACCCTCAAACAAAAACTGGGTGTATACGCCAGAAGACTCCGAAGATACAAAGACTATACCAACAAAAAACAACAGAACATGCAATTCCAAGCAAACCAGAAGGCCTTCTACAGGAAGCTTCGAGAGACCCCAGCGAACAAAGACAAGTACGAAGCCCCAAAGCCAGCAGAAATAGAGACCTTCTGGAAGACACTATGGTCCAATGAAGTACAGCACAAAAGCGCCCCCTGGATTCAGCAAGAAATGGAGGCTACGAGAGGAATAGAGGAGATGGAGTACACGGGCATCACGATAGAGGAACTCCAGCAGGTAATCCAACGTACGCACAACTGGAAAGCACCCGGTATTGACGGCATACACAACTTCTGGTACAAGAAATTTACCAGCGCCCATGGCCCATTAGCCAAGGAACTTACGGCGATAATTGAAGACCCCAGCAAAATGCCTGAATTCCTCTGCAAGGGAATAACTTACCTCCTACCGAAGGACCAGGATACCAGTAACCCAGCGAAATACCGACCCATTACGTGCCTGAACACCCTGTACAAGATACTCACGGGGTGCATCTCTGAAAAAATAAGCCGGCACAGCGAAAGCAACTTTAACTTAAGGGGAGACAGGACCTTTAAATTTTCAAAAAACAAAATTTTTTTTTATTTGTCTATCCTAATCTTTGAAAATTTATGATTGTATTGCAAAAACCGCATCAAAAAATTCCTACTAGTTTTCTCAAAATATGAAAAAACATCAGATCGTATATTTTCACTTTGTAGCAATTAAAGGGACTTCACGGTGTCAACAAACGTAATCATACTCTCAAAAGTCTTATTCACAGATTTTTAAGAGTTATATTCTTTTTTCTCCGTAATTAAGATTCAATATTACCGAGAAGAAGGGGATAATAACTGCTAGTATGAGGTAGACACAGTATGAGTTAGTATACACTACAAAATTGCTATTTAAGAGGAACTTTAAACTTTGAGGTTGTTTTTCTCAGAACATACGTTTTATACATTGCGCGCAAGATTTTTTCAAAACTATCAGACATAATGTTCTGAAATTTGGAACAAAGATACATTTTACTGAGCTCTTTTAATTAAAAGCACAATTAATCTAAATTTTACATTATTTTGTTTATGTTGTTTACTTCAATACTGAAAATTTTGACGAAAATGGATTTTTTTACAAAAAAAATTCATAAAAATAAATTATGACTTTCTAAAAATATTTTCTGCTTTCATATTAAAAACGCAAATGTTTGAAAACTTATAATGATTAAATAGTTAATAAATATTAAGTTTCCTTCATGTTAGAGTGCGCGCAAGGAAACGTAAAATTTACAATGCTGCGAATGTTATATGGTGAACATTAACTTATTAATAAATTAATAACACATACACCTCCCCTTGCTTCACCCTATGTGTTACATAAGTATTTAACTGAAACTTAAAAAAAATTGTGATTCTACCTTTTATGGTTTTTATACAATGGGTTATTGAAAATAGATCTCCAAATACTGTGATTTTAGCATTTTAAAGGTCCATACCCTTAATGACGGAAGAACAAAAGGGATGCCAGAAAGGGACTCTGGGATGTAAAGAGCAGCTTACCATCGACTCAGTTATCCTGGAACAAGCAAGAAAACAAAAGCGAAAACTCAACACCGCATACATAGACTACAAGAAGGCTTTCGACTCTGTTCCGCACTCGTGGCTCCTTGAAATACTCAGCATATACAAAGTGCATCCCTCAATCATCCGATTCCTACAGAGCAGCATGAAACAATGGAGAACCCGGTTACAGCTAAACACGCCAGACAGTAAAATAGAAACGGCCGAGATCCCCATCCGCCGCGGAATCTTTCAAGGAGACGCACTAAGCCCCCAGTGGTTCTGCTTGGCGTTAAACCCCTTGTCAAGGATGCTGAACACAAGTAAATACGGATACATGCTGAAGAAAGACAAGAGAAACCTACATAAAGTCTCCCACCTCATGTACGTAGATGACATCAAGCTATACGCGCCAACAATCACCCAACTCCGACAACTCATCAGTATAACAGAGACATTCTCCAAGGACATAGGAATGGAATTCGGCCTCGATAAGTGCAAAATACAGAAGAATAGCAAAGAAGATTTACCAGGCATCGAACTCGAAGACGGGAGACTACTGAAGACCTTGGACGAGGGCGAAACCTACAAATACCTAGGGATAATGCAAAAACGGCAGCAGGAGCACAAGAAAGTCAAAGTCCAGCTCACGCAAGCATTCCAAGAAAGACTTAGAAGCATTGTGAAGACGAAACTGAGCGGGAAGAACACCACGCAAGCCATTAACGCATATGCGGTACCAGTGCTCACCTACTCCTTCGGGATCATCAAATGGTCCAACACTGAATTAGAACAACTCCAGCGGAAAATGAGAACCATCCAGAGAAGAGCCGGACAACTACACCCTGCAACGGCAATTGAACGGCAAACACTACCCCGGGAAGAAGGAGGACGCGGACAAGCGGACCTCAAAGACTTACATGACAAGCAGATCCAGAGCATGAGGCAATACTTCCAGTTGAAGAGTCCCCGATCGCCACTCATCCAAGCCATAATACAAGCAGATGCAAATTACACGCCACTAAACCTGTGTAGTACCGAAGAGCGTGTCCTCGAAACAGCCAACGAACAGAAACTGAGAACTTGGGCCGGAAAACCATTACATGGCAGGCACTACAATGACCTGCAACAACCACACGTTGACAAAAAGGCATCAAATTCTTGGCTGGCCAAAGGCACTCTCCAGCCAGAGACAGAAGGATTCATGCTAGCCATCCAAGACCAAGTGATCGCAACAAGGAACAATCAGAAATTCATCCAGAGAAAAGACATAGAAAGCGACAAATGCAGACACTGTCATGCGGCATCGGAGACAATCCAACACGTGATGGCAGGATGCAAGATCCTTGCGCAGTCAGACTACAAACATAGACACGATCAAGTAGCGAAAATAGTCCACCAGAAATTGGCAGCGAATGCTGGCTTTCTGACAGAAAAATGCCCGTACTACAAATATGAGCCAGAGACCGTGCATGAGAACGAAACACACAAGCTTTACTGGGATAGAGCAATCATAACAGACAAGACAGTCCCACATAACCGTCCTGACATAACCCTCGTCGATAAATCGAATAAGACCACGTACTTAATCGACATAGCAGTACCCAACACCAATAACATACAGACAACCTACACAACGAAAATCACCAAGTACCAAGATCTCAGACATGAAGTACGAGATATATGGGGTATGGAAAAGATCTTTGTCATCCCGTTAGTCATCTCAGCATCAGGAATAGTACCATAAACGCTTGCGACAAATTTGGAAATACTGAATATTGACCCAAACACCTAAATTGAAATACAAAAAGCCACAATCCTAAACACGTGTCACATTGTCAGGAAGTTTCTGGACATGGAACATTAAGAAGTGATGTAAAAAGAGGCTTGAGAACATGGGGCTCTGCCCGTCCCAAAGCCTGTTTCAGCCAAGAATGGGCGAGGAAAGCTTTTTTTTTTTTTTATATATATCATCATCATATTCAACCATTATCTATCCACTGCTGGATGAAGGTCTCTCCAAATGCTTTCCACACAAGTCTATCCTGGGCCATTCGTTTCCACGTCACCCCAACCTGTTTTCTTATTTCATCCACCCATCTAGTTTGAGGACGTTTTCTAGGTCTTCGGTGGTCTCTTGGAATCCAGTTCCGTTTCTGTTGTCCAGTGTATGTATGTGTATGTATGTATATATATATATATATATATATATATATATATATATATATATTATGCTGATATTTATTTGCGCCGAAACTCCCATGGTTAGCCGAGCCATCTTCATTACGGCTACAGTATAACCTTTCGGTGACTCCCATTGTGATGAAGGGAACATTTCGAACCGGTATATTCATACCGTTGGCTACTCCGTCCTCTTTTAGTCACCTTTTTTCGACAAGCAGGTGAGTACGGTGGATGAAATGCGCAATCCCTAAACTACGGGGCGAGGAAATCTGAAGTACGCCGAATAATTTAGGAAAATAGTGGTGACTTCTTCATTGATACACGTTTGTTTGGATTTTTTATGGCGCAAGAGCATTTGGGCTATATTGCGCCAACGGTGCACGTAACCACCCCCTTCAAAGGCAAAGGAAGAAATAACTAAACTATAAGTGAGATAAAGTAAAATATAAACACACAAGAACATACATTTTTTAATTCCTTCGAGCTGATCCTTTTTCTGCTATATGCGACTTGTTTGTTTTATCGGTTATTGGTTCTTTTTATAAATTACTAGTTTTCATCAATTATTACGTTTTAATAAACCATTAGTTTTTTATGCTTAGTTTTTTATTGTGAGAACTGAGCTAAATAGACGCTGAAGATTACACTTTGTAAAATTTGTGTATGGTAGCTAAAACAATTACATATTTCATAGTGCCTTCTTTTCTAGAAAGTAAAGTGCGTTTTCAGTTTGCTACCTACGACTGATTATTCGTTTTCTTTTAGTTGTATTGTTTCTCGAAACTTATTAACTCATGTATGTTGACCTTGCAAGAAAATAAATGTTTTTTAACCTGTTCGTTAAACCACATTTTTACAAAGTTAGTAGCTTGACCACTGGGCCATCGCGATTTGCTTGGCAATTACTACTTCCCAACTTTTTCTTATTTAGAGTGGCAACAGAAATTTACTACTTCATGCCTCTTGAGCTAAATAGCTATATTTCGGCTTTCCTGCCGCACGTCAATGATATTAGAGTATTTTTGATTTTAATTTTGTTAAGTTTTAAATTTTTCAATGACGTCTATGATTTTATGGATGCATTTATGCTTTAGTCTGCTTCGTTTCTTTAAACTACTCAATCCAACGCTGGAAGATAAGATTTTTATTGCATGCTGGATTTTTTTTTG
>QLNU02015270.1:124651820-124662885 GCA_006491805.2 Dysdera silvatica
TTTTAAATCTTTCGTCAAAATTCCTGTTTCCAATTATTATTTGGTAAACAGAAAAAAACGCATTTATTTTTATAAAAAAATCGACGCAAAATAAATTATTTTTTTATAGAAGACGACAATTAAACAGGTAAAATAAATTATCTTCAAAGCGAAAATCTCACTTTTTAAGCAAATTTATGCAGCTTTCTTTACATTCAATGAACTTTCGAAAAATGAACAAGCAGCATTTGGCTTTGAAATGTAATTACAAATCAAATAATTTTCCATATTTGTGTAAAAAACTTGTTTCTTCTGTTAAAAACTACACGAAAAGGTTTTTTTTTCACAAATTTGAATTGAAGTAAAAAAGAAGCGTTTTTCCGATTCATTCTTTCGATTCTCTGAATTTTCTGAATTTTCGAACTTTGTCATACCTCCATGAATTTTTTTTTTCATTTTAAAGAAAAGCCACACAACATTAAAAAGTACTGGAAATATGTAAAAAAAAACCAAAAAAAAAACAAGGCATTTCTTATCTGAATGTAAGGATAACGAAAAACTCTATGAACTTCCACAAAACGTATCAAAATTTTGCAATATGCATGGTAGAAACTACGTACCTTTATCTGAAATACACTAAATATTCATATCCATATTGCAGAATGTTTATTTTTGATACTCTTCCTTGACTGGCCCCAGCACCCGTTACCTGAAAAAATTTAAAACCTGAATAATAGAGGAAAATTTGGAAATTCATTTAGTTGAAATGAAGTTTAATACGGCCTACATATTTCTGAAATAAACCTTTTGCCAACAAGGGTCGTTTCTGGCAGAAAAAGAACAGTATAATGAAATAATATTCTGTAACAAGACAATACAGGGTTTCACTGGAAAATTCCATAAAAACAATTATTTCGAAACTGGCGTAAGTTTTAAAAACACGGCGTTTCGGGAGCGAGCTGCCCCTTTGTCAGAATGAAGAGATAGAGATAGCCCTAAGCTTATATACACGCATGTTGGGAAACCCCATCTGACGTTATCTAGTGCGGGATAACTCCGATTGGGGAACTCCAAACAGGGAAGCAACTCGCCGAGAAACCCTGATCCTACGACGTCAAATGATCACCACCCCAAAACTCGAGGTTTGGCAAAAATCCTGTAGGGTTCTAATAGAGGTTTTGCGATGTTTATTGCACAACTCCTCAAACCGCTTTCTTATGATTTCATATAAAGTCTGTTACCCAGATTCGTGGCATGCCAATTTGGTTCGTGACTTTCTCTGAAGACATGTTCAGCTAACTGGTTTGAATCGTCTTCTCTGGCCACCGCACGCATATGATCCTTCTCTCCTAGAGGTATTTATCTTCTCTTCTGTCCAACATACAACTTGTCACAGTCTCCACACGGTATTTGGTAAATATCATCAGTTTTTTCCTCCTCACGGACGCGATACTTAGCTTTAAGCAATAGATCTCGAATAATCTAGGTAGGTTTGTAGTACATCTTAACATTCACACGAAGGAGAATTCGAGACAGCTTTTCTGTAACGCCTGCTACATAAGGCCAAGCCACCGATGTCTTCCTAGTCACATCCTCTACATTCCCGTTTCCACCACTCACACCGCATTGGTTAAGAGTGATAAATTTACTCGGCTAACGTTCTTTTCACCACGCCTTTTTTTGCGTCGTAATTCAACAATGCGAAGGTACAAGAGTCCGTATAGGTGCGACGATGCAAGGCTCTAATGACAGACGCTTTGTGCGAAGCCGGGTGATAAGAATAAAATTCAAGATACCTATCGTTATGCATTGTTTTCCTAAACAATGTTGTCAAGAGTCGCCTATCCGCATTCCTATTTATCCCTATTTATCTAAGCATTTAAGAAAGGTAATGTACCGCTAACTTCTTCCTCGAAGGTATATTGAATATGATGGTTTAACTGTGTCAAGGCATGGAAGCGATACGTCTATGATACGTCTGTTATCCTGCCATCCTGCCAAGGTCTTCAGTTGCTTATTTTCGTCTCTATTTGAACAGCTTAAACCTTCATATTAAATTTACGTTAGAGGAGGAAGAAGATAGCGGTTCGTTACCCTTCTTAGATGTTCGGGTAAATATAGATGGAGATGGGCGAATGTTATCTACATTGTTTAGGAAAGCAACGCATACTGATAGGTATCTTGACTTTCGTTCTCATAGCCTGGCATCACAAAAAGCATCTGTTATTAGAGCCTTGCACCCACGAGCCTTTACACACTGTTGTAATGATGACCTTCACAACGTTGAATTACGATGCAACAAAAGCGTGTTGAAAATGAACGGTTACCCGAGTAAATTTATCGCTCGTAACCAATGTGGTGTTAGTGGTGGAAATAGGAATGTAGAGGATGAGACTAGGAAGACATCAGTAGTTTTGCCATATGTGGCGGGTGTCTCAGAAAAACTGTCTCGAATTCTCAGTTGTGTGAATGTTAAGACCTACTACAAACCTGTCTACACCCTGCGTGATTTATTACTTAAAGTTAAGGATCACGTCCCTGAGGAGGAAAATCTGGTGCTATTTACCAAATACCGTATGGAGACTGTGACAAGGTGTATGTTGGACAGACAGGAAGATCGATATGTTCACGAGGGAAGGAGCATATGCATGCGGTAGCTAGGGGAGACAATTCAAACCAGTTGGCTGAACATGTCTTCAGAGAGGGTCACGAACCAGATTGGCATTCGATGAAAACATTACATCAGAATGTGACGAATCTGGGGAGTAGACTTTTTCTGGAATCATGGGAAACCTACGGTTTGAAGAGTCGTGCAATAAACATCGCAAAACCTCTACCAGAACCTTACAGGATTTTTGCAAAACCTCGAGTTGGGGGTGTTCATCTGACATCGTCGGGTGCGGGGGCTTTCCCGTCGAGGGTTTCCCCAGCTGGAACTGCTCCGCACCAGATGACGTCAGATGGGGATTCCCGGATTCCCAACATACGGGTATATAAGCTTAGGACTTTCACGAACTCTTCGTTCTGCCTTCACTTGACAAAGGGAGAAGTTGGCTCCTGAAACGTCGTGTTTTTTAAACCTTACGCCAGTGTCGAAATAACTGTTTGTTATGGAATCTCCTGCTGAAACCCTGTATTGTTTCGTTACAGTATTTGTTTTATATGGTATATGCTTATATTGTGAACCAAAATAACAGATATATTTTTAAGAACATAAACCGAATTAAAAAGAGAAATTTCATCATAAAATTGTTTTTTAATTTATTATACGTATTTCAGCCAGGGCAATTGATTGCTGGAGTTTATCGGCTGTTGTTTAAGCAGTTCTGTTTGCAACATACCCTTGGAATAGAAATCAAATGCCGGTTGTCGCAATCTCTCTATCATCTATGATGACCTGGTGATGTGGGCAGCAGGAGTTGTGGGTTGGGTCTTCATGTAAAAGCACTGGACATGGAGGTGAGTACTTACAATAAAATTAACTTTCAAATGGATTATGGGGATATACGTGAAAATCTATTGATTTTTGGCGGAGCCCAAATAGATTTTGATATGGAGATTAATGAGTTTGTAAATCTTGATTTGAGGAGATTTTACCAATCATATTCTTGCCGTTGTCATATGACTGCCCTCGACAATCATTCAAGTTAGTGTCTAAAATGGAGGGGTTTGTCTTAAGTTCTTCGAACAAATTAAACCTAGTACTTTTCAAGATTGGCGTAAATCCAATGAAAATCTCATTAATTTTGGCTTGCTTATTTTCGCATAGTTCCGCAATAATCACTATGGATGTCAGTTGTTCTATATGACTTTTGTCCATAGTGCAATCTAATTGGATTGCGAAGCATTTGTTCTTTTTATTCTGGGAATTATTTCCTGTCTGACCTTGTTGCTCATCAAGTTTATAATTTCGTTCTGAATTTTCTGCCCTACATAATGGCCATTTATTTCATTGTTTTTTATATGCCTTAAATGTTTGGTCATCCGAGCATAAAATTTTGAAATCATTTCTAATAAGTCAAGAAACTTTCCATTACTTTTTTAAATACTACATCGGAACTATCACGCAAGGCGTCATTTCACGCAAGGCGCTTTCCCAAATACTGGATGGATAGTACAATTCTTTTAAGCACATCATTCCGGTGCTCTTTTTCAGCCTTTATTTGGCGTTGTTAGGAATTATTGATGGTTTTCTCTTTATCATACCTTTTAAATTGAAAGAATTGCATTTGACATTGGTTATCTACAGCCGATGTTTCGTGTTCTTTTAAGCGATCATCAAAATGTTTCCATTGCGAATGTCTTCGTTGGCCAAACCTGATCTCGTAGCGCAGTATAGCCCAGATGCTCTTGCGCCATAAAAAAGCCAAACAATCAATCAATCAATCAACCAAACCTGATCTGGAATGCTGACCCCGAAATATGTAACAGTAATAAAAATATACTTTGTTCTTAGATTTTAAATACAGTAGCCAGTTTCGAAAGATTTTTTCACCATTCATTAATAATCTTGTATAGAATGATTCAACAAATCTTCTGCTATGTTCGTCGACGAGAAAATAAAAATTCCTGATTTGGATTGTTCCTAACCAAAATTATTCTAATACTGTCAGAAAGATGTACTGGCTAATTTAGAGTCGTCTTGTAGAAGGCAAAAATACTTGGCGGATGGTATCATCGCGACTATCTTGTTTATATTTTTCATTACCTTCAACACAAATTTTTTCATCCTCATGGCTTCTTGAATTTTCTTCACGTACTGTATCCTTGCTTGTGGAAAAAAGAACCATCCTGGCTTTCAGAATTATAAATTGCAGATTTTGTGGTGGCAATTTCTTTATCCCCAGTTTTCAAAAATCTGAACAAGCCACCTCGTTAGAGAAGATCTGATTCGCTATTATTTTCCGCCTTCTTTCTTGTTTTAGCGCCGCTCTCATATTTTCTATTTTTATCCGACTATTTTTATTTCGACTTGTACCTCGACCTGCATTCATTTTCCAGACCCTAAAATATAAAGATACAATTCAAGATTAATAATTCACATCATAAATGCATTTGAATAATAAAGCTGTTTGAAATTTTCCAAGCGATTTGAGTAAAATAGGAGAGGAGGGGCAGAGAACAGCCGCCGGAAGGTAGGAAAGACACCGGTTAAGTCATTCTTTCCCGGTATGCTTGTGGGATTCCACAATTTAAACACTATATTCACTTCGAAAGCTTTCTTAATTGTTTCCACTTCGTTTAATTTATTTTTTGGTGTGAATTAACGAATTATTCTAAACATTTAAAGTATTAATAAAATATTATTTTAAGTCACTGGAACTGTCTCATTTCTTCAATATCTATATCGGCAATTGGTGACCTCGGACTAACGAACTAAAACCTTCTGATAAACTTTCTGAACTGATTCTTGTCCAAACTGGTGACTTCTATGAAAGAACAAAAATTTTCTGATACGCGTCTGCCCTCTAACACTGGAAGAAGACCATCCTTTACAAGTAATTCTAACGTTCCGATATTTTGATGTCCCAGAATACTTGCATTCCAAAGTCTGGCGATCTTCTAAAGCAGCACCAGCAACAATCAGCAAACTAACAAAGAATTTTCCATCCCGCAAAATACTCCAGCAAGTGATTACATTTCATTCGTAAACTAACTGGAATTCCAAGAAAATGCGAAATAACGGCTAAACGACACCGTCACTACTACTTGACAACAAAGCTCTCGCCAACGGCAACAACGCTCCCACCAATAACAACAATGTTCCCACCAAAAACAACGCCGTTCTCGCCAACGTCAACAAAACTCAACTTGTGGTCAACAACTCTGACTTCAAACGCACGGCTACCAAAACTGCGCCATTTTTCTAAAAAGATTTCACCCCAAGAAACCTTGAAGTAACAAAAAGTTTGGAACTAAAAACTATTTTACGAATGAAATCACTGAATATTAATGCAAAGTAAAATACTTAAGATTTAGTTCATTTTCTGAATATTAATGATTAGATTTTTTGTGTGCATAATTTTTAACCTAAATAAGCGATATTCGAAACAAATCTTATTTGTCATGTTTCTTTTCTAATTCTAGGCCCTACGCATTTTATCAAAATCACTTACTTTCAGGCTGCTCTATCGACGACGTCAGATGTTCACCCCCAACTCGAGGTTTGGCAAAATTCCTGTAAAGTGATCATCTGACGTCGTTGGATTCGGGGGTTTCTCCGGTTAGAGTTTTCCCAGCCGAAACTATCCCACACCAAATGACGTCAGATGGGGATTCCCAACATGCGGGTATATAAGCTTAGGACTTTCACTAACTCTTCATTCTGCCTTCACTTGACAAAGGGAGCAGTTGGCTCCCGAAACGTCGTGTTTTTAAACCTTACGCCAATGGCACAGCAACTGTTTGTTATGTAAATGCAGAAAAAATGACGTTTGTTGACAATCACCGAAAGAAACGATTCGTGCAATGTGCTACCAGAGAATTTGGCCCTAAATCTTGATTTTACAATTTTTTTAATTTATAACGATTTCGAAGAAAATACAATATAGCGAGAAAATTTGTGGAAGAACAAACAAGTGAGGGTAGAAGGTTACCAGACCTAAAAATTGAAATTCCTGACAAATCCATTCACTGGCGTACGCAGGGGAGTGTTGATGGGGGGGGTTGTAACTGCCCCCCGCCCTATTGCAATGAAATTTTGCATAACATAGGAATATGTAAGTTGTAGCTCTGTAACCCCCCATTGAGCCTATAACCCCCTTACAAATTTTTTGCATACGCCTATGAATCCATTTATAATTCTTGACATTTCAAGAAAAGTCCGGATAAAATAAAACTTAATTGAAACAAAAAATTCCATTGAAAGGCTCAAATAAACATTGTTACAAAGTTATACAAACAAGAAATAACACATTACAAAATAATAAAAAATATTTCTTAAATAAAAAATCTTATTATACGAACGATAGCGAGAAAAGTACGAATATTCTTCATGGCTTCATATTTTTTGTAATTGGCAAATTCTTTGAGCATTTTGTTATTAATTCTTTAAACACTTGGAAAGTTTTTCATATTTAGTAAACGCTTTTTACTTTTAAGACTGTTTCTAATTTTATATTTTTATAAACAAAATTTCATATTTCACAACAATAAATATATGAAAAATGAAAATTTATATAACATCTGCTTTTAGGTATTCTAAACCAGTTCCTATCTTGGCAGCTTTTTGGTCCACTGAGCAAGCTTAGTTACTCCATGTATTTACTCCATTTTCCCATTTTATGGGTGCGTGTGAGTTGGAGACGAACTCTGTTGAATTTCCGGCATTATGACGTTGTAAGTGAATTGTGAATATTTTTAAAATTACAAAAAATATGCCTCAGTAGTTTCACGTGTTTACCATTTGGCAATTGTGTAACGTTGGTAAAGGTAATATCTTATAAGTAAGTAAATTGTGAAATACACTATTTACATAAGAGAGTGTTATCAATAATTTTCAGAATTAGAGATTTGTATATTTGGTAATCTTAGGCAGATATTGAAACCGCAGTTTATTCTCGTTGTAACGAAAGATCCATTATTACAAAAGTAAGACCAATCCCGTTTTAATTGCCATTAAGGTAATGTGTTAATTTTTCCGATTTAATGAAGTAATGTTTTGGAAATCCCGTTATAACAAAAATTTATCAAACTTCAAAAATAATTTTTCAATTTCGCAAGAAATGGTATTTTAAATTCAAAGAATTCTAAACACAAAGGATAAATTTTCATTTTTTATTTTGAATAAGGATAAAGGAACAAGTGGCATTTGAACCGGCTTTTTCCATCCCGCGACATTTTTTTCTATTGCTCATTATGTTGCCGTCTGTGTTCGGTGTCAGTTGGGATTTTTGATTTCTTTTCAATTTACTCGGTAATGATACGGCTAGAATGAAACAACAGTGGTTTTCTTAGGAAGGAAAAAAAACCATTATTTCTGAGATCTATAGGGAATTAGGGAAAAACTATGTAGTCAAAAAATGTGTCTTACTCCTTGTCTTACGGTATCTCTGAATCATGCAGATCAGCCACATGAAGCGATTCCAAGTTCTACTCATGTGTAGATACACATACTAAATATATACATTACCGTGATCACTAAACGCGAGTAGCTCTGAATATTAAACACATGTACCCACTTTTAAATTAGCATTTATAAACCAGTAGGGAAACTTTGAACTAAGTACAATGAGATATCTTTATAATAATGCTCTGGAGACTATGGAAAAAATATTATTCTAATGAAAGTTGAACCAAATACAGCTTATAATGAAAGTTTCTTAATTCGGATGTAACGTTACTGCAAATAAATACTAAATTATTAAATAATATTACAGATTAGAGATGTCGATGACCAACACGAAACTAAAACTTGAGACGATATCTCTTAAGTCCAAGGACAAAAAGTTTTAAAAAATCATTTGCAGGTGACGAAGAAAGCCCATGAGTGTTCCCAAGCTGGAAAAACTGTTCTCTTTATTCCTGGCCCATCTGCATTTGTGTATGCAATATTTTTCAGCATTAATGAATTACAAAAAGCTGTGTTGCATTAAAAAGTCTTGGCACTGCATGTGAGCAAAGTTTGAAAGGCGTATTAATAATTAAGTTGGAGAATTCATTTACATATCCGTCACATTTTTTTTTTTCAGAATACAAGTTTAAGTATAAGGTAAATTTAATAATTCAAAGTCTGTATTCCTAGTGCGAGATCATTGGTTATTTATTTTCACACAAACAGAAGGGTAAAGATGTGGGGAGGAAACCCTTGTGCAGCAAATGCCATATCCTTTCTTTGGGAAACGTAAATTTTTTACTGTTTGATAAATGTGGTTTTTGCGTGATATTACAAAAGGTAACAGCTTCGAGAAAAAGTAAATATAAATATTTGCGATCAAAAAACTACTTATAGTCTGGAAATTATTATATTTATTAATTTCAGATTATTGAAATGGAACATGGTTAATATTCTGGTAGGCGATTTTTTATTCTTTTAAACGAGTTATTCATAATGCGCCTGAAATTTTCGTCAAAAATTCCATTGTTCAATGAAGAGCAGGAACTTGCGTTGACCGTTTAAAGACATTGTGCTCTCTTGTAATTTGGGCATCTGGTTAGTGTACTTGCCGTCTCCTCGGGAAACCAAAAAAAAGAAAAAAAAAGAAAAAGAAAGAAAAAAAAAAAAAACTTTGCCCCGTGAGGCGCTTTCCAGTAGCAGACTAACCTAATAAAACGCATTCTTGTTTGTAAGGTGGATAAAGCGAATGGTTGGAAGACCATCGCGTCTGGAGCGGACAAATATTCCCTTGTTGTAGGATTTTCTAGTGAAATTCAATTTCGCCAGAAAAACGTCTGTTGCCAAAATTTTCCTTCACGCTGCTGGCAAGAATATTTACCATAAATTAAAAATGAATGTGGAAAAACTGAAAAAGTGTGCAATACGATATGTACGTACATATTTTTAACCATTATAAAAAATCTCAGCACTTGGATTTAATGCACCAATTTATTACAGCGAATAAAAAGCTTTTGTTATTCCGGAATCCGTTATAAATTTCATTTTGGCTATAATTTTTTCACTAATTTGTTAATAATTTATTAAATATAATATTATTAATGGAAAATTAATTAAGAATTTATTGAATGTATATCACAAAAGTTTAAAAATGTCAATGACATGAAGTTTACAAATTTATAAAAGTGGAAAAAAAATATGGATTATTTTTTAACTAAACATCGATAAACTTCGAAAACATTTATGTGAACTTAATTCATTAAGTTTCGGTATCCTTCCTTTGAAAAATATTTAAAAATTAAATAATACGAAATTCAATGAAAGTTTAAACCCTAGATTTTGAATAGATGTGATCTCTTAAAAAAATTATTCTCCCTACAGATTTTGTGTGAAGTTTAATTTATGCAAGGTCTTTTACAGAGGTTTCCCTTAATAGTATTACTTAACAACTGATAAATTAGGCAAATGGTATTAAAATTTGTTACTACATATTAATTTAAAAATGTATGACTGACAAATATTTATTATCTGTTGATTAATAATTACTTGTTAATTAACTTACATATTATTTAAATAATTACTCGATAACTATTCGGGGACCTAGGCCTCCTTCCCCACAATAATTTTAAAAATCCTACGTCTATGACACACTATATATTCTTGTATTATACTATGACACAAGAGGGAGCTTGAGAGAGATCGAGGATTCTAAAAATTCTTCAACTACAAGTGAGAGGGAAGACATTTATGGAGAAAAATTTTCCTCTGCACATCTTTTTTTGTCTTTGCTTGAGTACCGATTGTCATGATGTTAAATTGTCATCTTTATTCAATTACCCGATGACAGCCTAGAAATATTAGTTGTTAAAATCAAGGATGTTTAGCGTTGATCCTATGAGAATAACTGTAGCTCTTATGAAGTTTGTTCTTATTTTTGAGTATATTTGAATATATTTTCAGGAGTATTTGATTATTTATGACACGATTATGTAGGGCCAACTGTAAGTCGGGGTTTCACTATATATCAATTAATATTATTTATATTATATCTTATTGAAAACGTTATATCAGTGTAAGGAAATAAAATTTTTGTTTTGTATCTGATGTAATTCTTCCAGGTTATTTTGCTATTGCCAACAAAAAGATTAAAAAATATTGTAACATGTATTATTTTCTTTTTATTACAGGTAACTGAATTTTTTGGCATACTCGTTGTTACTCTTCTCCTCTCAGTTTTGTTTCATATTGCTTTTGAAGCTCCATTTTTGAAGTTGGAAGAAATTTGGTTTCCACGTAGAAGAATAATTAAGAAACATAAACCGAATATCAGCGTAAAGTAAATTTAACGTATTGCCATAAGAATATCATCTTGTCAACACCTACTTGCTCAAGTCCATTGCCATTTAATTGCAATTTAAAACATGATTAAATAAAAATTGATAACTATATTTAACCTCAGTTTTCTCTTATTAAAAATTATCATGTTATGTACACGTTACTACAAAAAACGAATTGTGCAACAAAAACATGACC
>QLNU02015270.1:124669141-124689509 GCA_006491805.2 Dysdera silvatica
GATGAATAATTTAAGAAAAAGTTTACAACTTACGTTAATAATCATTTCCAAAATAATCTTTTTTGGAGATGCTCAAAAAACAGTCTATAGTTGTTTTATTCATTTTGTATTATCTATATTCAATCGATTTCCATTATAAAATATTTAGCACATTAAACACACAGTCACTGATATGATTCTTCGCCTTAAAAAAAAGATTTGTGAACTCTTCACTCTATATCCTGGAGGGGAATACAGTTCACAAAAATTCTCCGCTTTCAAGTATTAGACAGTGTGCTTCATTATGCTTACTTCAGTTAAAAAAAATCCTTGATAATTTTTTTAACTTTCCAACATTTATTTATTTTTTATTTTTTACATTTTTTGCATTTGTTTGAAAATTTTTCAAACAGGAGCTCGTTAAATCCAGAGATTGTAAAAACCATGTTTGCTAAACACTATTAAATTATATTGCACTTAATCATGGCACCAAATGAAATTCATATTTTTTTACTAACTCTAAAAACTTGCTAAATGCAAGCTTGTTATAAGTAGATTCAACTGTATTTAGTAAAATATATTCGTGGTATTTAAATAGTATTTATTTACTCTAAATCCATGTTTCTGGAGAAATAGCATAAAAAGCTGCCAAATTCGGAGCTCAGCAACATAAACAGTTTCAAAAACATAAACGTCAGACAGAAGTTTGGAAAGGAAGGAATTTCTTTTAGGTTAGTAATGACTAATTTCATGATGAAGTCCTTAATAATGAAAGTTTATGCATGCTACAAATATTAATGCAAATACTATTTATGTAACTTACCCAATTTATTATAATTTTTCGATGTTTCCATAAGACATATCCCAGAATAATGCCTATGCAGTAAGCTCCCAAATGAGGATACGGTCTAAAGTATAGAAGATTTGCTGTCTTTTTGGTCAGCCTATAATATACGAGTAGTGGGTATCATTTGCAACAAACACACAAAGAGGGTCATAGCTAAAAATGTCGAATCCGTTTTGTAACATTAAAAAACAACGAGGCCATTCAAACAGTGGCGTAGCAACTCAAAAACTTTGGGGGGCTCAAGTAACTTCAAAGAAGATCATGTGATGCGGCGTTAGGGAAAATAATATGTTTTGATACCCAATGAGGGGCTTGAGCCCTTTTTTCCTGCGCCACTGCATTCAAATGAAAACGAGTCAAAAGTTACAACAAACTGCCGAATGGGCTTATCGTGGTAACTTTGACAAGAAACGTAGGTATCACTGCTGCAATGTTGCCTCACTGACAAGTGGCAATGCGACCATGTGACAGCAGCAATTTTCTTCTCCAAGCCGTCAGGAAGGTGTTCCATCTAAACACAGCTATAATAAAAGTAACAGAGGTTTAGATTCCTTGGAAAATTATGTCCCAGCACAGCATGACCATTGCTGTTTTTATACAATAAAAACATAAAGAAAAACCCCTATATTGCTGAAACTGGCTAGAGGGTTAATAATAATAATGTTTATTATTATTATGATGGGTCATAAGCGTTGCATATTGCATATAGTTTTGAATTTCAATTTAAGTATAATAAATTTCACACAGTTTAGAACAGACAATACAATTTGCATTTCCCCGTGATGGGTCCCCAGTTTAAATTATAAAATTTAACCGGTTGAGGACCCTATTAATCCGCTGGCGCACAAACTCCGTTTAATAAGTATACAATTAATTTCTTTTTAAACAATTTTATATTATTAATATTTTTAAGATTATTTGGTAATTCATTCCAAAGCTTTATTCCCATATATTCAATTCCTTTCTGTACATTTCCGTTCTAATCTCTCGTAGCTTAATTTGGTTGCTTCTTCTTAAATTTCTATTGTTTTCGTGATATTGGATATCAATATTATCCAAAATGTTTTCCTTCTATTATCCTTTCATACATTAGTTCTAGCGTACAATATTCATTGATTTTATCAATTGGTAATATACCATATTTTACAAATAATGTAATGTAACTTAAGCTGGTGTTTCGTTCGATGGTTTTTAAAAATTTATTCTGTACGGATTTAATTACCTTCATGTTGTTCTTATTCAAATTTTCCTATATACAATTGCAATAAATCAGGTGACTATATAGAAAAAGATAGTACAGACTCAGTAACACATTCTTATTAACTTCACGTGACAATTTCTTTATAATTCCTGTTCCATGACTGATTTTTTAAAAAAAATTTCAACTTGTTTATTGCAGTTTAAATCGTTCGTTAATGTTACTCCTAAGGAATCAATTTCTTTGACAATTTCAACTTCTTTTCCATTAATATAAATTCTATCTATATCCCTCAATTTACCAATTTTTTTGTTCCTCGTTTTAAAAATTAATATTTTTATTTTAGTGTCATTTATTTTCATGTGATTACTTCTAAACCAAAGTTCATATTTTCCAATTTCTTCCTGTCCAGTTTTTATCAATTCTTCGATATTATTTGCTCTTATAAATACACTAGTGTCGTCTGCATATAATGTTAATGTACATGTGTAATGTGTGTGTAATGTATATGGTTTTCCAAATTCAAATAAAGAACTCTCCAGCATCGGGAATGCAAATTTGTCTAACTTCCGCATTTCCAGGAAGCTTAAGAAATATCTGTAAGATCGGATTTCATTGTGACAAAGGTGTGCGGGATGCTGTTCAAGAATGTTTCCTCTAGCAACCCACCGCTTTCTACGAAAGAGGAATGGGACATCTGGCGAATTTTTAGCATGAATGCTTAATAGCTGCGGTTACAATTTTTAAGATACGTTGCAATATTTTTTGAATATATCCCTTGGCTCGTTTTCATTTGAATGACCTTTATGTAATAACACAATGAAATTGCACATGTTACAAATGTTACAGTAGTATAATCTGCAATGCCTTTTCACAAAACAACTTAAAAAAGTGAGGGAATCTTTGTATCCTATAGTAGAGAGAGAAAGACCATCATATTTAAGTGCATAAAAATGCATACTGCTGCTAATTAAATCTGTAATTAGCAACTAAATAATTAGTAATTAACAAAACCTTTTTGTGCTCCTTTAAACTTTTATCCTTAGGTCACTGCCTCGTTTGCCGCATTTTTGATTACGGCCTACGTAGTCTGTGATTTGATTCCCGAGGCCTTACGGAGGTTGGATTCCTCGGAAAACTGTAGGTCCCAGTTTAGCATGACCTTTGCTGTCCTCGCACCGTAAAGAAACCGTAAAACAGCCGAGATTTTGACGATCTCAAGAACTTTTTACCTCAGCTTTGCAAAAGATTTGTCAACTGGTAAAATATAACAGCAAAGTAGTAAACATAAATAGAGAATATTTTAGTTTTCGACGTTTCGCTATTATTTTATTGATGGACCCTTCAGAATTCCAAGACAGCTTGCAGGATCTCTCTCAGCTAGAAGTAGAGAAGCTGGATTGAAATGCTAATGCTTGGATTAATTAGGAGGAATTGAAAACAAAATAACAATATATATATATATACTTGAGAGCAGGAGCACAGAACGGTTGAGGGCATTATTCATAAAATAAAAAAACTGAAAGGGTAATCATCTGAGCATATTCCAGGAAGAACTTACAAACGATGGATAACTGAAATTCTTGACTGAATTTCTAAAAAACCACTAGACAAAAATTTTTTTTTCTCAGACTAGATAAGGGGGAGGGAGTAAAATATTATAACGAGTTATACATAGGGTAAAAAGGAGATAAATTACTCAAATAAAAATGTATGGAAAGCATTTGGAAAACCGTTAATCCAATAATGGGTTGACAATAGTTGAATGTGATAATGATACATTATATAGTACTATATTTTTATTTGAATATTGTAAAAACTTAAATAAAATAATTAGTCTGATGAACTTCGTCAAAATATTCAGATGAATATAAAGCTGTCTAAGACAGTGTTTCTCAAAGAAAGTTGCATGATAGCCCTCCAGAGGTTCAGCAAACAGTTTATAAAATGCCACCGAATTTTTCAAAAAATATATAAATTCTGTAATTTTCCCTCATGGCAATTACTTAGATAGCTAACCAACCGTAGCCAATGCCCTGCAACTGTAAAAAAAACGTATTATCTACCTTTTATACTGATTTCTTGCTTATTTTTATGCTCATGTTCAAGCAATGATAAATATTATCCCTTTAGTTTTCCATGAATGATATTTATAGAGGGGTTCCATGGCTAGGCATGTGGTAAGAAGAGGCTCTGGTGCAGGAAAAGAAGTCTAAGAATCACTGCTATAATATATATATATATATATACCTAGGGATAATGCAAACATGGCAGCAGGAGCACAAGAAAGTCAAGGCCCAGCTCACGAAATCATTCCAAGAATGACTCAGGAGCATTGTGAGGACGAAACTGAGCGGGAAGAACATCACGCAAGCAATTAACGCATATGCGGTACCAGTGCTCACCTACTCCTTCGGGATCATCAAATGGACCAACACTGAACTAGAACAACTCCAGCGGAAAATGAGAACCATCCAGAGAAGAGCCGGACAACTACACCCTGCAACGGCAATTGAACGGCAAACACTACCCCGGGAAGAAGGAGGACGCGGACAAGCGGACCTCAAAGACTTACATGACAAGCAGATCCAGAGCATGAGGCAATACTTCCAGTTGAAGAGTCCCCGATCGCCACTCATCCAAGCCATAATACAAGCAGATGCAAATTACACGCCACTAAACCTGTGTAGTACCGAAGAGCGTGTCCTGGAAACAGCCAATGAACAGAAACTAAGAACTTGGGCAGGAAAACCATTACATGGCAGGCACTATAATGACCTGCAACAACCCGCGTTGACGAGGCATCAAATTCTTGTGGCCAGGCACTCTCCATAGAATTGAAGGATTCATGCTAGCCATCCAAGACCAAGTGATCGCAACAAGGAACAATCAGAAATTCATCCAGAGAAAAGACATAGAAAGCGACAAATGCAGACACTGTCATGCGGCATCGGAGACAATCCAACACGTGATGGCAGGATGCAAGATCCTTGCGCAGTCAGACTACAAACATAGACACGATCAAGTAGCGAAAATAGTCCACCAGAAATTGGCAGCGAATGCTGGCTTTCTGACAGAAAAATGCCCGTACTACAAATATGAGCCAGAGACCGTGCATGAGAACGAAACACACAAGCTTTACTGGGATAGAGCAATCATAACAGACAAGACAGTCCCACATAACCGTCCTGACATAACCCTCGTCGATAAATCGAATAAGACCACGTACTTAATCGACATAGCAGTACCCAACACCAATAACATACAGACAACCTACACAACGAAAATCACCAAGTACCAAGATCTCAGACATGAAGTACGAGATATATGGGGTATGGAAAAGATCCTCATCATCCCGTTAGTCATCTCAGCAACAGGGATAGTACCAAAAACGCTTGCGACGAATTTGGAGATACTCAACATTGACCCAAACACCTACATTGAAATACAAAAAGCCACAATCCTAAACACGTGTCACATTGTCAGGAAGTTTCTAGACATGGCACATTAAGAAGTGATGTAAAAAGAGGCTTGGGAACATGGCGCTCTGCCCGTCCCAAAGCCTGTTTCCGCCAAGAATGGGCGAGGAAAACTTTTTTCTTTTTTTTTTCTTTATATATATACACATACACACTTGGGATACTTCTATAATTTTTACAACGACATAATTTTGAAAACATTTTTTCTGTTTTTTGGTTTTTCTTAAACGTTTTCTGTTTTATAATGTAATAAATACTTACTGTATATTTGGAGAGAAAAATATGACTGTCGGAGGTAATTCGTAGAAAAAAGTAAGTAATCCTGATATTAAAGCACAAAATGCTGTCATGAGGAAGAGAGCAACGAAACCTATAGTTGGCCATCTGCAATATAGAAATATGAAATGCTTACAAATACACACATATAGATTCAAGTACTAGAAGAACTAAAACAGTTTGTAAGTTATGGAATGATTGTGAGCACCTTGACCACTCTATTTTGCCTCTGTTTTAATAAATTTATTTTATCGTTATGATGTTCACATTGCCTGATAGGTATGAAAGTTGAATGGAATCTATTATATAAAATCAATTATAGCTTATTTGGGTATGTTTTAGAGGAATTTTGTCATAACAATATGTAACATATAAATATGTCTACAGTAATAAGCTGATACACACATGTAACGAAAACAAGTTATTATATTACAATTATTGGTTAATAAACTGAATCGCGAAAATTAAATGAAAAATGAATTTAAAATACCAATGTAAGTTATGCAAATAAGATACCTTAAATTATAACACTTATCAAATATTATAAACTAATTGTATATACTCACTGAAAAAAAAATTCAACACAAAGAAGGCATAATTTGATTCTAATAAAACTTGATATACAAATACCTTCCGATCAAATATGCAAAGTACGAAAATTTCATGACCGATGAACGAATAGAGGTAGCTACAATGTATTGAAACTGTGCATTATGGTGGTGTCTATAAAGAGTTATTCTCGTTTTTAGGGGCAGAAGTTGCAATTGGTTTTACTCGTGTTGTCTTCCATCGATTGTAACAATCCCCTGATGGTGACTGTGCACATTACAAATAAATAACCAAGTTTTTAAGAGGACACGTAATCATACTGAAAGAAATTAGAGTGAGAAATAACAGAATCGGTTGACATTTGGGTTGGAACAGTACGACAACTAGGTAATGTTACATGGCATGGGACGAGAAGAGCAAATGGCACCGAGCAGAGTACAGCTTAGAATGATGACAGAACGGAAGAATAGAGCAGTTATGAGAGCAGCTGTAACAGCACTAGATGTGTCGGTATCAATCGTACATTGTGAAACAATCATACATCGTGTCAATAATACATCGGCGATACTGAAGTAACAACCCGGATCAATGTTGGGTAGCCACGGGAGTGGAAACTATACCCAGAATATACTCAGAATTCGTCCGCTACCAATGACCTCTCCCATTGACAACAGCGATTGTAGTATTGTCATGCATGATCAATGCAGATTTTTACTTATTAGAAACGAATTTCATTTACTAGAAATGAATTTTCATTTATTGAAATGAATTTTCATTTTACTAGAAAATGAATTTTCATTTACTAGAAATGAATTTTCATTTACTAGAAATGAATTTCATTTACTAGAAATGAATTTTCATTTACTAGAATGAATCTTTCATTTACTTCAGAAATGAATTTTCATTTACTAGAAATGAATTTTCATTTTACTAGAAATGAATTTTCATTTACTAGAATGAATTTTTCATTTCATTGAAAATGAATTTCATTTACTAGAAATGAATTTTCATTTACCAATGAATTTTCATTTACTAGAATGAATTTTCATTTACTAGAAATTTTATTTACTAGAAGTGAATTTTCATCAGTGATGAATCCCGTTTTGCACTAAGTTCCAACGACCAGCGTAGACGTGTCTGGATATGGTCTGGCCGCCACACGAACCCTTCTTTTCTGTCGCACGCCACAGGGAGTTACAATCTGGGGTTCCATTTTGTTCTATAGTTGGGCCTCCTTTAGTAGTCCTCCATGATACAATCGCTCCACAGCTATGTCAATGAAATTCTGCGAGCCATCCTTTCGTAGTATCCAAGGCTTATTCTCACCAAGATGATACCCAACCACGTATAGCATACCTATCTCGTATTTATGATACATTTCTTTGGCACGTCAGATCTCTCTCCCATTGATCACATTTGAACCTTGGTGGGATATTGCCTGCGTCTGTCCCAGAATTGACAGAAATGGTTCGCTAATTGGATATTATTTGGCAAGTGATCTCCTAAAATACCATCCGTCAACTCTAATTTATTTTATGGTTCTATGCTACAGTGAGTAGCAACTTGTATAGACTAATATAATACTTGTATAGGCTAGAGATGAACCAACTACAAATTGAATTATTAGGTTTCTGTAACTCTATTCTTCGAATAAATAATCAAATAGATGGTTCTGAAATTTTAATCATTTTTATTTCTCAATCATATGTACTGAATTTTAACGCAATCAGATTGTTCCTTCTTGGCGCTGATTTTTTTTCAAAGAGTGTATATAAAGATAGGTAGATCTTAAATTCATTATTACAGAATTTGCAGTGACGGCATCAGCTTATCACGATTTAGGCGGCTTTTCATGTGGCTTGATAGCCAATTCAAGAGGGAGATGGATTTTTCCATCTACTAAACTTAAATGGGATTTAGATTTTCACACTATATATATATAGACTGTAAAAAACAAACGTAGCATTACGTAAAATGCATGAAATATTAGTATCAACGTTACAGAATGTAATTTTTGATGTTCGCTAGAGCATGCCGATGCGTTTTGGGCAGACAGTCATGAAGGCAGAGTAAGACAATCTCGTTACTAACCATAAATCTACACCCTCCTTTAGATGGAAGGCTCCAGGCTTGTAGCCAGAGTGGAAAGTAACTGGGACAAGACGAAAGGCGTATGGGGTACAGGGCACTTATGCGTATAAAGTAAGTGACAGGAGCAATGCAGAATTTAGATATTATTTCAGTATAAACACAATAAATTTGACGTTCTTTTGATGGCTTTTTTTTTGTTTGTTTGTTTGTTAAAACTAGAAATACTGCAATATTAGTATATATCAATGTTTATATTTAAAATTTTATGGAGGGAGAAATTGGGTAGGAAAGGAAGAATTACATAAAAATTTCACGCAAATATACATAAAAAGTTTTAAATACATTATTAACTTTTAAGTATTTTTAATATCTTATCGTATATTGTTTATATATCCCCCTAGATGGGGGGAAAGTGAGGCACAAGCATGGAGCAACTAGGGCCGCGTCCCTGTTGGCCCCAACTTGGCTACGGGCCTGGAAGGCTCTATTAAATTTTATTCACTAATATAGGCTTCTCCGCCCACACTCTTTCTTCAATTCTCTGTCCATTTGTCCACTACTAATATTTTCGTAAAGATAGAGGGATCTGTCACCAATCAGAGAAAATAAGAATGAAATGGCAACACTCTGAGTTTAGTTGGAGTTTTCTCCAGTCGATTTTTGAGAAGGGACATCTATCTGAAACACGCGAATATGTTCTAAACAACATCAAACACTATGCGTTATATATGTGACGTTGATGAAATGTAAGAATGGCGAAAAATACTATGCAAAGTATATTAATAGGTAAAAACTCGATCAATCACAGTTGAAATTTTTTACTATAGGTTATAAACTTTTTCAACAATGATTTATTGTGTTTTTACCTATCTATATATAATATTGATACTGATATATAATATTGTTACTGACATATAATATTGATACTGATATGTAATGCATATGCAGGGTGGTTATAATTAAAGTTTCCCTATTCAGGGCTCTTCCTAGTCCTAACCAATAAAGGGAATGACACCAAAATTTGAACATATTTTATTCAAGAGATAGAAAAGGGAATTCTGCGAAGGAAAAAAAATTTCACGTAGTAATTCCGACACCCGCGTTTATTATCTCAAACTAGAGCTTTTGTTATATGAGAAAAAGAGGCATCGTTCCCTTATCTAGATTCGAACTAGTGTCACTCCGTTGAGCTCGGAGCGCCTTAACTACTAGGCCATCGAGGACAGGAACGAAGCTCCTTTCTCTTTATTTAAGGATGTAAGCTATTGTTACCCTTCTCAGGGTTAACACAATTATCAAATAATGGTCAACATAGAAAGCCTCCGAGGTGAGTATTTTTTTTTTACGTATAGTAAATTCCCCACGCAAAAAAGCAACAACAAACAAACTCGCTTTGGCTTTCTTCTCTTCTCCATTCCTAACGTGTGATTACGTTAGTTAACATCTTTAATCTCAAAACCTAGAATATCAATATAACATCAAAGATATCACATGGCAGAATGTACCACTATAATTGTAATAAGGTTGAGTAAAATTTATTTATTTATTATTTATTATTATTTATTTATTATACATTTATTTCACTCTAGGTTGTCGATATTTATTGCTTCAACTGAAGTCCTTATTTTAGTTTTTGTCTTCAGGAAACAAAAAGAAATCAAAGTATTGGCAAAATCTGCTACTGAAACATTTCAATATATGAGTATGTTGGTGAAAATGTGAAATTATTTTTAGATAGGCCTGTTATAAAGTTTTTTTTATTTAAACGCAAATGAAACTTACCTGTAAAGAAGAATTAAAATAAGTGGAGATAAACAATAAAAATGCAAATCAGCAGCAATATACCAAGTATGCAGGAGACACTAAAAAATAAATGAAAATAAAAAGTTCTGTGAAAATTTTTCGCACATATGTACTGTGCATTCGCGCTCAGTTGGCGCGTGATACCGTTAGCAGACGGGTTAGTCCATTGCAGTTTAGGGAAGGCCGTCTTGGAGGAACTGGTTTTTCCCTCGCGGAAAACCAGTTTCGGCAAGACGCCCTTCCCTAAACTGCAATGGACTAACCCGTCTGCTAACGGTATCAGGCGTCAGGTCTGCGCGAACGCACAATACTATAAAGCTAAATATGAAATGCATTCTTGTTGAAACATGTTTTTAAAATTTTTTTATTCACCAAGAAGTTTCTGCGTACGTGGAATGTAATTGTATATGGTTTAATCATTAAATTAAAATTTTCCAGAACACTTAAGATTAAAAATGATTTTTTGATATCTGCAATACAGACTGACCTTGTTAACGCCAACACGCTTAACATGAACCGATTTTTGATTCCCCGTCAAATTGTATATGAATTCCTGTACTTTTAATTCTTTTGACACGAACATGGTTAGCACGAAATTTCATTTAACATGAACTGATAATCAACGGCCCTTGGAAAATCCGCCCTCTCCAGCTTAACAGGAACAAAACGTGCTTTTCTAAATCTTTCAAGGCAATTTTTTCGAGTTCTGTTCTTTCATAGAAGTGGGAAGTTCCAAAGAAAGTCAAAATAATATTATCTTTTAAAGGGGGTTGCTTTTGTTTTAATAGCCTTAAACGGTTGGTGTAACAAGGTTGCTTTGACCGAAGTAGGCAGATTGTTCATTGTCTCATTTCCATCACCCCTAAATGCACACTACGAAACAGCCAGAGGCTGTGGGTTTTTGGGGTGCATGCATTTTATGCAGAACAGAGTTTTATACTTGCTTTCTTCAATATTTAAGTATAAAAATGGACAGCAAAGCGCAGAAGTCATTGTTTAGGGTAAAAAGCTAGAAATTCTAAATGATGTGGATTATGCGAATTTGAATAATACATAAATTGCTGTAAAACTTGTGACTGTAAAAATTACTGAATTGACAACTGTAAAAAATCGAACCTGTTTTTCAAGGAATCCATTTGAATCTACTTGAAAAAAAAGTGGAAATTACTCCAAAAATATAGACATTGAAACAGCTGATGATCATGGAGATTTGAGTGCAAAATCTTTACACTCCCTCCAAAAAAAAAAAAGAAATGTTGTTGTTGATGCTTTAAATGTCAGTGATTTTGAATATTTATCTGGATGATTACGATTATTCAAGGACAGGCATGGGATAATTTGCAAACAAGTTTGTGGTGAGGAAACCACATAATATAGACCAGGGCTGTCCAGTGTTTTTTTGGGCAGCCGGCCACTTGAAAAATTTTCACGGATCTCGTGGTCCGGTGGTTTCGTAAAAAAAAATAATAATAAGTAAGTAATAGACCACATAATTAGGCATCAAAAATTTCCACAGTAATTTATTATGGTCGTCTATGCTGTTCCGCTGGTTTTTCCTTATTTAAAAAAATATCTAAAATGTTTGTTTTGAAATCCCGGAATTTCGTTTATTCCAAAGAGTTGTCAGCGGGTCATAGTGTGGCCCGCGGGCAGTATATCGAACAATCCTGATATAAACTTTATAGGTACATATATGCTACTATTCAAATCAAATCAAATTTTATTTTGGTGGATATAATTGTTTACGTCAGATGATAACGATTTACAATTTATTAATAGAAGTTGATCCGACTAGACAACGAAGAGTAAAGACTTCGGTGTCTGACAAAGCCTTGCTGCCCAGAATTGGATATAATTGGCAGAAGTGGAATGAATAAATAAATTAATTAATTAATCAATTAATTAAAAAGATCGTTGATTAGTATAGGTATGGAAATTATAAATTAAGAAAGAAGTGGTGATATCATAATTCTCTCTCCAATTGATATCTGTGGGTAAGTTTTTTATAATAGCTAAAAGAATAGATAGATTTAATGTTAGGAAGAATATTCCACACCCTAGGGCCAAAACAACAGATATGTGGGAGTCCAAATTTCGTCCGTGAGTACACTGGTATTAGATCGTTAAGATTTCTTGTAACGTGGGTATGATCAGGAAAATGCAATGAAAGGAGGTCAGAATGAATACCATTTCGTATAGTATTAAACATGAAGATGAAAGTTTTATAGATGAATGATTTTTCGAGCAAAAAAGTCTGATGATCGTAAGCTATTTCAGTAGTTTTGAAAGAACGGGTTTTATAGGTTAGAAGGCCGGGGTACCTTTTTTGAGGTCCAGTAAGCCTAATGACATTAGACGTTGAAGTGTTTCCTCAGAGTAGAAGCCAATAGTAAAGAAAGGGGAAAATCATAGAGTAGTGAAGTTCAAGAAGAATTGAAGCGGATAAATCGTAGCTGACGTTTCGAATCACTACAATATTTCTACTAATTTTGGTATAGGTATTATTAATGTGAATATCCCATTCAAGCTTGGATTGAGGAGTTGCACTGAGAAAATTTGTGTTTTGTGAGAACGAAATCATCGTGTTATTTATACTAGTATTAAAATGGCCATTAATTTTGCTACATATCTACATGTATAATAAAAATCCGTAATATTGTCAGAATGTGTATGTTGTAACCAGAATGGCATAAATAACTTACAAGGGAAGGTCCCCGGGTGGACAACGCAGATTTTAATATAAGTGGTGTCATTAGGAAGCTTGTAAAAAATTATTAGACACGTATTCGAGCTTTCTTCATAGTCGCCATTAATATCAGTATGGAAGATCCCGAAAGATCAAAAATTGTGACCTTTCTTGACATTTTAAATCGCTGTATCTTCGTACCGAATTATTATTTTCAAAAACTCTTTATTACATTATGTACTTCATTTAAATTCATTAGACACGTGTGTCGTAATTTTTTTTATCATATATTGTTATTAGACAGTTTTGAGAGTTTAAAAACCGGGGCCAAATTGGAAAATAACGTAATATGGATTGTAGATTTGGCGAATATTTGGCTGTTTTCTCTCAGGTATATACATTTGTTTCCCAAAGTTAAGCACGCAACGATAAAATCAACAAAAATGGAAAACTAAAGCTTTGATTAACACAAAATTGCATATGAAGGTAGAAAATATGTTTATGCATTAAAGAAAACAAGAATTATGTAAAAAAAATGGAAAATATATTTACTTTTCGTAAGTTGTACGATAACGTTACATTTGGGTCGTTAATAAAATTATGTTTAAAGGCAAACAAAACTTAGATTAATATGGTATGTAGCCACCCCGGAATTTCACACAAACTTTACAACGATTTTCTATGCTTTTAATGAGGTAATTAATCGCAGATGCCAGCAAAGGCCATTCCTCCATTAGGGTAATTTTCAACTATCTGAGACCGGCTAAAGGAGCTAAACGCGCAGAGACAGCACGCCCGAAGGCATCCCAAAGGTTTTCAATGGGATTAAGGTCGTGGGAATACACACCCTCTCCATACGAGAAATTCCCTCACTTTCTAGATACTGGTCAATGATGTTGGCTCGATGGGGATGGGCGTTATCGTCCGCAAGGGGGAAATGAGGACCAACTGCTGCAGCGTAGATTCTCACAATGGGGTCTAGAACTTCATCCCGATACCGCATAGTCGTCACAGAACCGCCTTTGAAGATGTGCAACTCGATGCAATATCGCATTGAAATTCTAGCCCACACTATGACGCTGCTACCTGTGACTGCCTGATGTTCGATAACGTTCTTGGTCTGATTGCGTATGTTCCGTTCTCTCCAGGCCCTTACACACTTATCATCTGATTCCAGGACAAATCTGGACTCATCTGAGAACAGGACATTACACCAATCTGAGACAGTCCATTTGACATGTTGACGACACCACTTTAATCCTTCCCCTTTGGCTTGGACGGTTAGTGGAACACAAACTTGTGGTAATTGGACGTACAGTCCCTTTATGTTGAGCCTTCAGGGCACAGTACTGGCACTGGCAGATATTGTCTTAACAAATGCCACTGCAACCATGGATGTAACAGTTGTGGAGGTCGCTTGTCGATTCCGCTTGGCCACTAAGCAACGTACCGATAATCTGAGGGAGTGGTAACCCTTGGACGACCAGGTACAGGTCTTCGGACAGCTGTTTGACTCGTTTCGAATTGTTTCCATCGTAGAGAAATTACCGAATGATCAACGCCAAAGAAAGGAGCGACATCTTTAATTGACTGGCCTGCTTCAATGCGTCCGACAGCACACCAGCACTCACTATCTGCCATTCGTCTTCTTTCAGCCATAGAAACACGAATATCACCAAAAATAATCACATAAAAGTTATAAACACTTTATACCAGCATTTAAATGCACCTCCTCCAACCCTTCAGAATGCTGGCGTCTTCAATGAATGCCAGATTAGCATATATACAAACAATCAATCGTCGTTGACCCTATCGTACGATATTTGCATACTTCTATCTACATCCACAGCTACTCTTAGCCACTCAAATTCAAATATTCTTTCGAAAACTGAAAATTTGCATTACGTGCCTAACTTTTGGAAGCCAGTGTGTGTGTGCCTTTGTTGAGTTAACATTAAAGCAAAGCTACAATAATTTACACTTCCTCTGCGAAAATTCATCCAAACTCATAAAAAAGCTGTCAAGTGTTTTGAAGAGATTATTTCATCGAAATTCAGTTTATTTTAAACATCGATCTCAGCCTTCGGATAGAAATTTAATCATCGAAAAATTCTGTTCCATTTTTTGTATTTGATTTGATTTAGGTATAAGTATTTTAAAATGGGCATTGCCAACTGCATAAATCCTATGAATGTAGTTCGTCACTTATTAAAAGTAACGAAAGTGACCTATTCCAGTTTTCAAAGTATTGCTATTAATATTAACGCTTTCGAGAAGGCTATTGCTGTAGAACTTTGTACCATTTTAGAGAACTACTTAACGAATTCAGAAATTGAAGATGGGGAAATTACAGAAATTTCTAAAAATGAAGGAAATAATTTACTTCATGAAGATGATAGACAAGAAATGACCTTTCAACCAGGACATATACGAATAGAGGACAAAAAGCGCATGATCGCCATAAAAGAAATACATCCTAACTGGAAATGGGGCAACTCAAGATAGAATGTAAGAGGATGCCCAACTCAAAAACGTATTTGCGTTCTTAAAACGATGTAGAAAATAGGGTGACATTAATTGATACGTTTGAAACTATAGACAGGAAGGTTTGGAAAAAATTTCCGGAAATTTGGGGTCATAAACTTCATATTATTTATGATACCGTCATTCGAAAATGGGCCATTTAAGCATAATTGCGTTTTCCCAAATGCAATTTTTTTTTGCCTCCGGCACCTCCAGGAAGGTGACAAAACTAGTAACCAAAAAAAACAGTGATTTGTCCGAATAAAATCCAAAAAGTCTCATCGACATAAAAAGAAACTGAGCTGAGTTTGAAACATCTCGCACATTGCGTGTTTAATACCGATTAGTGCGGTTTTAATTATGAACTATCAGATAACTGGTCGTCCTCTTTCCGTGGAAAAAAAATAATGCTAGGCTGCGCATCATATTCAAAATCCAACGAATAAATGTGCGCATTCATATACCATTCAGTATTTAATATAATTATCAGTATTTAATAATATTCCACTGACGGAAAAATGATGAGCGGAGTTTTTGTATGCTTACAAGGAAGTTTGATCAATTTGGCAATGGAGTAAAATCTTCTCCATTTAAGCTCCAAATGTGATTTTAACATGTAGTGAGTGCATCGGGGAAATCGACTACAGCATTATTTGAAACACTTTTAATTTGAGCATTTTTTTTTAAATGTTACAGAAAATTTCCTTCTTTTGCTCTATTCCTGAGGGGGTGGGGGTAATAAAAATCCCTGGATTTTCGAAGAAAGGTGTTAACCATATGGCTTATTGAAAATCACTCCTGAACAAACAACTCCACTGTGTCAACCGTTGAATCGTTTTTCTTTAGAGAAATAAAGTACCTGGTTTCATGAAATCTACCATCATAAAAAATATTTGGAGATGGAAATTAGCTTATAATCAAAAATAATATTACACGATTGCAATCCTTGGTGCACTTTTAAATAAGCGCTGACAATTTTCGTCTTATGATTAAATATGCTTGGTTTGCATTGGGATTATCGGAAGACGATAAGCCCGACTTTTTTAACGTACGTCAGGTTTTCTTTTCGTTAACGCAAAAATCATGCAACAAAATACCTCTCTGCAAAAATTATCCATTTATTCAAGATAGTCGCTGTCGAAAACATTTATGTTTTCCAATCTTTTAGGTTTTTCACGCTATTGATTGTGAAAGTTAATAAATTTCACTTAAACGTGTAAGAACTAATAATGACACAGACATCACAGTTTCTAAATAAAAATGATTAAATGAACATTTATAATTTCTTTTAAATGCGTCTACATTCCATTCATTATAATAAGGTAATTTCAATTCCCCCGTAATAATAGCCGTAAAGGCTATTTATCACTGATCGCCAAATATTTGCCAAATCTACCATCCATGTTACGTTATTTTCTGATTTGGCGCCGGTGTTCAAATCCTCAAAACTGACTAATAATACTTTACGATGAAAAAATTACGAAATATGGGTCTAATAAATTTAAGTGAAGTACATAATGCAATAGAGAGATTTTGAAAATAATCATTCAGTACGAAGATTTGAAATGCCAAGGAAAGTTACAATGTTTGACTTTCCGGGACCCCTCACACCGATATTAATGGTCACCGTGAAGAAAGCTCAAATACGTGTCTAATAATTTTTACAAGCTTCCTAACGACACCACTCGTGTTAAAGTACGTGTCGTCTTTCCCGAAACCATCCCATGTTAGTAATGAGATCCCATGCTTTCCGGATAACGCGAACTGCTGTTAACGCGGAAAACTTTTCACAACCCAGAGAAATCGCGGATATAAACTGAAGTAATAATGTGATATTTTATATCCAATGATTTTTGATATGAGACCAATTGGTCAGTAGGCTTTTTTAATTAAATAATGTTGTATGTAATTAAATGACAAATAAAATGTATTATAGAATAAAATCTCCCATTAACGACTTTCAGTGAATGGAAAGAAACGTCGTTAAATAGAAGAAGGCATCAGTCGGAATGTGTGTAGTTCTATAAAGCGTTTACTGGAAATGCGCACATAAAACATAAATGTGGTATATAATGCAAAATATTGTCATCAAACGGAAATAGCCCTCAGTTAGAACGACTTCATTGAGAGAAATTACTGTAGAAATGTAATTTCAAAATGCATATTTTTAAAAGCTTAATTTCAAATATAAGATCACAATAGTTTACCAAAAAGTAGTATTATCTATTATAGTGCTTCCCAAACTTTATGAAGCCGACTTATTATTTTTTTATAAGACAATGGCCCGGTAACTTCTCTATTTACAAGGCGAAGGCCTTATCTCTACAAATTTACTCGTAAATACATTCCATGTTTCAAAAAAGTTCACACATTAAACTATTATAAGTATGACTAATTAATTATGACATGATCATAAAGGGTCTCGGTACACTCCTTCGATTACTACACCCTTCTTTGGTACTCTTCCTTTCTCACTGGTCATTTGGCATTTGCAACATAGATGTTATTTCGTTCAGTTTCAAGAATAGGGGATGCACCGCACATTATTGAAATCAATTTGCAGACACTTTTTAGGACAGTTCATAATGATCCATCTACCACTTTTAGAATGCTAAAAGATTTCGATGTCTGAAAATTATCGATCATTCATGAATACTCATATAATTAAAAATACAGAGCTTGGCCATTGACAGTTATTACGAAGATGATATTTAGGTGTTCTAGGTCTGAGCTTTCCGACGCATTCGTGACTAGCTATTATTCTCCTTGGAATATTTCCAAGATGAAATGTTTATTCACAAAAGATGCTTAGAAAACTAAAATGAAAATTTCCAAGAGAATCTCTCGCGTACCGATATCGTTGATGTCAGGGCCCGGCCGCTGTTGAGAAACACTAATCTATTATATTCATAGTTTAATGTATTGTCTTTCAATTCTAACCATCTTTTCCTTATGAATTCACTGTCTTGTTGTCGTTTTAATTTATAGTATATTAGCATTTCTGTGGAATTCTTTATTATGTATTTTCTGTACATGTTTGTTCCATTTTGCTTTTTAATTTCGCATTAGTTAGCTCAGCACTGGTTGGGCATTAGTTCTTCTCTTCGGAATCATTATTATTTTTCTTTTTACGTAACATCTGGTGATTATATTTTGTACATGTTTCATGATATGTGAAAATTGAAAGCTACAGTTCATCTTAACCATCTTAGGCGACGATTAAGCAATTGGTGAACAGTATAGTAAAAATGTAGTAGAATAGTGCGCAAAATAATTATATATCGATTACAATAAGTGAAATATAAAAAAATACTTCATTGTATGTTAGGATGTACCTGAGAAAAATTGCTGTTAAAATAAGGGTTATGAATATTTTAATAATTAATGAACTATGCTTTATTTATAAAAATATAGTTTATAAAGATATGAATAATGGGCTTTTTTTATGAGCAAAATGGAAACGAAAAAAAAAAAGCATTAGGAGAAATATCAGGGTGTGGGTTTTCCTTCATTTTTCCGATATCGCTTATGTTCTTTATTAGTAATTTTATTCATAATTTTCATATATGATAGTGGTTGATTTTCATCAAATTATTAAAAATGGTTGATAGTTTACAGATTCATTAATATGCACAATTGCACATGCATTAGAAAGGAAAATTGGCTAAACACGCTTGTTATAAATTTTAAAAGCTTAATAATACGTAAATTGCGATTAAATTCTTTCTCTGATGAATATTTGCAGAAATTACTGAGGTTTCACTTTGGCTTTTCCATACAATTTATCCTGAGAAGGAAGTGTTCATGAATTTTTTACAGGGAAGTTAATTTTTAAAAGGTATTTCGTATAGAAAAAATTATAAGAAAAGCGAAAGTGTTTGAGAAATAAGTATTCGAAAAATGAAAAATGTGAAAGTTAAGTATACATAAAATTTTAATCCGAATAAGAGATTTTTAATGCATATGGAAAACTCACCATGTCATCGAAATTGATCCACGTATTTAGAGGTAAGATGGCCTTCCACCAACCTCGTTCGCAGTTGGCTACTTTATGCCCAACCATGTCGCTCCATAAGGGTCCTGAACCAATTAGAGGTAAAAGAAACATAATTCCAATCGTAGCTACTACAGGAGGAGTTAACCTGAAGAAATATATATTGCATAAGAATAATCCTTAAAATATCATGGTTTAATATATATATGTCATCAGTCTTTAATGTATTTTATTATTTGTAACTCATATAGCTATATTTATATATATATTATCTTTATATTCAATCATCGTCTAGGCCTTGAAGAGGTAATGTGTTTGCTTAGCAAGATATCGCGGATTTTACTCCCAAAAGTTAAAAAAAAAAACGCTTGCCGACTAACCGATCACTGTGGTCAGGAGGTTGGTTCTATAGGCCATAAGAGGTTCGAATTCCTCGGCAAACTCTAAATGCTAGCGCAGCATGACTCTTGATGTCCTTGTAATGTAAGTGTAATACTTACAAACAATCAAACATAATCTTCTGTATGGAATTTTTTCCCAAGTGCCAGCCAAAGATACTTTTCCTGCGCAATTTGTTTCCATGTCACTCCCAACTTGTTTTCTTATTTTATCCACATGAACCTGAAGACAAACGGCTATCGACTCGTCTAACAGCGCACGGTATTATGATATAAATTCGAAGTAGACAAAAATTGTTCGAAAATCATTTCTAATTACTTTGTTTGCTCCTCTAGCAATAAAACTATTAATACACTGCTCGAAAATATTAGGGATGAATGCGGATTCGGTACAAAATCACAGCGCAGCAAAAGGCGACACAACCCTTGGTAGAACTAGTTTTGAGTAATGCTGGACGAATCGATGATACCACACTATTTCTATTGATCTATTGTTCTTTTATGCTGCAGCTATTAGAAATGCACTTATTCATGTGAACGACAAT
>QLNU02015270.1:124693749-124706094 GCA_006491805.2 Dysdera silvatica
CGCCTACCCTAGCCTAATGGTAGAAACGGCCCTGTTGTAATCACAATTTATATATTTTTTTTACACATTTTTATGAAAAAATATCAGTTTATATAAAAGTATTACGTATGATGCTTTTGCCATTTTTTAATTTCTCTCTTGAATGCACAAGTAAATACACAAGTAATTTCTCAAATTTTTTCACAAAAAATATTATTTTTAAAATATAACTATATATATAATCAAAAATATTACCAACAGTTGCTAATTGTTTGATGTCGTTTTCAGAACAAAGAGAGGGTATGCAAATTCCTATCCTCAAAACCATAATGTAAAACAAAGTTGAAGCACGAGAAAGGTCAGATAAAACCTAAACATATAGAGCAATAAATTTTTATATGATGTTTAGAAAGAAACATTACTTCAGTAATTGAATTTAATTAGATTCAAATAAACACAGGCAAAATTCTTGGATATAGAGAGTGACAACATATTATTTTCAAAAAATTACATGCATATATAATCTTATATCAGAGTAAAAGGATTTTATTGAGGCATGGTGAACATTGTCCAACTCTGTCTTCCGAAGTTTAACAAAGAAATTGAATATATCACATTCAATTTACGTTATAGGAAGAAGATAGCGGTTCATTACCCTTCTTAGATGTTCGGATAAATAGAGATGTGGATGGGCGACTGTTGACTACGGTGTTTAGGAAACCAACACATACTGATAGGTATCTTGACTTTCGTTCTCATTACCCGGCATCACACAAAGCATCTGTCATTAGAGCCTTGCACCGACGAGCCTTTACACATTGTTGTAATGATGACCTTCGCAATGTTGAATTATGACGCAACAAAAGCGTGTTGAAAAAGAACGGTTACCCGACTAAATTTATCGCTCGTAACTAATGTGGTGTTAGTGGTGGAAACAGGAATGTAGAGGATGAGACTAGGAAGACATCAGTGGTTTTGCCATATGTGGCGGGTGTCTCAGAAAAGCTGTCTCGAATTCTCAGTTGTGTGAATGTTAAGACCTACTACAAACCTGTCTACACCCTGCGTGATCTATTACTTAAAGTTAAGGATCGCGTCCCTGAGGAGGAAAAATCTGGTGCTATTTACCAAATACCGTGTGGAGACTGTGACAAGGTGTATGTTGGACAGACGGGAAGATCGATACGTCTACGAGGGAAGGAGCATATGCGTGCGGTAGCTAGGGGAGACAATTCAAACCAGTTGGCTGAACATGTCTTCAGGGAGGGTCACGAACCAGATTGGCATTCGATGAAAGTATTACATCAGAATGTGACGAATCTGGGGAGTAGACTTTTTCTGGAATCATGGGAAACCTACGGTTTGAGGAGTCGTGCAATAAACATCGCAAAACCTCTACCAGAACCTTACAGGATTTCTTCCAAACCTCGAGTTGGGGGTGTTCATCTGACATCGTCGGGTGCGGTTCCCGGCGAGGGTTTCCCCAGCTGGAACTGCTCCGCACCAGATGACTTCAGATGGGGATTCCCAACATGCGGGTATATAAGCTTAGGACTTTCACGAACTCTTCATTCTGCCTTCACTTGACAAAGGGAGCAGTTGGCTCCCGAAACGTCGTGTTTTTAAACCTTACGCCAGTGTCAAAATAACTGTCTGTTATGGAATCTCCTGGTGAAACTCTGTATTGTTTCGCATAACGCAATAAACATTTTCGCTAAAAAATAAGATTCAGTTGTGAAGGCCCTTACAGAAATATCATCTGCATAGACTGATACGGATTCTTAAAGCAGCTTAAACATTTTGTACAATGCAATTAACAAGTGGGAATTCATTATTTCCGTACATATTGTTAAAGAACTATTTTCATATAGTTTACCTTTGTCGAAATATTTACAATCCGAAAAAATGATCTTTCCAGAGTAATTGGTTACGCTAAAGATACACCAGTAAACGACCTCATACTTTTATACCATGCTTTTACCGAAATAAGTTTTTTTCAATTCGTTGAATTCAACCAATTCAACCTAATCATGAAAGACGTTAACAAGTGGAATCTGCATGATAATTGGTTAGACTTGAAATGCCAATAACTCCAAAAATATTTATTTCCCAGCATTTTCACATTAACAATTTTGACGTAAAATTCTTCAAGGAATCACGATATATACTTTTGTTTCGGTCGTCAATGAACACCCTGTATCTGGTAAGTGCAATTCATAAAGTATTCATATGAAATTTAACTTACCATTACAAAAACTAAAAGTCAAAAGAGTTGTATTAAAATTATTATTCCTCCCCCTTCCCCCCCCCCCTAAAAAAACTTGGTCTATTTCACAATCCAGGAACCTCGACATGCATAATTTGGTGTAAGCAGTAGTCAATTGTCCTGGATTTGGATTTTATTTCGTCTGAACCTATTGAAGTATTTTTTATAGAAAGTGTTACATATCAAAAATATCTAAAATAAAAGCACATAGTTTCCTTCCAATATTACACCATTTCAACTATTTACGTACATAACTAAATTTATTTCTTCATCACACTTACTATTTTTTATCCTTGAAATTTCCCCACGAGATTTAAAAATACCTGTTACAGCGTAAGGTATGTCTGCGGGGCGAAGTACGTGCCAGCGTTACTACGAATATTTACTCGTTGGCGTTCATAGATGTGACTTTCACTCGTTGGCGTTCATGGATGTGCCGTTCACTCGTTGGCGTTCATGGATGTGACGTTCACTCGTTGTGTGTTACGTTAATCCTTGTTTCTTACTGCCGTCAGAGTATAAGAAAGGATCCTAACCGCAAGAAAGAGAGGGTTTTGTTGACCGGTAATTCTATGACTGAGTAATTTCACTATATCGAGATTCTGCTATGCCGCACGTTCATGGATCACACTATACCTGGGACTAAGAATGCCCGAGAGCCTGAGTAAAATCCAAGTAAATTGTAATACTCGGACGACGATGTTGCGGAGCTAATTTCCGTTAAGCAGAAGAAATAATCACCAGCCTACGCGTTAACGAATCGCCATTGATGGAATACTTCTGCCAGGGAATTTCCTTACATCGTGTTGCGGCTCTCCGTGGGTCACGTTATTACGAACATCCCATCCTGGCATGTACAACTGGGCAGACATCCCGGTGACATACCCTATTTCTTAATTTAATAATTTAGGCAATAGTGATTTTGAATAATATAAAGTGAGATTTTAATGAGTTTAGTTATTACCGGCGCAGGGACTGTGATATTTATCTATTAAAGGACGTAGTCAATTGTTTTAGTTGAAGAACATTTATGTGAGTGTTATGTTAATTTTGAGTTAGACATTAATCGTTTATATTTGAGTTTATATGTAATGTTTTATTGAGATCGAAGTTTACACATTCGTCTAACGTTTTTTTTGTTTTTTGGTTTTTTTTTTGTTTTTTTTTTAGAGTTGAGCCCTGAAAGTGAAAGGACAGATTCATTACTAATAGACTTTAAGCAAGATATCAGGGCAAGGCGGCGGACTTTTGCGTCCAGGCCAGTAACGTTCTTAGATATTTGTTTATGGCTCTGTTTTGAATGATGACCTACACTTGTCCCTTTAGCCAATGAGCTTTTGTGTTTCTAGTCTCAGAGGCCCGAATACTTGGATGGATCACCGTTGTCACTGCGCTTTTTGTTTTTTTTTTTGTTAATTTTCACGCAATTGCTCTTGAGCTATACTCGATACGATTACGATAAAGTCGAAGAAGCCTGATATGTAATTATTGTATTTACCTGTACCGTTGTTGGAATATCGAATAAATATCGACCAGGCTTTGCTTGTTTTGGTAATGAAGGACCCCCATCCGGACTTCAATGATGAGTCAATTAAAATAATAGCCTTTTAATCTGTTATATACAGTAACAGAAATCATTACAACAGCAGTAAGTTGAAACGAAAAAGCAAAAAATTTAATGATTTGCTGTAGTAAGGTGAATATTGTAAAAAAAAAAGTGAATATGGTTTTCTTACATTTTGAGGGTTCCTTGGAGTTCAACGAACAGCGATATTTAATTTTTGCAAAGGATTGATAACAGTATGAGCATATTAAAATGTAACATCTTTTATGATAAGTTCAAATGAATTACCGAATCTTTAGAAGCATTTCCAAAATCCAGTGTGCGACTGTAGAAATTGACCTCATCACTAAAGGATGGCATTAAAGGTTTGAGCTCCAAAGTACAATATTGGCCTCTAATTTTTGGTCTATTTCTTCTTGATGACGAATAAATGACATTTAAGCATTGGTCATAGTCACCGAGATCCGTAAAGGTTCCTGACAAACTTCCAGATGGAAAACGACCGTTGGCATCTACCACTATAATTAAAAATGTTATTAGTGAGCGATTTAATAATGAATTGAAAAATACGGTAAAATTAGTAATCAGTTAACTAACGCAAAAGTCATTCATAAAAATAAATATTGTAAATTATATAAATATGCGAAGAATATATATCTCTATATCGAATATTGTTTTTATTTATTATGTCTGTTATACATTGTTGTGTTACACAGTGTCAAGGAGATAATCGCTATCCTCTTGATCTGGAGTTCTTGGTTCAGTTCAAGTCTCACCCAGAAACCTGAGAACTGTCCATGTACCTTCTTAATATATAGGCGGTGCCCAGTAAGGCAGTTTTTTGTAGGTCTGTTGTCGTTATGTCAGTAATGTCCAGTTTTTCTAGGAAGTTTTTTAAATTAGGTGTGATGGGCCCCCAGTGCACCTATCACAATTATATAGTATAGAAGTATATTATTATATAGTATATAAATTTATACTAGAAGGTCACGATATTTGGAGATTTTTTCGAATTCCTTCTCTTTAATTCTGCTGTCACCTGGCACCGCAATGTCGATGATAAATACCTATTTTTCCTTCACCAATGTTATGTCTGGTATATTGTGTTTTAAATGTCTGTCTGTTTGAAGTCGGAAGTCCCAAACGGTTTTCATTTAGGTGTTTTCTGTCTTTTTTTTTGCTTCATGTTCCCAGTAGTTCTTGGTTACTGGGATCTTATTATTTCCGCAGATATTCCAGTGAATCAGAGAGGCCATTCTTCCATACCTTCTTTTGTAGTTTGATTGGGCTGTTTTACTGCAGCCACTAATTAGGTGGTTGACTGTCTCATCTTTTACTTTACACAGTCTGCATTTACTGTTCTTGTTTTGCTTTTGGATTTCGTTCGTTTGCAATGCAAACGATATTGTACAAAGTGATATTATGCAGCAAAAGTTAGGCCTTCAGTTTCTTTTTTTTTTAAGATTCCCAATTGAAGTCATCTCCAGTTATGCTGACTATCGACTTTTCCTCGATTTCCTTCAAATATTGTCCATGGAGAGGGTTTGTTTATCATTATTATTATTATGGTGCAAATTCACAGTCCATTATGTATTTGACTGGTTTCATCCGTTTAGTTATCAAGTCATTTCCAAGGACCATATATATAACTAAAGGTATCTGCGTATAATATGAGCTGTCCCTATAAGTGCAGAATTTTAATTTGGTGGCGTTATTTGTTGTTAATTTCCAACGTGTTCAGGTGGTGCTCCAGGTTTTTGCGAACAGCACCTAATGCACCCACTACTACCGGAACAACTGTAGCTTTCCTCCTCCAAAGTCTCTCCACCTCTATTTGCAATTCCTTGTATTTTGTGACCTCAATCTCTTTTTATCTACCCGTCTGTCACCAGGCACTGCAATGTCGATCAACTACCCATGTTTTTTTTGGGGTTTTTTTTCTATAACCGTAATGTCTGGAGTATTATGTGGATGGTATTTATCACACTGAATTTGGAAATCCCACAAAATTTTTGCATTTTCATTTTCACTGACCTTTTCCGTGTCGTGGTTACATCCGTCCTTATTTCTGGGTAACTGATGTTGCTTTGACCAGCCCCAATGTATAATCTTTGCCATCTTATCGTGGCGTTCCTCGTAATCGCGTTATGCAATCTTGCTGTAACCGCATATTACATGTTATATGGTTTCCTTTACTTGCTTTCAGATGCGGCACTCGCTATCTGCTTGGCTTTTATCTATCTTCGCTTTAATTGCATTAGTTCTTAATGCCCGGTCTTGTTCTGCAAAGATGAGACATTCTGCTTCGTTTTTTAGTGTTACCGTCTTCACCCATTGCCACACTACCTTTCCTTGAATACTATTGATGTATTGTCCGTGTAACGCTTTGTTTCTCCAGTCCGTTCTTCCTGATACTAATTGCCTATTTTTATATTCTTCCTTTGTTTCACTAATTCCTAACAACCCTTCACTTTTCACATGTTCTATTATTTTTTTCTTTCCTTTCTACAATGTTTCTTACTAGACTCCTTTTTTCTTCTTCAAATAATTGATGAACTCGTTGTAATCCGAGTATACCTTCATCTCTTAGGAAACACACACGATCTGTATTACTTCGAAGGTGAGGTGCTCGACGGATTGTTAATATTTTTCGGATGTTACTTTTACGTTGTCTTAGTTCTGCCTGAGTCCAGTTTTGCAACTCCAGCAGCATAGCGAATAAACAGTACGGCCCATGTATTTATGGCTTGGATGGTAATTCCAGCGTTGAGTCTTGAATTTACAAATTTTTTTTACTCTTCTTCAAAATTCTTAACTAAACTATGTTTTGATTTCACTATATTTATTATTATTATTATCAATATACACTTGAACTTCAAAAAATTAGTATTATTAATTACAATAGCTAAAAATAATCAATTTGTCATATCAAATATTTTCATCCTATATAGGTAAAAACAAATTATTTTTTATACATTAAGATCTGTCTAGTCTACTTATTCTATTGTGTAGACATATTTGTAAAATCTTTTGGTAGATGAATATCAATAAATGCTTAAATGTTTAGACGCATCGAAATACAAGTATTACAGTATGTTTCGATTTCCAAAGTTGAAACTGCAAAATAGTGTTAAAGGGAAATGACACTGAAAACGTCTACCCTTGGCCAATGTCTTTAACTATATTATATTCATGTGGTATTATAGTCATCGTATTCTTTTAATTAACAATTTAAATTTTATTAAAGCTTCTGAAATTTCTTTATATTGTGGTTTTTGATTTATGGACATCAAATTTTACATTTCCTTTTTACACATTAAATTGGTCTCATAAATGTACAGTATTTGCATGTTTCTGAGTATATGTATCTATTACAGACTTTAAAATAAAATATGGAATTGCAGATAGTAAATTTATACATACAAAAGGTAAAATAATAAAGTATGACACTCAAATCTGGTGCGACTAAGTTACTAAGAAGATTAACATACGACAGAAAACTATTTTAGCAAAAGCATGAAAGTTAATTTTAACTTCATATTAAATCCTTAATAAAAATAAAGACCATGTTTACATTTTATTGACTTTGACCTTTAAAAAAAAGAAAATCCTACCATTCGATTTTTTGCAGCTTTTCCTCATTCTCCGTAAAAAAAAATATAAAATGAATCAATCGAAGGAAGATAATGCTGCTCTATAACGGAAAGTATTCAGACATATCGAATGCCTACAGCAATAGGATATCAAGATTGCTTAAGTCTTCGAAATCGTTTCCGAAGATGGTCTAAAATTAGGTCAAAAACAAGTCTTCGGAGGAAGTAAAGGAGGGAAGAAAAAGATCGGTCGCTGCTCTTGAAACGTTTAGTTGAGCGGAAGCTGGTGGAAGTTGCATAACTGGTTGCAAAAAAGTGAAACAAAGAATGCATATTTTACTGGGACAAAGATTGCTTTCTGATTCCGACCCTATTTCTTCAAATAAGGAAACTAAAATGGTCTAAGGTAATGTGTTAGGTTGCTATGTTAAATTGCTTCCCACAAATCAAACAAAAGCTTTGGACAAGTGGATGTTTATACCCTATTATTTCACATCGAGTATTGTGTATATATAATTTTTTATTTTAAATATTTATAACTAAATGTCTTTTTGTGATATTATTATCCTTCTCAGGGAATAGCACAATTACAAAATGGTTAACATCTTCCACCCTTCACTTTCGTCATCTACACATCCGCAAACACCGTCCAGCTTTTGGGCGAAATACGGCAAAATAAGTTCTGACCATGCTATATATGACCCACCACTGCAAGATTTGTTAGGTCTTAAAGAAAAAAAAAGGCATCGTCTTGGGCTGGGGTCAAACCAGCGGCAACTTCATACGAACGGAAACGTCATGCCAACTAGAGCATCGAGATCTCGAAGACGATGTCTTTATCCGTGTACATATATGGGGTTTTTTTTCAGGATATTTTTACCCTTCGCAGGGATAATAAAATTATCATATGGTTAACCCACAAAGTCTCTGGAGTAGTGTCTTTACAATTTCATGAGTGAATGCCGATGGAAGGTGGTTTTGATGACCTATGGTTTCAAAAACATCTAACGTTTTCAATGTATATTATTCTTAAAAACATGGGGGTTTTAAATGGAAGCTCTTCTATTTGTACAATTAACCCAAATTAATTTAATGAAAAAATTTCGTCACCTCATGTAACATGCTTATTTTTAAAATAAAACAAGTTTTGAAACGTGAAAAATTAATTACCAAATTCTTTGAAATTCCGGGTTTAGAATTTTTGCTAGGATTTAATAATGAAGGAAATAATTGAAAATTTATGAATTTGAATATAATAAACTAAGTGATAGCGAATAAAGTAAATGTGTCACTTTTTAAATTGCCTTGAATATTAATAATAAGTGAGATTAAATATATCCTATATTTACTAATATCATTTTTTATTATACCCATATTAATAATATATTTATAATATATGTTTAACACCTATATTACTTGCAAAATGTATTTGTTTATATTTCTTGAATTCGGAAAAGCATCGTAACTAGATATGTAACAAAAATAGATTTTGCTTTTGCTTTCTCATTTAATTTTTTTTCCTCCAAATTATAGATGGTTTCTATTCTTTCACACCAGGTCACTACAATACGAAATTATAAATGAAATTTGAGATATCATCACTATCAACAACATATTTCATATTCTAAACTTAATTTATAAAAAATTCTTTAGCTAATAAGACGATATTTTTTCGAGAGATTTATTAGAAAATGATGCCTCTGCTTAAGATCAATTCATCATCCCTCTCCTGCTAATTAACGTAGGAAATATAAATATTTATACAGGGTTTGTCCCAAAAGTTCCCGGAATGATTTTTTTTAAAATCATTTATTCAATATCAGTTTACAATCTTTTCAGAACTTTTCAAAGTATTCTCCCCCTGCTTCGATGCACCGTTGCCAACGCTTCACCCAATCATTGAAGGCGCCCTGGAAGTCGTCAACGGGAATCTCCTTCAGTGAGGTCGTCGCGGCTGCTTTTACCGCCTCCAGCGTCCCATGCCGAGTTCCTTTCAGGGTTCTTTTGATCCTTGGGAACAAAAAGAAATCCGCTGGTGCCAGATCGGGGCTGTACGGCGGCTGGGGCAGCGTTGCCACACCCATTTTGGCCAGCAACTCGGAGACAATGAGCGCGGTGTGGGTTGACGCGTTGTCATGGTGCAGTTCGTTGGGCTATCGCAATAGCTATTGGCAACGCCGTTTTTTAATTTATTATAACGTTTCATACATTAACTACAACAATAAAATTTTTGTGATTTTTGATTCTATTTGCTTTTATATAGTTTCTTACATTAGTTAGTATTAAGTATCTGATATTTTTTTAAATCTTGCGATAAAGTCCCTTATTTATTATCTTAAACTGTAATTGTCTTAATTTAATATACACTCTATAACAAAAAAATCGATGCACCAAGAAAGAGTTGTCCGATTGTAATGAAATTTCGTATTCAAAGACATTTTGACCGAACATGCAAATGATTAAAATTTGGTGTCCAATGAATGAATAGCGGGAACTCCAGCGCATCGGAACTGCGCATTCAGCAGGTGTATATAAGGAGCGATTCTCAATATGTGGTCAAAATTTCTGTTGCATTTTGACTGCGGATATCTTACGTCGACTGTAACAATGCCTCGCCGAAAGATTCGTGCTCATTACGAGCATATGTCAGAGTTTGAAAGAGGTTGTGCTATCGGATTGAAAGAGGCTGGTTGGACGAATCGAAGAATCGCTGGACATGTGGGTCGAAGCGATGCGGCGATTGGACGGTGCTGGCAAGAGTGGGTCAACAACGGCAGATGTCAGCGTCGGGACGGCAGCGGTCGACCTAGGGCCACAACAGAACGGGAAGACAGAGCGATTGTCAGAGCAGCTGTCACAGCACCGGATTCGTCGTTATCAACTATCCAACGTGTGGCCCGCACACATGTGTCCAACATGACCCTCTGCAGACGACTGAGAGAGCGGAATTTACGCTCGCGCCGACCGTTACGCCGCTTACCTCTCACGCCTTTACACCGTCAAGTCCGATTACAGTGGTGCCGGGCTCGATCAACTTGGAACTGCGCTGACTGGGGACGTATAGTCTTTAGTGACGAGTCCCGTTTCCAACTGTGTCCTGACGACAACCGCAGACGTGTCAGACGTGTCTGGAGACGTCCAGGGCAGCGTGGGGATCCTGCCCTTACTATCGCACGCCACACATGCCCACAACAGGGCGTTATGGTCCGGGGTGCCATCTCCTTTGATAGCCGGACCCCTTTGGTGGTCATTTCTGGCACACTTACAGCACAGCGGTACGTAGACGACATTCTACGACCGGTTGTGTTACCGTTCCTTTTGCGACACCCTGGACTTACGTTTCAACAAGACAATGCCCGGCCGCACACGGCACGTGTTGCTATGAATTGTCTTCAAGCTTGCCCAACACTTCCTTGGCAAGCTAGGTCTCCTGATCTCTCTCCCATAGAGCACATTTGGGACGCTATGGGAAGGCGATTGCAACCATCCAGGAATGTTGACGATTTAGCCCGACAGTTGGAGACAATTTGGCAAGAAATTCCGCAGGACACCATCCGGGATCTTTATCAGTCTATGCCACGCCGGGTGACAGCTTGCATCCAGGCCAGAGGTGGACCAACGCCTTATTGACTTCCTCCCTTTGTAACGGTCAAACTCTGCAATAAATCATTCAATTGTTCTGAAATTTTAATCGTCAATTTTCCAACAACGCGAATTGCGTCGATTTTTAGAATGTAAAATACATCAAATTTTAAACGACATATTTATTATTTTTAATTTCACGTTTCTTGGCCATATTTTAAAATAAGTTTACAATCTCAATTTAAGAGCCTTATATCTTTGAACTTAAAAATCGATATTTCTTTCATAATAATACACGTGTTCAAATATATCAATTTAGATAAATTCCCAGTATTTTCCTGTAAAAGAAGAACGAAGTAGTTTTTGTTGATTCAGATCATTTAAGAAATATTTTATTAACGTCTAAAAAATATAAAAATTAATTCCTAAGTAGCCTACGATTCAAATAAATATATAATCTAAAATATTTTCACTAGTTTTTATTAAACTAAACAAACTCAATATTTAATTATTAAAGCATTTCAATTCACATATTGGCAACATGCAAGTACATAATACAACTTTATAGCTGCAAATAAATATGCCAGATCACACGAATGTTATATTATAATAATAACGTTGTAAGATATTATTACCCTTCTCAGGGATAACACAATTGCCAAATAATGGTCAACGCAGGACGTGTCCGGGGCGAGTTTTTTTCGTGGGGAATTATATAATATTATACGTAATAATTCCGATACCCACGTGTTTTAGCTCAAACTAGAGCCTTTTTCTTATAGGAGAAAATGATGTAGACCCTAGTTCGACCCTATGTCGGGGACGAAGCCTCTTTCTCCTATAACAGAAAAGCTTTAGTTTGAACTAAAAAAACGTGAGTGTTGGAATTATTACCTATAGTAAATTCCCCACGAAAAAATACAAATAACTCTCCAGGAGGCTTTCTATGTTTACAACTATTTGGCAATTGTGTTATCCCTGTGAAGGGTAATAATATCCTACATCCTTATATATATAAACCTCAAAGAAAAAGAGCTTCGTTCCTGGCCTAGCGGTTAAGGCACTCCAGGCTCAACGGAGCGACCCTAACTCGACTCTAGATCGGAGACAATATCTCTTTTTTTTTCGTATAACAAAAAACTTTAGTTTAAGCTAAAAAAAAACGTGTATGTCGGAATTATTACTGATAATGAAATAATGATGTATTTAAAAGATTTCAGGTCATGTGATACGTATAAATATAAAAATTATACACTGAATATTTTTTCTATTTATAATATGATCATAATTTGATTAGCGTCACACATATTAAACAGAGAGAACTTAACTATAATTTAACAACTTAACAACTTATTTAGCAT
>QLNU02015270.1:124715437-124729469 GCA_006491805.2 Dysdera silvatica
CACTTGCACCTAACTTCACTCACACTTAAATTTCACTCACTTTTTAAATTTAACTCACTCTTAAATTTCACTTACACTTAACTTCACTCACACTTAAATTTCGCTCGCACTTAATTTCACTCGCGCTTAACTCACACTTAACAACATTCACTCTTAACTTCAGTTGCACTTCGCTTCACTAATATTTAAATTTCACGCCCTCTCAATTTCACTCACACTTAAACTCACTCACGCTTAAACTTCACTCGCGCTTAAACTTCACTCGCGCTTAAACTTCACTCGCACTTAAACTTACTCACTGACAACTTCACCATGTTTAATTTTATTCGTTTACACTGTGGTCGGGAAACGCTTCAAATAGTTCGTAAATACATCAAAACACACATTAAAGTTATCCGTTTTAAAGAACATCTTCACTTTAATCACACCTGTAAAAAGGAATTTCTTATCCCTTTCAAACTTAAAGTTAAACCTCTTGTAAATTCAGCCTTTGGACATCGCATCGCGCATAACATAAGTCTTAAATTTCTTTCCGCTAGAATTTCTCTCTGTCACCGCGTACTCGCTCAGCTTCAAAATAAAATATCCTTTCTTACTTCCCTTCTAAATACTAAACTTGATTTTCTTACCATGCTCCTAGTTAAATCCGCTATTTGCTCACAAGAATCTAAAATCCAAGAACATATTCGTCTTACTCATTCACGTAAACTTAACAACCTTAGATCTTCTATTTCAAAACAGTCAAAACTCCTTACAAAAAACTGGATACTAAATCTTTCAAATAAAAATCTCACACCACAACAGCAATTCGTACTATCACTCGGCCTAAATTTCTCACCTGCTCCACTTAAAATTCCTACACCACAGATTCTCGCTTCCATAGAAAATGCTCTACAAAATACTCACACTGACGAACGTGTTGCAGCTGATATCCGCTGCAGAGTGGCAGGACTCCTTCGGCGTCCAAAACTTCCTGAGGACAACCTAACGCCTACGCAAAGGGTTGCCCCGGACTCTTCGTGTACCACCACTAGACTTCCAAGATGGAAAATTGAAAGGGCAGGCTGGGACAGTTTCTGTATAAATGCCATACTTACAGAAAATTTGGTCTTGAAAGGAAATATCAATGAAGCCACATTATCTGTTACACAGACAATAATGCAAGCAGCCCATCAAGCAATACCTAAAACATCAACAAAGTTCCCCAAATTTCCAAAACCATGGTGGAACTCTGATTGTAGCGTTGCTTATAAAGAACAAAAAAAGGCTTGGAATAGATTTAGACGGTACCCAACAAACGATAATTTTATTGTTCAAAAAAGCAAGAGCAAAATGTAGACGTATCCGATGGGAAGCAAAAAGGGAGTCCTGGAAACAGTATGTTTCTAGCATTAAAACTTCCACAAACCCAAAAATCATTTGGAATAAAATAAAAAAAATTAATGGAAACGATACGTCTTATCCAACCTCCACCCTCAATAGCAATGGGATTGTTGCAAACAATCTTCCAGATATTGCAAACCTACTGGGAAAGACTATCTCCCAAACATCCAGCAATAATACCTATGATCCAAATTTTTACGTAATTCAAAACAGGATTGAAAAAATTCCACTCAAATTCCACTCCAGCACAAATGAGCCTTATAATTCTCCTTTCACAATGTGTGAGCTCATGAGTGCTTTGCAAACTTCAAGAAATAGTGCTCCTGGTCATGATAACATCCATTACTCCATGCTTAGACACTTGTCTCAAAGGTCAAAGGAAAATCTACTTAACTTATACAATAGAATCTGGATAGAACATTGATTTCCAGATTCTTGGCGAAGAGCAATTATTATCCCTTTCCCAAAGCCAGGTAAAGACCCAAAAAATCCAACTAACCATCGGCCAATAGCATTAACAAGATGTCTATGCAAATTAATGGAGAGGATGGTAAATCAGCGTCTTTCATATTCCTTGGAATCCAATAACTGCATAATGACTTCTCAAAATGGCTTCCGCCGCATACGCTCTACTACAGATAACCTTCTTCTGCTTGAAACAAGAGTCCGAGAAGCATTTGTCAAATGAGAACATCTAGTCTCTATTTTCTTTGACATAGAGAAAGCCTATGATAGAACTTGGCGTCATGGAATGCTTTGTGACCTTCAGGAATATGGCCTCAAAGGAAACATGGCATTTTTTATTCAAAATTTTCTCACTGATCGTACTTTCCAAGTTCGTCTTGGATCGGTTCTTTCTGATCTTTACAACCAAGAACAGGGTGTTCCTCAGGGCAGTGTCCTGAGTGCTACACTCTTCATTCTAAGGCTCAATAACATCATCAAAAAGGTCCCACACACTGTACAAACATCACTATACGTTGACGATCTCCAAATATCTTGTCAATCCCGTGACATGAGCAGGCTAGAAAGGCAGTTGCAAATTGCCCTCAATAACATCACTAACTGGACAAATGAAAATGGCTTTACTTTCTCATTTAAGAAGACAGTTTGTGTCCATTTTTGTCGGAGGAGAGGCTTACATCCAGAACCAGAACTCTATCTGGGAAATCATCGTATTCCAGTTGTTCAAAAGGCAAAATTTCTTGGTGTGTTATTTGACCATAAACTTACCTTCAAGCCACACATTCAGTCTCTTAAAAACAAATCCATAAAGCCCTTAATATCTTCAGAGTACTCTCCCATACATCCTGGGGAGCAGACCGTTATTCAATGCTTCGTCTGTATCGTGCTCTCATCCGCTCCAAACTGGATTATGGCTCTGTCATTGACGCCTCCGCTCGACAATCTCTCTTAAAAGCCTCTGTCTCTTAACCCTATTCACCATCAGGGTCTCAGACTGTGTACAGGTGCATTCCGTACCTCACCAGCTTTAAGTCTTTATATGGAAGCCAACGAACTATCTTTAACTTCAAAGAGTATGCAGCTGTCTCTTAACTATTATGCGAAACTTAAATCACGGCCCACTCGCCCTCTTAGGGGTATCATTTTTGAACCTCGTTCCATCTTACTTTTTAATGCTCACCTTACATGCATTCCTTCATTTGGTATTCGGATGGATAAACTAACCAGAGAATTAGGTATATATATTGTCGGAGAATTACTCCTACATATACTCATTTATCATCACCATGGGTCATACCGGCCCGTCTCATACCATAAAAATCGGAAAGAGGAGGTTCTCCTTGCTAGACTTCGCACTAGGGCATTCCCATCTCACCCATAGACATCTGTTGGAAGGAAAACCAGCACCAATTTGCCAAGTGTGCAATGAACCCATGAGTGTTTTACACATTTTAACTCAATGCCCCTATTATAGACTTGCCCGCACTCTTACTTTTAACTCTTCATCACTGTCTGACATTTTAAATGACCATGCTGACCATACGCACGTTTTAAAATTTTTAAAAAGTACTGGTTTTTACTACAGTCTTTGATTTTACCATGTTTGGCGCAGTATAGCCCAGATGCTCTTGCGCCATAAAAAAGCCAAACAAACAAAATTTTGTCACAGGTTTTTTGCTTATAATATCCACAATTTTCAGTCAAATTTCACAAGACTTACAGAACATTTGTCAACGTACAAGAAAAATATTATACTTAAATTAGAAATTAATATATTGAATAAACGATGAGATATGAGCATTTAAAGAAAATAATTTTTTACTGCGCATGCGCGAAAAATGTGAATAACTTTCTTTCATAGTTTAGTAGTCAATAGTATAGGGTAATTAAAAAAAATACCAATAGGATATCTTGAAAATTCAGAATGTTTTCAACGGTAGAGTCAGCCGTATTTCTCTAATTCTCTGAAAGTAGCTATATGATAAGGGGGTTTTCCACAAATTGTCATGTTCCAAATTACCAAACACCCCTGTTCTAAAAATGAAATATTCCAGATTTATGCAAATAAGGATCAAAAGTATTCGAGTACCTGCATGTTTTGCTTCTCCTTTACAGAAGTCAAAAACCTTGCTTGGTGCAGAATGACCATTGTTGTCCTTGCGCCATAAAAATACAACAAACCAACAAGAAGTCAAAAATTAGTATGAAGTGGGACCACCTTTTGTTGCAGTGATGACTGCCACTCTATCTGGGAGGCTATCTACTAGTTTCTGGAATTTTTCAGTGGGAATTGCATGCCATTCTTGCAAAAGAATAGTAGTCAGCTCTTTCACTGATGTGGGCCATTTTGGCCTAGCTCGCAGTCGACGTTCTAATTCATCCCATAGGTGTTCTATGGGATTTAGGTCTGGGCTCTGAGCAGGCACGTCCAATTCCTCAACATCCATGTCAGCAAACCAGCTCTGTACAGCCCTTTCTGTGTGGATAGGAGCACGATCTTGTTGAAACAAGAATGAACCTACTCCAAACTGTTGCCACAATGTGGGCAGCGTGGAATTGTCTAAAATGTCGAGATAGCCTCCCGTCTTCAGAGTTCCCTTCAAAGGAATTAAAGTGCCAAGCTCGAACCATGAGAAACCACCCCAAACCATTATGCTTCCACCATCAAACTTAACTTGCGGCACAATACAGTCAAGTAAAAAGCGTTTACCCAGCATTCTCCACACCCAGACTCTACCATCTGATTGCCAAATAGTTTACCGTAGTTCATCGCTCCATAACACTTGACGCCACTGCTGCAGGCTCCATGTTTTGCACACTTTGAATCATTGTAAGCGACGCTTGACATTGATTGCAGTAATGCTTGGTTTATATGCAGCTGCTCGGCCATGAAAACTAAGACTTTGCAGTTCCTGACGAACTGTTTTTGTGCTGACGTTGCATCCAGAGGCTTTTTGAAAATCCGCACAATCGGATTTTCCGTCGATTTCATGCGGTTCGCTTTCACAACTCTTTTCATCACTCTGCGTTCCCTGTCTACTAGACGGAGTGGTCGACCAGGTCGTGGATGCACCGTTGTAGTCCCCGTATGTTCCCACTTTACGATAACATCATTAACGGTGGAACGGGGCACTCGTAACATCACAGAAATCTCACGAACAGATTTTCCACAGCGGTGACAACCAATGACTTCACCACGTTCAAAATCATTTAGCTCGCCCTTTCCTCCCATTTTACTTTTCTAGCTTTGAAATTATAATTGTTAACTCGTCAGACTTCTTTTATACTTGTCTGAGAGCTAGAAATTTGACGTCACTAACAGAATCCACCACGTAGAGGGGTGTCCGAATACTTTTGATCCTTATTTGCATAAATCTGGAATATTTCATTTTCAGAACAGGGGTGTTTGGTAATTTGGAATATGACAATTTGTGGAAAAAACCCTTATCATCTAGCTACTTTCAGAGAATTAGAGAAATACGGCTCACTATATCGTCGATAACTTTCTGAATTTTCAAGATATCCCACTGGTATTTTTTTTAAGTTGCCCTATACTATTGACTACAAAATTATGAAAGAAAGTTATTCATATCTTTCGCGCATGCGCAGTAAAAAATTATTTTTTTCAAATGCTCATATCTCATCGTGTATTCAATATATTAATTTCTAATTTAAGTATAATATTTTTCTTGTACGTTGACAAATGTTCTGTAAGTTTTGTGAAATTTGACTGAAAATTGTGGATATTATAAGCAAAAAATATGTGACAAAATTTGGGTTTTCTTAAAGAAACGTTTCTATCTTCATGAATATACATGTTTGTTTTACAAAAATGCACACAGGCATTAAGCATAGCTGGTTAAATATTTTCTGAAAGTTACAAATAATTTCCAGCTTTTTATGATACAGGGTGATCAAATATATTTTTTCACTTTGTCAATATGTGGGTGGTCCCCTAAATGCACAAGTCACCGAAACTTTATTGGAAAGTGGGCGTTCAAGTATGTTCTATATATCTCCAAAGTTAGAGAACAATTGGCCGAGTGGTTTTTTAGAAATTCGAAAAAAAAATTAAAAAATCCAAAGTGTCCGGATACTTTTGGGCATATAGTGTATATATAGGCCTACTTTGTGACTTTTTTTATTACCAATATACTAGTTTAGTAACATGCAATAAAACGTATGCTTTTTTAATAATTGTTGTAGTTTCTTTGCACTTTCATACTGAAAATTCGATTTTCGGATTATCCGAAATTTCACTTACCCGGAATCTGGTTTGCTCCCTTTATTTTAGATAATCGGGGTTCTACTGTCTCCAGACATCTTGTTGACAGATAAAAAAATCATTTCCCATCCTCCTTTCACAACCCGCCTTCGGATTGGATTTCTCTCTCCCTTTTCCTTTGTTATATATTTCTGGTATTTGTTCAAAGAAAATAATCCACCCCTAGATTTGCAACTTAAAATTTTGACCCGTTGCTCTAAAGTAATTTATGACAGGTCGAGTGAAAAACTCGCTGCCAATGTTTTTAATCTTTTTAGATGTTTCGTGATAAGACTTCTTTGGTAAATAGACCACATTCCCTCAATCAAGCTTCTCATTCGATGAAACTTCAGAAAGCCACGTTATGTGATAATAGAGCTAGCTAACTTCGACAGCTACTCTTCCCAACTCTTTATTTTTTAAAGGGGATATATTTTATTTTGACCTCTCTAGAGGCTTGGGGTAACCAGGTCACTTTGACCAGGGTCAGACGGTTTCATTGTCCATTTCCATTATCTCTAAATTCATACCTTGAGACATTCGAAAGCCGGTTCATTTTGACGTACATTTTATATAAAAGATGGTTTTTGCTAAATTCCATGAACGTGGAATCGTAAAAATAAATCGCAAAGCGCAGAAGTTTAGAAAAAAAAGCTAAACATTCTAAGTGATATGGGGTATGAAAATTTAAACAAACGTAACTTGTCGTATAATTTGATATCGTATAATGTACTTTATCGACGATTTTAACAAATCAAAAAAATTGAAATGATAATTAATCAGTTTGAATACATAATAATACAATGAAAACCCTCTTAACGGACAACCCTCAGATAAGGTTACCCCGTTTTTACGGTCAAATAAATATTTTCCCGGCAGAAACTGATTTACAATAATGTATTTCAAACCCTTGCTTAGCGGTCACCCTCAGATAGGGATACGGATACAGTTTTCATGATTCATTCCATTAGACTATAACCTCTGTACGGACAATACAAACTATCTTTGAATTTGGAGACATTTGACACTGGAGACATTTCTCACAATAGGAAACTAAGGTTAAACAGAATAAGAAATAAGAATTTCCCTCCCGGTTAAGAAAGAGAATTCACTAAAATTCGCTGATTCAAATGAGTAATGCTTAAAAAAGACTTTGATAATAAGTAAATTATGTAGTGATACACTGCGCGAAACTAATAAAAAATTATCAATTCAAAACTATCACCGCTGACATTTATTATTATTGTTTACTCGACTACCACACAGGCCGTGTAAGCAGGAATAAAGCTAAAGGTATTTTTCTGTAAGCGTAACGGCAGAAAAGCGATGGATTTAATCTGCAATTAAAAATACATATCATAGGAGGAGGACTGGTGAGTAAAACCCATCATTCAGCCATCAGTCAATTTTTTCTTAGGTAAATAAATTTTAATATTTAACATTGTTGTAAATTTACTTGTTATATTCAACAAATGCTTACGTTCGTTATCTTAAACTTGTCTTACATGCTCAAAAATACATAAGTTTCGAAATGTAACATTTCAGCTACTTCGGGATGACCTTCTCTCTTTTACGGTCACCCCTCTTTTACAGACAATTTTTTTCTGTCCGGCGAGTGTCCGCTGATATGGAGATTCACTCTATATACATATTAGTGAAACAAGAATCTTTCGAATCGTCGACTGTACAAAATATGGGCTTAATATAAGATACGTATATATTACTTCTATTTTTGTTACGAGATATGCATGTGGTATACAGTAGATTCTCGTTATAATGAATACCGACATAATACGAAATCGTTATAATGAAACTAAAGCCAATCCCCTTTTCAAATGTCATTAAGACAGTGTATTAACATTTCCGATATAACGAAATAAATTTTGAAAATTCTGTTATAACAAAAAACTTATTCCAGAGATAAAAAAAAAAATACATTGCATACCTACCTACACAATTAATTACATGAAAAAAGGCTATTCAAAAAAATGCAGTGAATTCAAAGTACAAGTTGTCGCTTTTTTTTTTAGAATAGCAATACAGGAACAAGTGACATTTGAATGACTCTTTTTCTACCCTTTGACATTATTTTTCTGCTGTCTAATTCATTTCCGGTTTCCCGGTTTCCCTCCACCTTCCTTCTAGGATGAGTGTGCAACGAACATGGTGGGCAGAGGACCAACACGTGACAAAAAATAGATGTTTAGCTTCAATTCCGCTGTTGTCTATGTTCGGTGTTTATTCTTTTTCTTTCTAGTTATAAGCATTTTTATTATTTTCAGCTACGAATTCACTTGTACAAACAAAAATCAGGAATTTTTTTTCAATAGTGTAAACAAAAATTAGTTTATAATTTCTGAATTTCATTTCACTAAACTTTTCTAGGTTAATTTAATTATTTTTCCATCAAAATCATATCTGGTTGGAGCGAAAAATTCTTTACACGTTATATTTACGAGAATATATATTGTGTAAGATTAATAAATTAATATAAATTCCTTATTAGCGACATGCTCGTTATAACAAAATAATTTAGCGATCCCATGTTGTTCGTTATAACAAGAATCTGGTTATTGTATATGGTACCGTGAAAATGGATAATTCAATTACGGTAGTTCTTTAATCCGGTACGTTCGGGACTACGGTTGTGCCGGATTAGTGAATTTTTATACAATTTAAAAACACACAAAAAACCTCTTATATATATATATATATAAGAGGTATGTATATATTAAAAAAAAGCTCCCTATTTCTTTACAGAGGAAAGTTTTCGATCAATGCATCCTACCTGTTCTGACTTATTCTAACTTATGGTTGTGAGCAAGACCGGATTTCTCATAATGTCGACTAGGTCTGAGCCTAGAGCCCAAATTTTAAGGGGGCATTGAAACGCGGCGGCGAAAAAAAATTAAATAACAAAACATTTAAGAAATGAAAATTTGATAGAAGAAAAAAATTTTGTTGTGAAATCGCTCTAATTCATCTCCAAATTGATGAAGATAGAAGGAATGGATATTTATTTTTTGGAATTTTCGATGTAAAATGTACGAATACTGATCATAAAATAATAATTAATAAAAGAACACTGTAAAAAATGGTAGGTGGTAGTGAGACATCAACATTGACTGCCAAAGCTATCCAAAAGTTACGAGTGGTACAAAGGAACATGGAGCGGCAGATGCTTGGTATCACGCGACGAGATCGAAAGACCTTCAGTTGGATAAGAGATCAAACAAAAGTTTGTGATATCATTGCGAAGGTAAAAAGTTTGAAATGGAAGTGGGCAGCCCATATTGCTAGAAGAACTGACAAGAGATGGACCAAAGACATCCTAGAATGGATCCCACTGGACACTACAGGCCCTAGGAAAAGGCCAAAGACGAGATGGGTGGATGAAATAATTAAATATATTGGGCACAAGTGGCAGCAAAATGCACAAGATCGACTTCGTTGGAAACATGCAGAGGAGGCCTTCATCCTGCAGTGGATTGACAACGGCTGAAATGATGATGATGATGATGATGATGATATATGTATGTGCATAGTCAATTCGCCATGGATTACCGTCTGAAGTAGGTCACAAGTAAATATTGAGAACGTATAACAAGCTCATGACATTTTGGTAATTATGTCCGTTAGAGGATTTTTATTTAATAATGTTCCCCAGCATTTACATCATCTTCTAGTAATTTAATTAATCAATAAATTTAATGGACAAATTTAATGAACGAATTTTATAAATTTACTGAACAAATTTTATAACTTTATTAAACGAATTTTATAAATTTATTAAACGAATTTTATAAATTTATTTAACGAAATTTTAAATTCATTAAAAAAATTGTATAAATTTAATGAATAAAATCTACTCTCTCGATCTATAAAATACTTAGCTCAATATTTTTTTGAATCTAATTTTTATGCAACGCTCGATTTTCTTGCTAAATTTTCATTATTTTTCATTGAAACAAGACATATTCATTATTGGTTAAACGTTTAGCTTCAATCAGTCATGCAAGCCCCAACTTCAACAGCTCTCAACATGGTAGAACATTCTTAACAAAGCATATTACATCAAGCATTAAAATAAAAAATAAAATACTGCCCCACCAAAAACGTGAAACGGAACACAAACAAACTGGCAGAAATATCGGAATTTAATTAAATATTAATAACAACGTCATGGAGCGTAGTTTTTTATGCACGATAGAGCGTTTGGGTTAGTATTTTTGTTTGATTAGTGATTATGAGATTTCTATTAATAATTGCTTCAATTAGGTTTTTTACTAGATTTTCATCTATCTAAAAATTTATTTAACTTCTATTAGGTTTTTTGTTGGTTTGTATCAGTAAAAATTTAGTTAGTACGATTTTTTGGCTAGTTTTAATTTTTTAATTCAGTTTGTTACGAAATAGAGTAAAAATTGAGAGATGTTTGATGTCTTGCTTTTCAAAAAGATGGCGAATAATTTATTTTTGAGTCGGATCACTTTCAAAAGTGTATTAGTTATATACATGATATCATCGCATCGTATTAGTTGAATAAAGTTGCATTGGATGATTCTTTTTAAATCGAAAGCAGTTGTTATATAAAGGACTGAAATTTTTGAAGAACTGAGTAGCATTATTTAGTTATAAATTAATTAATAATCATAATTATTAACAAGTTATAAATTTATACGAGAGTGTATTTAGTAAGAGGCAAATTTCAGTTAGTAGTCAGCAAATACTAAAGATTTCAAGCTGTGTGAATTATATCATTCCTACTTTACTGTGTCTGTTACAAAGGATCATTTCTTTCACCATTTTCTTGTCCACCATCTACCATTGCGTATGCATATTGAATTTGATTGAAACGTCTAACGTAAGCAAAACTTAATTTTATTAGCACCTCTTTAAACTCAACACTTAACGTTGAACAAAATCTAACTCATAAATAAACAAACATAAATTAGAATTTACGAATGGCGTACTCGTAAGTTAACTAAACATTACATCTGGTTGCAAAGGTGAGGACAGTCCAGCTAACGTGAGTATGGTTTAAAGCGGGCGGCAACACTCCTTTGACAGTCCAGCACCAAATAACGACACAATGACGTGATCTCGAGGCACAGCAACAAAGCTATGTCAGTGGCGGTTCCACTGTGGACATTAGGGGAATTTTCCCTTTCACATCCGTAAAAAATGGAGATCGCTTATAATGAGCCCCGATTATAACGACCACCTTCATATAACGACGGAATTTTTACAAAAAGTTTGATTTCCCATTTTATTTATTTTTTAAATTGCTCGTTAAATCCGGGGTCCAAAAAAGGCTTGTTCACTAAAAGCAGTTAAACTGTCTTGCGCTTAATCATTATACCAAACAAAATCCATATTTTCCTCGCTATATCCAGAAACTCGCTAAATGCGGGCTCGTTATGAGTCAGTCCTACTGCATTTTATGTTCTCCCCCACCCCCAAAAAAATTAACTCTCTCTCTCTCTCTCTGAATCCGCCTCTAGCTACATGACAGTAGACATTAACATTTGAAAGATGTACTAATAGAAATTCGCTAATATAAGGAATATTAATACGAGCAACATAAAAATAGAAGTAACTGTTGTGAACGCAAAGAGGGAGGGAGAGAGAAAGAGAGTTTACGAAAGAGAAACCTTCAAATTTTGCAATCCTAAAATATTCTCTTCAATGTACTAGAACTAATATATTTTATATGTTACAATGGATGCGAATCACAGGAATTTGAATAGTACGAGGTTTCCATGAAATGCATTATCTGAACTAATTACGATCTGCCTAAGTCGATTATCACCAAGAGTATCAATGATTATAATTTATTGAGCTTGACCAGTTACCATAGTTAAATAGACGCGAAAGTTCCAACGTTGGTATATATATGAATCAGAGATTAAATTTACTTAAGAAAACCTGCCACATATAACGACATTGCTTCCGCCAGCCTGGGAAGTTGTGACTATGCAAGTGGGGCGTATCATGCCGGTTCGCTACATTGCTTTTACTCCTTTCTTCTCCCACAAAAATGTTTTCACAACTAGTTAGCCATAAAAACACCTACAACTCATTTCCAGGAAATAGTGATATCACACGCACAACTTTCTCATAAAAACACCAGATATAAATAAAGCCATATGGTCTATAACAAACTAGCAGACTTTCCACCAATATATTGCAATTTTACGGGCAAAAACTGTCGAGAAAGACAGCTTAGTGAACACACACACATATACATCCAATCGCTATATAACCTCTTAAGGGGGCAAAATTGAGCATCGCCTATTACGCCACCCCAGACTAACCAATCACGGTGCAAGCCAAAGCATTCCAAGAAAACTTTTGAAATCGAACCGACATCACTCTAGCTCTGTCTTTTAATCCCTATACACGCATTTACTATTACCGTAAAAAAATGAAATCCAGAAACACAAACCCGATCAATACGGCGCCAGGGCGTGGTTTGCTTCACGCCTAAATGTTTCTACGTGATACAGACGAGTATGTTCCTTTCCTGTAATGCTCTCTTTATCATCCTCCTAATAAAAAAATCGATTGCGGTTCTTACCCACGAATGTTCATCGTCTCCATTTACCTGTATTCGCCAATATCTCCAGAAACAGCAATCTTCTGAAAAGTCTCCGCAGTGTTCTAATCGTATCCATAGCAAATCTATAGGCAACATGCCCTGCGGTGGAAAAATCTGTACCTATTTCAAATCTTCTCATTCTTATTAATACAGCAAGGTTGAACGAAAATGACTTATTTGACTACATTACCCTTTCCCAGCCATTTCGGTTGTTATTACACGATTCAATATTCTCGAACTTACTTCAGATCTTTTATCTTGCTAAACGCAGACAAAACTAATATATGTATATGGATAAGTCAATTTTTTCTACTGTAACCCAGACGACTTAATGCACAGCCTACTACGAACTATGATTTTAAATTCGAATTACTTATGTTTGTAAGAAATGTGGACACACGTACAAGATAGCTATGACACTGCAAAAAATTCCTTGCATGATGAAATATACTAAAAAATATAAAGAACAAATTTTAGAACACAACTTTAGGATTGATTACACTGAAATATAATTTTACAAAAGCAGTAAATTTCATAAACAAGTTCTCGTTAATTAGCTCTTTAACTGGACTTAGGCGGAAGAACGAAAAATTTGAATGGAAGGAAGAACAGCAAAAAGCGTTCATAGAATTGAAATACAATTTGACAAGTTAACTAATATTGGCATTGTATAATCCAAATGCTGAAACCGAGGTACATACTGATGCCAGTTCTATTGGAACGGCGGGAGTGTTATTACAATTAGGAGAAGATAAAAAAAAGGCATCTTGTTTATTGTGTGAGTAAAAAGACAACCGAAGCGGAAAAGAAATATCACTCAAGTAAATTAGGATTGATGGCAATAGTATGAACATTGGATAGACTGCGCGAATATTTGATTGGAATCGAATTTACAATAGTTACTGATTACCAGGCATTAGTGTATCTCAATGTTAAAAGATCACTGAGTCCCCAAATAGCTCGACGGTCCAATCTAATTCAAGAATACAACTTTAATATTAGGCATAGGGCAGGAATGAGAATGGCTTACGTAGGTGTGATGAGTAGAGCGCCTGTGCCAAACTGCGAGGGTACTGTAGATGTAATTAGTAATTACCGAAAATAGTCTAGAGATATGCCTGACACTAAGTGTGGATGACCAAATATTGATGATTCAACACGCTGATGCGGAAATATGTAATTTCATCAACCCTTTGCCTACCAAGTCCCAAAATTTTAATAAATTTTCTCATACCCTTAGTTACCGACGTATAGACCGAAAGCTAGTTTTCGAAGTGGACTGGTCCAAGCTCCCCTCTCTGCACACCCGTTATATGTGT
>QLNU02015270.1:124729569-124762180 GCA_006491805.2 Dysdera silvatica
TGGTGGTGCAGTGTGGTAAGGTGTTCGTCTGGTGCTCCGTTAACTCAGATTCGACTCCCAATTCTGCAAAGGACACTTACTTGGAGATCTCATAAAGATCACACTGCTCACTGTAGTCCGGGGTTTGGTTTCCTAGGCCTTAAGAGGTTCGGATTCCTCTGAAAACAGTAGGTCCCGGCACAGCATGACCATTGTAGTCCTTGAACCGTAAAACCACAAACAAACAATGTATATATATATATATCATCATCATCATATTCAACCATTATCTATCCACTGCTGGATGAAGGTCTCTCCAAATGCTTTCCACACAAGTCTATCCTGGGCCATTCGTTTCCACGTCACCCCAACCTGTTTTCTTATTTCATCCACCCATCTAGTTTGAGGACGTTTTCTAGGTCTTCGGTGGTCTCTTGGAATCCAGTTCAGAATTTCTGTTGTCCATCGTTGATCAGTTCTTCTTGCAATATGCCCAGCCCATCGCCATTTCAGCCCTTTTACTTTAACAATGATGTCCTCTACTCTAGTTTGCTCTCTCACCCAAGTGTTTCTTTTTCGATCTCTCCTAGTTATTCCAAGCATGCACCTCTCCATGCTCCTTTGCGTTGTCTGTAACTTTCGTATTGCTCCAACTGTTAGACTCCATGTCTCTGATCCATAAGAGAGGACTGGCAATACACACTGGTTGAAGACCTTTCTTTTTAGACACAAAGGCAATTTCCCCTTCAGGATAAAACTGTTTCTTCCAAATGCACTCCAGCCAAGTTTAATACGTCTGTTGAGTTCTTTCATAATGTTGCCATCCATTGAAATCAGCTGGCCAAGGTAAATATATGAATCAGCAATTTCTAGCTCAATGTTGTCAACTTGTATTTTTGTTTCCTCTACAAAATTATTGAACATGATCTTAGTTTTTTGTAGGTTCATCTTGAGTCCAACTTCTTTACTTCTAGTTGAGAGCTCCTGTACCATGTCTTGGAGTTCTGATGGGTTCGTTGAAAAAATAACAATGTCATCAGCAAACCGCAAATGATTTAAATATTCACCATTTATTTTTATTCCCTTGTTATTCCAATTTATCAGCTGAAAAATCATCTGTAAAGCTGAAGTAAAAAGTTTTGGAGAAATGGTATCTCCCTGCCTCACCCCTTTGCCAAGTTTGATAGTTTTGGTATCTTTATGTAACCGAAATTTTGCACTTGCATTTTTATACACACGTTTCACCATGTCAATGTACACATCCTCAATGTCTGTTGATCTTAAAGAGTTGATGACTGCTGATGTTTTAATAGAGTCAAAGGCCTTCTCATAGTCAATAAATGCAACACACAATGGAAGTTCATATTCATGTGTTCTTTCAATTAATTCTCTTAATACTTGAATATGGTCCACTGTACTGAATCCACTTCGAAATCCAGCTTGTTCTCTTGGTTGAGCTGCATCTAATTTTTTCTGCAGGCGATGTGTTAGCACTTTTGTGAAGATTTTATAAATAGCAGGTAACAAGCTAATTGGTCGGTAATTTTTCAAATCCTCTTTATCACCTTTTTTATGCAAAAGAATTACTGTTGCAGAATCCCATTGGTTTGGTATGTTACCGCTGTTAAGACATTTGGTAAAGAATTTTGCAAGTATGTCTTCTACATATTCTCCAGCTTCTTTTAGGATATCTAATGTAATACCATCATCGCCAGGGGCTCTTCCTTTCTTCATACTTTTTATTGCAAATGAAACTTCTTCTTTTAAGATTTTAGGAGCTGTTCCTTCGACTATTTCAGTGTCTTCGTTTAATCCACTGTTACTTTCATATAGTTTTTTGTAGAATTCTTCAACTCTTCTAAGTATTTCTTCCCTATTTCTTGTTACGGTGCCATCCTCTCCTTTTAATGCAATGATGTGTTTCTTCCCAACAGATAAACTTCCTTTAACAACCCTAAGGCTCTTGTTATTTTCAATGGCCTTCCTTACTAACTCACAATTGAATTTTCTTATGTCTTCTTTCATGCTTTTGCGCAGAGTTTTACAAAGTTCTATGTACTCAATCCTGGAACTGGTATTTCGATTGTCCACCTTCATATCTCTTCGCCTTTTCATGAGCTGTTTCGTCTTCTCAGATAATTTGCTATTGTGCTTTTTACAGGTTACACCACCAATTTCCCCAGCAGTTTCAACTATTGTCTTAACAATGTTTTCATTTGCTTCTGAGATATCACTTTCATCAATAAGTCCTTCCAGTGCAGAAAAGCGATTTTTTAATTCCAACTTGAATGCCTCGGTATTTTCTTTTAATTTCTTTAAATCCACCCTCTTACTTACTTGTTTCCTAATGAGCTTCTGTCGTTCTAATTTAGTATTTAAGTGCACTTTACATCTCACCATTCGATGATCACTTCCAGTATTAAATCTGTTCAGTACACTGCAATCTTCAATAATTGATTTCTTGTTTGCCAGGATATAGTCAATTTCACTAGTTCCCCCATTTGGGTGTTTCCATGTCCATTTTCTTTGCGGTTTCTTCTTAAAAAATGAATTCATGATGCTAAGGTTTTCAGCTTCTGCAAATTCGATGAGTTGATCGCCACGTTCATTCCTTTCCCCATATCCGTATTTACCAACCGATGTCTCTCCTTGTTCCTGTTGTCCAATTCTTGCATTGAAATCCCCCATGATGAGCTTGATATGTTGTTTCCCTTTGGTGTGTAACTCTTTGATTTCTTCATAAAATTCTTCAACCTCTTCGTCGGTATGGCTTGATGTTGGTGCATATACCTGTACTATTTGAAGTTGGTATCGCTGGGTTAGTTGAACAACGAGCCTCGCTGCTCGATCTGATGTACTTTCAACTTCCAGAAGACAGTCTTTAATTCTTTTGTTGATTAAGAAGCCAACACCACTTGTTCTTCCAGTTTCCGTTCCTCTATAATAAAACAAATGTCCACTTTTAAGTTCCACCAACTCTTCACCTTTTCTTCTAACTTCACTGAGTCCTACAATGTCCCATTTGATCTTGTCAAGTTCTTCTTCCAATTCCTGAAGTTTTGCTTCAGAAGCAAGGGATCGTCCATTATACGTTGCCAAGGTCAATAACAAACGGCAGCCTGGGCCATTCCAGTGATTCTTAGCACCCCCTGCTTTCATGCCACACTGACCGCTGCCTTGATCAGGAGCACTCCAGCACCTGGAGACTAGGGGCCATGGTTTCTGGTGTGTCAACATAATGGAGGAATTAGCCATAATTTCACCACGCTGGCTAGACGGGTTGGTGAATTAGCCCTCCCCTTCCGCCTTTCTATCCGTGCAGCAAATATTAATTTGCCACATAAATAGAAAGCTCAGCCTGCACCACTTGAAGGCGGGGTAGGACACTAGGTTACTGGCCTGGCCGGTTCCACACATCGTCACATACGTTCAGCGTGTGGGTCTCCTTCCAGTTAGATACCAGCAACCCTTGCAGCCAGTTACAGCTGGAGGCTTTTTAATTTGTATATTTTCTGTATTTAGTTGATATTCTTGTTCAATCAAAACAGAGTTTCACCAGGAGATTCCATAACAAAACAGTTATTTTGATACTGGCATAAGGTTTAAAAACACGACATTTCGGGAGCCAACTGCTCCCTTTGTCAAGTGAAGGCAGAACGAAGAGTTCGTGAAAGTCCTAAGCTTATATACCCGCATGTTGGGAATCCCCATCTGACGCCATTTGGTGCGGAGCATTTCCAGCTGGGGAAACCCCAATCGGGGAAACCCTCGCCGGGAAAGCCCCCGCACCCGACGATGTCAGATGAACACCCCCAACTCGAGGTTTTGCAAAAATCCTGTAAGGTTCTGGTAGAGGTTTTGCGATGTTTATTGCACGACTCCTCAAACCGTAGGTTTCCCATGATTCCAGAAAAAGTCTACTCCCCAGATTCGTCACATTCTGATGTAATATTTTCATCGAATGCCAATCTGGTTCGTGACCCTCCCTGAAGACATGTTCAGCCAACTGGTTTGAATTGTCTCCCCTAGCTACCGCACGCATATGCTCCTTCCCTCGTAGACGTATCGATCTTCCCGTCTGTCCAACATACACCTTGTCACAGTCTCCACACGGTATTTGGTAAATAGCACCAGATTTTTCCTCCTCAGGGACGCGATCCTTAACTTTAAGTAATAGATCACGCAGGGTGTAGACAGGTTTGTAGTAGGTCTTAACATTCACACAACTGAGAATTCGAGACAGCTTTTCTGAGACACCCGCCACATATGGCAAAACCACTGATGTCTTCCTAGTCTCATCCTCTACATTCCTGTTTCCACCACTAACACCACATTGGTTACGAGCGATAAATTTGCGCGGGTAACCGTTCTTTTTCAACACTCTTTTATTGCGTCGTAATTCAACATTGCGAAGGTCATCAGTACAACAGTGTGTAAAGTCTCGTCGGTGCAAGGCTCTAATGACAGATGCTTTGTGTGATGCCGGGTGATGAGAACGAAAGTCGAGATTCCTATCAGTATGCGTTGGTTTCCTAAACACCGTAGTCAACAGTCGCCCATGCCCATCTCTATTTATCCGAACATCTAAGAAGGGTAATGAAACGCAATCTTCTTCCTATAACGTAAATTGAATATGAGGGTTCAAGCTGTTCAAATAGAGATGAAAATCAGCAACTGAAGACCTTGGTAGGATAACGAAAGTATCATCGACGTATTGCTTCCACACCTTGACACAGTAAGTACACTCATCTAAAGCACTGTTTTCAAACGTGTCCAAGCACAAATTTGCCACCACACTCGAAACGGGTGACCCCATCGCCGTACCTCTTTTCTGTCGGTAAAATCTTCCCTTGAAGCCGAAAACCGTGGAATTCAAGCAGAACTCGAACAGGCAATATATCTCTTCCGGACTAAGGCTAGTTCTTTCTTCCAGGCTTCCATCATGCCTCAGTCGCTCCAACGCTGCTGATACCGCCAAATTTGTTGGAATACAGGTGAAAAGTGAAACAACACTAAAAGGCACCATAGCATCATCGGGAGCGATTTTTACGTTTCTGATAGAAGAAATAAACTCCTCAGAGGTAGACACCGACTGTCCAGAGGGTCCAACAAGAGGAGATAGTATACCTGCAAGATATTTAGAAAGTGCATATGTTGGCGAACTACAAAAACTCACAATAGGTCTAAGAGGAATATCGTGTTTATGGACTTTTGGGAGTCCATAGAACAGCGGTATTCTTCCAGACGAACAACGGAGTCGCGAGTAAAGTTTCTCATCCAGTTTCGACTCTTTGTGAAGTTTTAGCAGGCAACCATTCATCTGCCTCTCAATACAACCAGTAGGGTCTTTATCTACAACGGAATAGGTATCGCCATCATTTAAAAGTGACATTACTTTATCATCGTAAACCGACCTATCCATCACAACAGTAGTACGACCCTTATCTGCCGGTAAGACCACAACCTTTTTACTGTCTCTGAGGGCTTTCCGCTTAGGAACAGAAAGATTGTCCACAAGTGCCTTACGTTCAAATAACACTCTCGAAACCTCCATGCGCACTTCAGCACACCTATCCTCCGCCATGTTCCACAAGGCCGGTTCAATAGCCGAAAGGATTTTTGAAACCGGAATCGACGAGGGTGTAGGTGCAAAATTCAAACCACGTGATAGCACAGAAGTTTCACAATCACTTAGGCGTCGCTTAGAAAGATTAAGAACCCAACGGGAGTCCATTCGACCACTGTTCCTGCAGTAGTTTCGTTTGTACTCCGTTCTCAATCTCTCAAGCTTTTCCTTTTGAACACCACGAACTCTAGAACGAGTAGTTGCTTCTTCTCTTTCAGCTTCAACCAAAACACGGGAGAAGGTTTCAGAGTCGAGAGCAGTTTCCAGACTAGGTTCAAAAGATACCAACATCAGGCGCGTACGATTAATCATGTTATGACAATGACCAATCCGTGCAGACAAAACTTGAAACTTGCGTTCTTTGCAATGTTACGTCCTTCAGTCGTAAAGACAAGGGGTTTCACACGCAAAGCCTTAGGCACCACTTTCTCCGATTTACAACAGTGATTGAAAGTCAGATGTTCTTTAAAGCGGACAATTCTACATCTCTCTTTAATGTATTTCCTAACACGGCTTAACATAACCTGCCCGTAAGAATTTCTAACGAAACAATACAGAGTTTCACCAGGAGATTCCATAACAAACAGTTATTTCGACACTGGCGTAAGGTTTAAAAACACGACGTTTCGGGAGCCAACTGCTCCCTTTGTCAAGTGAAGGCAGAATGAAGAGTTCGTGAAAGTCCTAAGCTTATATACCCGCATGTTGGGAATCCCCATCTGACGCCATTTGGTGCGGAGCATTTCCAGCTGGGGAAACCCTCGACGGGAAAGCCCCCGCACCCGACCATGTCAGATGAACACCCCCAACTCGAGGTTTTGCAAAAATCCTGTAAGGTTCTGGTAGAGGTTTTGCGATGTTTATTGCACGACTCCTCAAACAGTAGGTTTCCCATGATTCCAGAAAAAGTCTACTCCCCGGATTCATCACATTCTGATATAATACTTTCATCGAATGCCAATCTGGTTCGTGACTCTCTCTGAAGACATGTTCAGCCAACTGGCTTGAATCGTCTCCCCTAGCTACCGCACGCATATGCTCCTTCCCTCGTAGACGTATCGATCTTCCCGTCTGTCCAACATACACCTTGTCACAGTCTCCACATGATATTTGGTAAATAGCACCAGATTTTTCCTCCTCAGGGACGCGATCCTTAACTTTAAGTAATAGATCACGAAAGGGTGTAGACAGGTTTGTAGTGGGTCTTAACATTCACACAACTGAGAATTCGAGACAGCTTTTCTGAGACACCCGCCACATATGGCAAAACTACTGATGTCTTCCTAGTCTCATCCTCTACATTCCTGTTTCCACAACTAACACCACATTGGTTACGAGAGATAAATTTACTCGGGTAACCGTTCTTTTTCAACACGCTTTTGTTGCGTCGTAATTCAACATTGCGAAGGTCATCATTACAACAATGTGTAAAGGCTCGTCGGTGCAAGGCTCTAATGACAGATGCTTTGTGTGATGCCGGGTGATGAGAACGAAAGTCAAGATACCTATCAGTATGTGTTGGTTTCCTAAACACCGTAGTCAACAGTCGCCCATCCACATCTCTATTTATCCGAACATCTAAAAAGGGTAATGAACCTCTATCTTCTTCCTCTAACGTAAATTGAATATGGGGGTTCAAGCTGTTCAAATAGAGATGAAAATCAGAAACTGAAGATCTTGGCAGGATAACAAACGTTTCATCGACGTATAGCTTCCTCCAGACCTTGACGCAGTAAATTCACTCATCTAAAGCACTGTTTTCAAATGCCTCCATACACAAATTTGCCACCACACTCGAAGCAGGTGACCCCATCGCCGTACACCTCTTCTGTCGGTAAAATCTACCCTTGAAGCCGAAAACCGTGGAATTCAAGCAGAACTCTAACAGATAATAACAGATAACTCAATATTTAACATTGAGTCAATGTAAACCCTATAATTTCAACTGCATATTTCTCAAAAACCTGACTTGGTAGAGCATTTCTAATGCCAGATTCAAAATCAGGGGGCTGAATTCTTTAAGAAATACTAGGTTGCATACCAGAAGCAGACAAAAAGTTAAAATTTGTTGATTAGTGCAATTTAAAAAACGATGAAAGAAAATTAGAAAGATTTAATCGAAAGGTTTATAGAAATGTTATAAAGAGCTTTTAAAAACAGTAAAGTAATGAAATAAAATTAGAAAATTTAATCGAAAGGATTATAGAAACGTTAAATTTAAGAAAATTAAAATACGGAAAGTAATTATTATATGTATAGAAAAAAATAAGAAAAGCGTACTTGCTTTGTTAGAAGACACGGTGAAGCGGTGAATAAATTATGTCGAACGTTGACTGAAATACGTTGGGTCAATGGAAACTCGATCGTAGGTCTTTTCTAGATAGGGGCTGGGGAGAAAGTGAAGTCCAAAGCCGATGCTTGATAGAAATATGATTAGTATTACCACTAAGAGAGCTGTGACTGGAAGTTAGTCACATGAAAAAAATAGCCAAATAGCGATTTTTAAAATATTGCGACATACGCGAGACAACTTTATAGTGGAAAAATCTAGCTAGAAAAGAGCGGAACCGGTAATTGTGTCATAACCAATTCTGCATCTCTGCGAACCCCGTTTTGTAATTGTCCCCCCCATTGATTTGCTGACAGAATGTCTGGAACCAAACCTAACGTGAAAATTCACGTTAGACTTGGTTGGAAAACGCTGATAATTGTGAGAAACGAAAGTGAGAGCTTGACTGGGGTTGAAATGAAATCACCAATCATAGAGTATACTTTAAAATAAGAATTTGAATGTGATTGAAATTATCTAATTACAAACTTGTAATTATTTAAAAATCATAATAAGACAATAACGTTTAGCCGCTTTTGCCATGTATTTAGTCTCAAAATCTTAAAATTAATCTAGCGGATTTAATTCCGTGTTAAATTTAATTTTATTAGACAATGTATAATCATGAATCTAACATTCGTGAACTGTAAGAAAAATTAATTTAAATAAAATTAAATAAAAAAGTTAAACAAATATTGAAAAAAAAAATTGTGGAAACATAAAAATCAAAAACTTTCGATCAAAAAAAAAAGAGAAGAAAAACCAACTCACGATTGAAAAAAAACAAAAATTAAAAACTTTCGATTAAAAATTTTTTTTGATTAAAATAAAAATTTAAAAACTTTTGATTAAAAAGTTCGGTGTCCAAAATTTACCCATTATAATGGCTTTATACAATAATTTTCACCACCCATGTATAAATAGCTCAAACTAGAGATTTTTGTTTTTGGAGAAAAAGAGGCGCCGTCCTCATCCTGGACTCGAACCAGGGTCCCTCCGTTGAGCCTGAGTGTCTTTACTGCTAGATGAAAGAGAAGAGAAACAGCTTTCTCTCTTTCTCCGTATATAAGGATGTAAGATATTATTACCCTTCTCAGGGATAACACAATTGCCAAATAATTGTCAACACAGAAAGCCTCCGGGGCGAATTTTTGTGAGGCTTCGCGGAGGAATTTATTTTTACTCAATAATTTTCGACACCCACGTAGAAACAAGCTCAAACTAGATCTGTTTTTGTTTAGGAGAAAAAGAGACACCGTCCTCATCCTAGGTGAGAACACCAAAAGTCACCCCTGTTTGGTGGCCTTTGTTACCCCGTACAGGGAATAAAAATTAACTAAAAAAAAAAAGTAAAAACAAAATGGAAATATAATCTAAGAAGTATAACAACCGTAAGAGTATTGTTTGAGGTTATGTTTAAAAATGATTTTAGTGAATTTAATTTAAAAATGTGATTTTGGCGATGAAAGATATGGACAAACAGTTATTTTGACACTGGCGTAAGGTTTAAAAACACGACGTTTCGGGAGCCAACTGCTCCCTTTGTCAAGTGAAGGCAGAATTCTGCCTTCACTTAACAAAGGGAGCACTAGGCTTCCGAAATGTTGTGTTTTTAAACCTTATGCCAGTGTCAAAATAACTGTTTGTTATGGAATCTCCTGATGAAACTCTGTATTGTTTCGTTAAAGTTATGGACTGTATAAATTTATGACGAAATTATCCTAAATACAAATAAAGGTTTATAAACTTAATTTTAGAACATACACACTATTAAAATATGTGGCCCAAAGCTTCGTCAAAATATGGAATTGATGGCATGAAAGTTAACAATCAAACTCAAAACAGTGTTGCCAGAATCAGTGTCCGAAATTTACCCAGCATAGTGGCTTAAGTTACCTTAGCGAATTAAGTAGCCCGGATATATGATAAGTGTTTGTATAATTTCTCATAACATTTTTCTCAAAAATGCACGTTTCTTTTTAATCAGCTCTATTTTCTTTGCACTGTTCTTTTCCTTTCTTTTATTATTTTGTTCTGTATTGTAACTAGGACCATATCCTATTGTGTCGAAATAATCATGCATGTAAGTAAGTAATAAATTAACTTGTCGTTGAGTTCCACCAGAAACTCATTGAACGTGAACACCATTCTGTTATTTCTATTTCGTTTCATAATCCTTTAATGAGTGAGAGCACAAATTATGGGTGTCACTATATACGTGATAGATTAGGAAATCAATAACCAAGTGCCATGATCGAATTTGGATTTAGGATAATGGATTAATAAATATATCATACGAAAATTTTTTGGTAGACATTTTATTACTGCAAATTAACCAGTATGTCGTTAACGTATAAATTTAGTGTCTGTGAAATAATATTTACGCGTATAGAGTTAGATCATTTATCCAAGCCTGGTTTTGTAAATGAGCATATTGAGGAAGCATCCATGATTGTAAAAATTTAAAAGCAAAGCCTCTTTTCTACTTTTTTCTTTTAATTAAAATCTCTTTATTGCGTTGACTTTTATTGATTCGTTTTTTCTGAAAAACCCCCACCCTTCCTCGATAGCGCAAAAAAAACCATTTTTTTCGTCGTCAAATAAATAAATTTATTTATAAAATACTATATCGTTATTTGATCTCATAATAGAAATAAAATACAGGGTACCAGGGAGGAAATTACATAAAAAGGTTAAACACTGGTAAAATAGCAATGAAAAAGATCACTCAAGCTTTCGGACGCATCAGCAGCAGTCCTTCATCAGGAGTAATGACGATGTTATGTTTCTGTCTCTTTTTTATACTTGAAATTTCTGGAAAACCCTTCATCAGAGTAGTCCCGCAGAATGGAAAAACCCAATGAGAACCAATGGGAGGCCTCCAATAGAATCATGGAAGAACCCCAATAGGGACCAATGAGAAACCTGTACTGCGGGGCACCTAATTTGGGGATGTCCCATACATTTCAGAGTAAGAGTTGTTTATAAGTTTCTGGAAGTGGTTGTGATGTATTAATGGCTTTCCCGTGTAGTTTGTAAGTTTCCCAAGATTCTAAGAAGAGTCTACTATTCTTGTTTGTGATGTGACGGTGTAGTATTTTTGTTGAGTCCCAGTCGGGTTCGTGTCCGTGTTGTAAAGCGTGTTCTGCCAGACGTGAGGCTATGTCTCCTTTCGCGAGTGCTTGTTTGTGTTCTTTTTTTCTTGTTTTGATCATTCTTTTTGTTTGTCCTATGTAATGTTTGTTGCAGTCTTTGCATGGTATTTGGTATATGGCGCCTGTGAGATCTTCTGGTGGAACTGGGTCTTTAACTTTTGTAAGTTGTTTGCGAAGTGTTGTGACAGGGGAATAGAATGTTTTGATATTTGCCTCTTTAAGGATGCGAGAGATTGTTTCGGAAATGCCGTGAATATATGGAATAGATATGCGGGTGTGAGATGTATTGTTTAAAGATGTACTATTGGGTCTACAGTTTCTGAGAATGAATCGTTTAGGGTATCCATTATTTTTAAGTGCCGTGTGTATGTGTTTTGTTTCTGTGTTTGAAAGTGTTTCATTACTGCAGTGAGAATTCGCTCTAAGACTTAATGTTTTAACAACGGAAGCTTTGTGGCATGTTGGATGATGCGATTTAAAATCGAGATATCTGTCTATATATCTCATAATAATGCACATAAGTTCATCATAAATGTCTTGGTCTTATTTCGGGTGAGAATAACTCGAATTAATTTCTCGAACTATTCGTCACCTGTTTTTTCTGAATACCTAAAACTTTCATATATTTGTGTTCTATCATTCTTTCATACATTTTTATCAATATATAGTATTTACATATAAAAGAATAAACATCTATAAAATATACGTAATAATTCTGACATAAACATTTTTTAACTAAAACTATAGCTTTTTTGTTGCAGGAGAAAAGGCGGTATTTTTCCCGAACCAGAGTAGAACTAGTGTTACTCGGTTGAGCCCGGAGTGCCTTAACCGCTAGGCCAGTGGGGACAGAAAAGAAGCTCGTTTTCTCCATATATATACATACATATATTTATATATAATAAAGTTTTAAAAAAATCCCTCTGCCTGTCTTTAACATTCAAATGGGCCGCGACCATTGGTGAGTCGCAAACTGGTTTTTGTTGGAAACTGTTCATTGTAACTGCAAAAAATCGGAAAATTGATTAAAATTTTTTTAAAACAACAGTATAAATAATAAAATTAAAACACCTTGATGGTTATAAAACCAAATAAGTAGGTCGCAAATCTGTGTCACTCTCGAAATGTGAATAGCGGTTTTAAAAAATCACTTTATACATCTCTTACTAACTTACTGGATGGTGGGTTTGAATCTCTCAGAAGCCAGGGTTATTTATTTGTAAACGTATCATGATTCGGAGGTTTAGTTAAGCCGGCGGTCCCGTCTCAGGCAGCCCATCGTGTAGCTTTGGTATGTAGAACTACCAAAATAAACAAACTTTATATATATATGCCTACATTATAAATATATGCACTACTGAGCATGCTAGTACTCTGGTCGTAACTTCTTCCGTCGTAGAGCCACATTGTGGATTTTTACTGTCTGTGATAAAATGGCTCAACTTACATATCGTATTAACGTCCCTTGGTAAAGGCGTCAGCCTGGCAATTAACAACTGTGCGTAGGGATTCGAATTCCCATGGTTTTTATATATCTTGTAATTCAGAATTTACGCAAAGCCGGTGGTCTCGTCTTAGATAGCCGAAAATGAACCTTTGGGACGCAAAACATAAAAAAAAGCAAACGAACAAATGTAGAGTGCTAATACGTTGCATTCGATACACAGAATTAATTTTCGCTTATTTAATAGCTATAATTTCTACTATTTCATGGAGTGGGTGTTGCAGCACAGCAAATGCAAGTTAAATGTAAATTTATTTGGCATAACACATCCATTCCTACAATTCTTGGACAATTTATATTTTCAAGCACATAAATGTTGGTGTTAATGCTGTTTCCGTCTATGATTATGTCTGTATTAAAAAATCCTAGAGGTGTTATTGCTTCTTTCCCAATTCCTACTAGAGATATGCTGTTACAGAATAAATTTAGGGATCCAATTAATTGATAGGAGTCTTTTTTCATCATTGTAACTTCACTATCCGTATCCAATAAGACTTCAAATTGTTTATCAAAAATATTTATGTTCTTTTGGATTTGAATGGAAGTGTGATTTATATTTCTGTTTTGTGACCATGAATTTTTCTCCGAACAGTTATTTGCATTATGGCCAAAATTGACATTTGAAACAGCGAAGACCTTCACTTTTATATTTGCATTCGCTTGATTTATGTCCTCGATCGGAACAGTTATAGCAGATGAGGTTTTGATTATTATTCTTATTTTATGGGATAGGAGAGAATTGGTGTTTAACTTCTGTTGAATCTTTAGTGATGAATGTTTTTACATTTTCTCTTTGATTTCGAGTTTCATGGTGTGTTGCGTACTTTTTAAGTTGTTGCCGGGCTGTTTCATAGCAATCAAGTTTATTAACTAAATAGTCTATTTTCTTTATCTTTGGCCATTCATCCACGAAATGCTCACGAATCTTAGTGGGTACTTTCTTTTTTATCTGCTCTGTTACTATTAGTTCTTTTAAGTCTTGAAAATTATTTATGTCTAACCCTTCAATCCATTCTTGAAAAAAATTACTTAGCTCGAACGCATAATCCTTCCACGTGGACGTACTCACTTTTTTATGTGACAAGAATTTTAATTGGAATTGTTGTGGCGTTAGTTTAAATCGTTTAAGTAGTATTTGTTTTACATGGTCATGATCATTTGCCACTTTAGCTGGTTCTCTCGTTATTAGTTGAACTATTTCTAGTGGAATTAGACCTAATAAGTATGCTACCCATTCCTCTTTGGGAATGTTAATGCGGTCTATTTTGTCTTTCAAAAAGCCTTAGATAAATACTCAATTCGCCGTTCCCATCAAATCGATTTTATGAGTTTGAATAAATCATTGTTTGCCACTTTTCTTACAGGATAACTATGAACATTTTCATTAGGAATTTGGGTATTTGCGGCAGCTACTAATTCTGTTTTTTTTTTTCAAGCTCAAATTCACGTTGGATTTTTAAGTCTTCTGTCTGTTCTAGTCTCTCAGTAATTATATTTTCAAGTACTAATTTGGCGAACTCTTCATCATAATTTTGGGCATTTACAATTACTGATTTTAAAGTCGCAATTTTAGGTTTCTCGGGAATAGTAAGCCCTAACTCTTCTACCAATTTAATCAAATCATCTTTACGCGCTTTAGCTAGGGACGACATTCTAAAAGTTTTGAAAGTAATTTACAGTTTGTCCACGTCACTTCCAATGCCAGTGTTTCTTCATCCAGTAAATGTCGTTGTCCTTGTTTGTCCAACAAATGTTTTCATCAAGTCTTGAATGTCTTTCATGTCACTATGGCACACACACAACACAAACATTCCATCGTCTGTAAAAAATGGTTATACAATTGATCACGCCATCTGCACAGCTCAAGGATCGTCTTTATCCAGAGTCTTCTCGTCGTCCCGTCATTGTTTTACCAACGAAGTTCGCTTCTTTTTTTCAAACGTTCAATTTTTTAACGTATAACTATTTATGTTTTAGTTCATCCCGGCCAAGCCCCCATTTGTGGGACTTACACTTTATCATGAAGCGCTACGAAGAACTCTATGGATAAATATTATGTCCTTTAATGAATAAAGCAACTACTTCACACAATTACAACGTTGTGTCTTCTACATTAAAGCACATAACACAAATTATCCTAATTCTTCATAAGTATATCGTCGCGGTGGTAATATCTGCTATATTCCTATATCATCGTAAGCGTCGCTGCCCTGGGTCCAACCTCCACCTCGGTTGCTTCACGTCTCAGAAGCTCGTGCTCGGAAGCAAAAAACATTTACAATACTTTTAGTTATTAATATGTAAAGCGAAATCAAATCTTATAGTGATATTTTTGGCACTGCGTATTTTTAACAATCCTGTCAATATCCGGTCTTATTTTTGATATTACAATCCTAAAAGTGTTTCCAAGGTGGACGTCAGTTATTCTGGTCTTAACTTTTCATTTTATCGACTTCATTTTTGAAAACATCTGTTTGGAGACTCATTGACGTACGCAGTGGGGGTTGATAGAGGTTGTAATTACCACTGCAATAAAATTTTGTGTATACATATATGGAGTTGTAGCTTTGTAACTCCAACTGTAAGCCACAACCCTTCACTCCTGCGAACTTTCTATGTTAGCTTATGCGCAGTTGTAAATGCTTCAGAATAGTAACATTTTCAGAGCGTGCAATCTGATGGTTAGGAAGATGTTTTTATCAACATACAGTGGTACCTCGGCACTCGTCGGCTTCGGAACTCATCGAATTCAGTATTCGACGCAATTTAACGAGAAAAAATGCTTCAGCACTCGACGCTTGCTTTGCACTCATCGCAAAACCAATAACCCCGCTCCCCACATGTGGTCGAGGAGCATAGAGAGAGAGGAGCTCAGCACTGAAGATCTGCAGGAACTTCAGAGGGAGGAGCAGCAGTAGACAACGGCTTAGGAATTTCCTTCAGAAGATGAGGGAAGAGAGGAAGTCCCTACTGTACTGCTGAAAGAAATGTATTCTAAGTGGGTTGAATTACAAAATTTTGTTGAAAAGTATCTCCCTGATACAGCTATAACAAACCGACTTGTGGACGTTTATTGATAAAGCGATGTCTTACTTCTGAACACATTTTGAAATGTAGGCAGAAGCAAGTTTTTATTGATAAGTTTCTAGTGAAACTCCCTAATTCGCAGACTCTAGCAGGATTCAGTGGTATTAAGAGATAGAAAAAAGAAGGAACTCCTGTACAAGTGACCGATGTTTTATTGAAAGGAGATTCTCCTTCCAAGTAACGGAAATAACCACTCTAATTTGATCTAGTACGCACGTAATTTTTGTTCTTTTTATTTGTCTTTTTAGTTTTAAAGTTTTGTATAAAACAACAGCCCCATAAATCCATAAATGACGAAGTAAAATACAAAATTTATGTTGTTCAGAAACGGATTACTTCAATTAATTAACATTGTTTCTTATGAGAAAAAATTGTTTGGTACTCGTCGGGCCTTCTGGAATAAATTAACGATGAGTACCGAGGTATTACTGTATTTAGAATAGAATTTGACGAGCCCTAACTTGAATTTTTTTTAAATCACTGTTGCATTGCAAATCGATAAAACTACTCCTAATGCCCATATACGCTAGAAAACTAAAGTAAAACACGACTGAGGGAAGACCGCGTATTACTTTAGTTCTATAGTGTTTTAAGATATTTATTATGAAATATGAAAATGACAACAGAATAAAATATATAGATTTCAGACTTAGAGGGAGCAGGGACGTTATTTTTGTGTGAAACAATTTGTATTTTTTCATGAGCTGGCCGGCCGCATAAAACATGTCGGCGGGACGCATGTGGTCCACGGCCAGCGGATTGAAGACTCCTGGCTTATCTGGTACCTCACAGCTTTTACAGATTCCCTTTTGCACTCCCATCTGGTTTCGGAAATAGGTTTGAAAAAAATGTTGATATGCGATTTCAGAATACTGCATCTTTCACTTGAGCAAGGGAAAACTGTGTACAGTCTTTGCAAAAAGCCAAAAAATGTCTGCGCTTGAGCTAAGTCTCCCAGCACTAGATTCCAGCTATGGCTACCACATGGTACAAAGAATGCAAGAGGATTCAGGTTGAGTAGCCTTCTTTGTACGACGCTCTTTTCCCCCGTGCATGTTATCACCGTTGTCATAACCTTGTCCTCTACAGTTGGCAAGGGACAAGCCTAACTCCTCCAATTTGTTTATTGCGTATTCAGTCAGCTTCTCACCTGTAGTTTTTTCTGCAGTTACAAATTCTACAAAATGTTCTTCAATTTCCGCAGTGTCTTGGTTTGTTATTCTCAGGATGATGGATAATTGCTCAATCCGAGCAATATCTCGAGTACAGTCCAGGATCATTGTGTAGTACTTACTATTTAATGTTTTATCCACTATTTTAGATTTAACATGATTGGCCATTACCTCAATAAATTCATTCTTAATATTTTTAGAGGCATAAGTTTCTGGCAACTCTCTTGTTCATAGCTTGGTGCAAGTATTCTCGAAAGGTTGGGTCGAATAGTGCAATTAATTTAACTAAATCCAAAAGATTTCTACTGGAATTCGAGTCTAACAACCATTTCTCATGCGCTCTGAAAGCCAAATTATGAGTAGCCAGAAACCGGGCAGTGGCTAATAACTACTGATTGATGGGGGGGGGTTAACCCCCATTGCAATGGAAGTTTTGATATTTAACATAAGAATACATGGAATTATTGCTCAGTAACCCACCCTATTGTGCATATAACCCCTTCCTTATGAACTTTTTGTGTACGCGTATGCTTATAACCTTTCTAAAATATCTCTTCAGCGCTGTTGTTTGGTTTGAACCTGAGCCTGAATTTGTGAATCAATAGTTTTTCCACAAGGCAGGCCGTTTTTTAGATTTATCCACTATATCGTGCATTCTTTGTGAAACTTGCTGTTTTCGTGGGACTTGAGCGCATCAGATAGATGCTTCCAGTCACTCATACCTTCATTATATCCAAGAGAATTATTGGGAAGAGGTCTTAGGAAGAATAAGCGACATGCAAAACAGTCGACAGCATCTTTTGACTCTAAATAAACCAACCATCACCTATCTTGCTCTTCACTATTTATCAGTGTTTTTACATAACGAGTGTCTCTAAAATGTCGCCCACTTACATTTTTGGGCTAAAATTTGTTGTAGACTCTCATGGGAACGTTTTGAATTATACTAGTGAGTTCTAAGTCACTTAATTGTTCAGGCCATACAAAAAGGTCACTCAGTTATATGGGTCGGTAAAGCGTCAATTTCCCCATGGAAGTAGAGTTGTAAAAAACCCGGGAATTTTGGACACATTGGAAACTTTGATGGGAAGAAACCAAGATAGCTAGAATAAAGGAGGTAGTGCCATCCTCACCTTTCTCCCTATTGGTCGATTGTGTCGAATCGACCAATAGGAAGAAAGGCGCGGACGGGACTACCTCCTTTATTCTAGCTATTTTCGTTTCTATATTCAAAGTTTCCAATGTGCCCAAAATTCCCGGGTTTTTTACAACTCTACATGGAAGTCCAAGACCGCATCGTTATTCTCTAGTAGCAAATATATAGGTGATGACGAGGATGTCGATTCTGGATACAACACCCCTTTGCTTCCGATTGGGGTGTCACTCTGGCAACTGGGTCTTCCTGCTGCAACGACAGTAACTTCTACTTCTGTCATCGTTTTATCTCAGACGCACGGACGTTGAGATGACAGAGACGTCGACTCTGGGTCCAACTTTTCATTTCTTCTGAAGGGAAATTCACTGAAGTTACTGGGTCTTCTTAGAACGTCCATAGTTTTTGCCAACATTATTGAATCTTGAACATGCACCTGTTCCTCATCTTCAGTAATTTTATCAGACTTTAAATATTTTGTTAAAGAACCACTTAGGTTTTCTTTTAAGTTCTTTCCGTTTCCACTCTTTTTCCATTTTGAAATGCGGGAATCATATTTTCTACCAAAGTCACGATCATGTTAGGTCATTATAACTTAATCTCAAACAAATAAAATCCGCTTTGATTGATAAACTGTATAATTAAAGGTAGCTGGTAACTAGCCACGATATCATTAATAAACCCTTTAAAGTAGTTACAACAAACAAAAACAGCACGAAGGAATCGAGATTCGAAAAGTACAACGTACAATAAATGATTTTACATTTCCACTGACACTGGCCTATGGAGACTGACTATAGTCTTCGTTTGACCAGGAAGTTATACACGCGTAATCAGTGCGTGTTTCATATCAATAGCCGATGAGATAGGGAAGGGACGGAGGGACAGACCTTGCAGGTGCAAAGACTATATGACGGGAGGGAGTAAAAGAATAGTTTTGCCTTCCGTGGTCCGTTGTTAATAACAAGAATCTTAATTTGACAAAAGGATAACAAATGAATAATAAAAACAATAAAGATCATTTTAGCGTTATTAAAATTCGACTAAATTACGTTTACTTTACATAATGAATAGGGGTTTACAATTTAATGACGAACATTTTAAATTGCAGGTGCGTCGGTAAAAAAGGGCCTTGGGCGGTTGCTCGGACTGCCCGTGCCTATGAACCTACGACAGTGGTTCTCAAATAGTTTTTTTTCGAAGGCCACTTTGAATCATTTTTTTCAGTCAGCGGGCCAGAATATATGAAAATAAAACGTCTTACACTCTATATAGACATTGGGGGGAAGGAGCTTATCCTTCCCTAGAAATTTATGATTCAATAAAATAGCATTGAGTTAAGAGCTTTAGCCCCCTCTAGAAAAAATTACCCCCTCCCCCAGAAGAAAATTAACACCCCTAGAAAAAATTTTCGTTTTCTCATATTTATAACCGGGTCAATTTTTATTAGTCGTGGCCGGATCTGAGAATCATTGAAAAGCACTGCCACACGATGATATAATCAGACGTTTTGCCGAGAAGAAAGCTAGACGTCATGCTTTCCATTTAAATACCAGTGTTCGATAGGCTTTTATTTTTTGCTAAAATTAAAATTTATTTCAATAAAATTGAATTTGATTTATTATATACCAAAAAGGAATAATACTTCAATATAAGTTAATATTGTTTAATGTTTATGTTTCAATTTATGAGTTTATTTTTAAACAAAGTTATTGTCAATATAAAAGTTTTGGGCGTATATTGAATGTATCAATTTTTATGTTCTTACCACTGATCGGGGAGGGGGTGGGTAGGTAGGAGAGAAAAAAAAGTAGTATTTGGGCGGAAGAAATAGCCTAAGGGCGATAAAACTGTAAATCCGCCCATGGTAAGATCCTACATTAAATACAATTTACGTAAGGACAACCGCATTACTTACAGCATAATGTACATTTTCAGTATAGATATAGTGCAGATGTATGCAAACACAGAATTTTGGATTTATTAAATTAAAAAACATGGATTGTAATTGAAACATAATTGGAAAATTATATTAGCATAAGATAAGATTTTATTTTAGATAATATTTACATATACGCATTTAAGAAGACGTGTAGATTGTTGGGTCTCGCCTTTTAACCTTTTGGATTGAATGGAACTACGTTCATTTTTTTAAACACATTATTTAATTTAGCAAATTTGGCAATATGATTTTGGCGCCAATGAAGAACTAACAGAAGGAATGAACGTTAGAGAGTGTATTTGTTGTTGTATGCATATTTTACGGCAGTTGTTATCGAAATAATCCCAAAGAAAGAGAGAACGTTTTTATTACAATAATTAGTTGCGCTTTTTTTTACAGTGTGAAAATGAAACCCGTGTAAGTATAAATTTAATATACGTTTTAAAGAGGGCTGTAACCCTAAATCGTAAACGTTTTCGATAATTGGCGATGTGTTTTCATGTCATTAGCGTAACTAGGGTGGGGGGGGGCCCCGCTCAGCCCTACTTATAACCCGTCTTAGTTAAAAGCAAATTTCAAACGAATGCTATGGGTGGACCAGTGGGGGGTGGGAGTTGTACCCAAGCCCGGCGCGACCATATAGGCGAACTTGGCGACCGCCTAGAGCGGTACCACAACAAATTTATTTTTAAATACGTAATAGTGTAGGACGATTAGGATAAATTTGGCCATAAGTAAATGGAATTGAAAGGATTATTTTTGACTAGATGCCTTCACCAGTATATACTTTTCTTTATACATGTCTCTCTTATCTATTTTTTTTTCCCGTACCTTCGGCTTCTTGCTTTTTCACATTAATAAATTTTTCTCCAACCAATTCACGTAACTGCATAACATTTTCCCCATTACTGCTACACAGGCCTGCAGTCAGGTTGAAGGGGCAGTGGGCATATTACTAATTTTCAATATTTTAACAATGTCTTATTATTGTTCTACATATATATATATATATAAATAGCTCGATGGGGCAACTGGAGCCATGCCTCTGCTGGTCCTGGCTTCGCTACAGGCCTGCTGATACCTTTCAGTAGTGAAACAGTTCAGCTGCCATACTAGAGGCAGGGTTGTATCAATTTTGCCCTACACAAAAAAAACTGGGCGGTCTTTTTAAAATAAACTCACTTAATAACCCCCCCCCTAAAAAAAATTCACTTCCCCAATACTGCATATAAAATTATCACAAGCATGTGCAAATTCCGTTTGAGCATGCTGGTGATATCCTAAATTATATCACTAGAATTCTTCATAATGCGCAAATTTATAGGGAATCTTTGAACTTGATAAAACAGTTGATAAAAGTCAGCTGAATTCTATACGTCCTTCAATCGGATGATATAAATTTATCCCCCCTACGCTGTAGAATTATGGCTTCACTTAGCATAAAGTTTGGAATTGGAACCTTACAAGGAAATTGTATTGAAAAGAATGCATTCAGTAATTCAACCATTCCATTATTTACCTGCCATGTTTGGTGCAGTGTAACCCAAATGCTTGTGTGCCATAGAAATCCAAACAAACTATTAATTAGCAAACATAATGAACCCTAAATATAGAGGGAAGCAACTCTCTACTTCTCAAGAAGATGCAGCAGAAAACTGGTTAATCGAAAAATACCGATATGTATTTATTTTATATAAATCGAACACTACGCAGATTAAATCAAACAACAATGTCAATCAATCAACGTTTATTGGCGTAGTGATACCAACGCCGATGGTATGGCGTGATTAGATGGTGAAACGTTCGAAAGAAAATAAATATTTCTGCCTTCGGTGGGACCTGAACCCACGACCTTCCACTTGCCGGGCGGAGGCTCTACCCACTGAGCTACGAAGGACAATATATAATCTCTTTACGAACGTATATATATTGTTGCCAGTTATTTCGCAGAATGGTGTAGTACATAGACTACTATTTAAACCAAATTGCAAAGAGACTGGTATTAAATTGATCGAAATGCACGTTGCAGCATGTCGAACGTTTCACCATCTAATCACGCCATACCATCGGTGTTGGTATCACTACGCCAATAAACGTTGATTGATTGACATTGTTGTTTGATTTAATCTGCGTAGTGTTCGATTTATATAAAATAAATACATATGCTGCAACGGGCATTTACATTATAATGTGTGAGAAAAAATTACAAGAATATTTAAAATCTTTATCAATTAAAACTCTGTTAAAATTGAAAATTGTTAAAAATATCTAAGTTGCCAATAATCCAGAATCGACACTCTATAAATTGTGGACACTATAATCAACCACTACGATTTAATCATGCTTGATTAAATCGATCGAGAATCCACTCTCAATGTTTTGATTTTCACTTTTGAGAAGTTGAAATATCTCAGTCAAAACCATGTCTTTTTTGGCATTTGATTTTCTTTCCACGTATTCGAGTGACGATCGTATCTTTCTTTCTTGGATTTGTAGGTGATAGATAACAGTACCTTTTTATATCCCCACATGTTTGTTCATTTACGCCTGTGCTCTGATGCCGTTCTTTCATAATGTTAATTGTGTCCGTCCGTGACATATGTGTAATTATGTTGCCAAGTTGAAGAAATATATAATGTTTTTAAATACTAGTGCCAATTACTTTTGTAATTATTGCTCCAGAATTACGAAATTTGGTTCACTATTTATAAAGCAAAAAGAAAAACCTATTTAGAAGCACAGATATATATATTTGAATATATTTAATATACAAAATTATTTTTATTAGGTTACTTTGTTGTAATTAATTCATATAGAGAATTTTAAGCAGCAAAATATCAAATTGCGGTTTCTCTTATCATTACATAGTAGTTATGGTTATTTGCTTAAGTTCTATAGGTATTTGTTATGGGCGTAACATTAATCAAGATGTTATGTCTGTAACATTTTCTGTAAAATGAATCGTGGAAGAATTTAATTTATGGCAAATCATTATTTACTTACCAGAAATTATTTTAATATTCATTGATTTTTTTCGTAGTGGTAACTTTTGCTTTCTTTTTATTACGGGTGTAACGTAAAGATTCTAGTAATATAAATTTTAAAACTATTGAAATTTCTTTTTGTCAAAAAATATAATTTTTCCACAGAACTGTAAGATTATATGAGCTATACAAAATTTAGTATCAGTTGATTTCTGTTGTTTGTTTTTCTATTAAAAATGGGCAGGAGAAAAATTAGTTTTGTAAAAACAAATTTTTAGATATTTGATAGTCATATTTCTGAGTGAATTTTTTTTTTTCACTTGAGATACATTAAAAAATGGATAGCATATATAGAAAATAGAGATTTCAAGCTTTGAAATGTTATATGATATAGCTGTATTGATACTGTTTGAAATTTTGACCTCTTGGTTTCACTTTTGGTGGTATTGCCCAAAAGAAGAATATGTCCCCATTTCAAAGCAATCCACTCCAATACTAGTATCAGGAAATCCAAGTATGCTGAATTTCGACCCAATCACATCTTACCAGTCAGTGGTGAAATGCCTCTCAGTGAGTGCATCTGTACGAAACATACAAATATCAATTTCTTGCTGAAGTCATGCAAACTTCATTATGTAATATAATAATAATATCCATAGAAATTGTTAATTCTTTCCTTTTTATTGGGGGGAAGCCAGTTTTCATCAGGATTTTTGATAAATTCTTTTCTGTCTCCTTTCCCCTTAATCCCAGACTTGGAATTTCTAGTTTTCCAGTGCGGTATTGATATTACTCTAAATAAGTAACCCAAGATTAATAGCCTGACATTTTGGTTTGTTATTTTGTCATTTAAGTTATCTTTATTCATCTCTCATGTGTTACTCAACCTTGTAGCTGTCTTGATTATTCCTGTGTTTATAAATAAATTTGTATTCTATTGTAATTGGGATATGTTATGCTTTCCCTTTCTCCCTGTGTATCCATCCATAACACGCTACGTTTCTTAAAAGTGCTGTATTAACTATCTTTTTGAACTGGGTTTTTAGAAGTTTTAGTAGAAAATTTTAAAATAAGAGAAAATTATTTACTTGAGCACCACATAAATACTCAGATTCAATAAATATAAGTAAATGTTTAGGTGTTCATGTGTAGACTTCAATATATTAATTTAGAATTGTTAGGATAAATGAGGATATATGTAGAAATTTATTTGTTAGTCATTTGAGAGATATATGTTCTATATAGCCAATATTTTATGTATTAGGAGGAATTCAAGAAATCCAAATAAACGAGCAGCTTTTCAAAAAGACAAACCTTCAATAAAAGATCCCATTGAAGTCTATTGTCGTGTAAGGCCTTTGGAAAATGAAACTGAGGTGTTTTGTATAAAAAAAAAAGAGGATGATGATAAAATTGCTGTTATGTCACAACCAGATGTATCCTCTATTCGTGGCAGCACAAGAGAGGTAAATATTTTTTTTTTTCTATAATCCTATTAAAATACAGGATGGTTATAATTAAAGTTTCCCTGTTTAGAGTTCTCTAGCTTCAACTAATAAATGGAATGGTACCAAATTTTGTGCACATACTATACAAGGGATAGGTAGAGAAATTTTAAGAGGGGAAATTTAGTTCCAAAATTTGCCACTTTGGTTAAATGGGATGCTCCAAAATATGAAATACATGGTTATTACGATTTTGTTTTTTCTAAGACAAATCTAAAATTACATTTTAATTTTTTAAGACCACTCATTCAAAAGAAACGGAAGTAGAGATAGGGCCTTACCATGGAATATTCTTTAAAGAGATTAAGCCGATTTTTATCTTGATGGGAGAGTCAATATCCAAATCTGCCAAATATTGGAGGTCTGAAGCTCTAGACATTATTCAGCAATTTCCCCTGCATTTGCCGAAAATAACTATATGGTGTGATTTCACATCAAATTTAATATTTCGACTATACTTTTTTGAACAATTGTAGGCAACAGGTATACAACATAACAGGGGGTATTCAGTAGACACAAAATAATATTGGAAATGGCAGAAAAGACTAATAAATACAGGGCTCATAAAAGAAATGAGGAACAAATTCATGGAAGTGCTTAATCAGTCTGTGAAAGTTGTTAATTTTATTAAGACTAATTCAACAAACTCCAGATTATTCAAACCTTCGTGTGAAGAGGTGGACAGCCTCTATACTACATTACTTTTGTACGGAGAAGTGAGGTGGCTTTTATGAGGAAAGTACTCATAAAAAAGACTCAGCTCCATGAAACAGTCACAGATATTATTAAGATCCACTTTTGAAGACTTATATATCAAGCTGAATGATAGTTATGAATTTTCATCATAAGTTAATGCGGTTAAAAATTACTTTAATGCTGTTATTTGTTTTGATGGGCTACTATTATAAAAAATTGAAATAAACTGTAAAATTAATTATAAAAGTCAGTATAAATGTTACTGATTTGACTCGTTTGATTATTTAGCTTACCTAAGAATATTACTACTTGTTAAAAACATATTTTTTAACTGGTGGATGGGATGGGTCATGAGAGGAGGGTGTACTCATAAATAAAAGCCTGGTCAAGGGGTGCAGAGGAAAAACAGGTTGGGGACTGCTGGTTTAAAGGCAAAAACAAATTTCTAAACATAATTGTTAAAATTAATTTGAGAGAAAATTTAATTTGTTTTAAAATTCCCAACCTCAATCCCCCACCATCACCACCACTACCATTTTCTCCAGGCCTTTGGAGCTTTGTTTAGTACCTAGAATGGGTTTTGGGTGTCAGCCAAATTTAAAGTAGATACTCTTCATCGGTCATTCACTGGTTTTTTGCTGTTTATTTTTTTGTGATCATTATGTATACTTATTATTCTAAGTCTCTTCTTTTCTTCAATGTAGACACTTCAAAGGTTACAATTAAATACACAAATTTTGTTGAATTTGTACTGTTACAATTACAGGTTTATGAATTTTCAACTTAACAAATATTTTAACAATTTTAATTATACTTTGCCCCCACTATTTGGGTATTACAAGATTTAACAAATACTATTGCAAAATAGTCGTTTTTTGATCTGCTCATCCTATTATCAGAAGCATCTTAATGGAATCAAGGCCCAAATTGGCAAAGTTGTATTTTTTTTAATTGTAAAAAATTGGAAATTTACAATTTTGTGATAAAAGCAAGCCCGTAGCCAACACAAAAGTTTAAGGGCAGGGACATCCAAACCTTAAGGGGAGCCAGAATTAAAAAAAGTTGCCATTTTATTAACATTTTTTGGGGGGAGGGGCTGGATAAAAGGGCCTCTAAAAATCATTAGGTCCAAGGACTACAAACACGTTAGGACATCGCTGCCTATTATTGTGACATAAAACTCACCAGACAAATTTTGGTACCACTGCCAGACAGTTTGGAACTTTATGTATGCATGCTGTTTACATTGTTAAAAATATTTGGTATTGTTAAAGCACCTTGGCTTTAATAATATAGTGCATTATTGTTTGACTAAGCATAAAGTATTCGTTTTTATTTATACAGTGTGTCCCAGAATGAACATACCGCCCTTAATAATGTTCTCAACAGAAAATAGATTTCCGAATGCACTATCTTTCTGTACCCTAAAAACTTTCATAGAAATATGGACAGTGTGTTAAAAAATACAAAGCACACTTTTTCTCTTATTTAAAATGGCACCCTATATACTTTTTTACACTTTAAAAAAAAACAAAAACACTTATCAAATTATGGTTCTAACCGGGTCAAAATGGATTTCTTGTGATGAATAGAACTGGCGATATTACGAGTTGAAATTTGACATATACATCAAATAACTTGAGGACTATTAACAATTATATTGCTATGTATTGTGGCTGTTACCACTAAAATATTGTTTCCTTCAGAAGTCAATAATACAAGGGAAAAAAAAAGCATTACAATTTCATACTCTGTCAGTAACAATTATGCTTAGGTGAAGACACTACTCCAGTGGTGGGGAACCTTTTCGTGTTGGAAAACTGCATTAACTTAGCTGTAATGCACGAAGGCTGCAGGTGTTTTTGTGTTAATCAAGGAAGCCTTATTTCGTTAAATCTTATACTGTTTTATCCTTTACTTACAAGGGAAGCCTCCGAAGTGCCCGTCACATCTCAATTAGAGATTTATATAATATGAGAGATCTATATGAGTAATGAACAAAACTGAAAGAATTTTTAAAAATCCCATAATTACACTAAAACGCAGCTTTGCCCTTAACTTCAAAGCCATAAGGTGAAGTCTTCAGTCAGGGGTAGTTAGTTTTTCCATTCATTTGGATTGTTTGGTGAAAGACACCAATAAGTTTTCTGCTGAGCAAGCTTAACTAAAGTATTTCCTATGTATATTTTAATACGCCCTTTTTATCCCTGCCATGTAACATTCTTCTTAATCAGTTCTTATTATTTCGCACAGAAAATAATCCATAAGAATGTTTTCTACTTCACTTCTCCACTGTTAAAAAATTAGAATTTTTCCACCCTGTGCAATGGCACATTTGCATTTGGGTTATTCCGTGTCAAGTGAAGCAAAATTCTATCGCTTTTGTTTGAACCTCACCTTCTTGGATTTTTTTTTTTTTCCCCGCTCATTAGATGATTACTTCCAGAGATAGTGAAAAATCTAAATTTTCAGATTTTGAACTGCAGTATTTTTTAAGTTATAGGCCTCTGAAATCCAGAAAAGCATGATTTTCTGCTTACAGCTTACAAAACTATTATTACTCAAGCAAGAAATCAGATAGATAGATGAAATAAAACCATGTTATAGATTACTTTATAAGCTTTCTCATACAATATCCAACGCTATTAAGTTTTGGGCAGTTTGATTTCAAGGTCAAGTGAACCCTTTGACTTTGAATTTCAAAATGGTATTTTTAAAATTTTTAAAAAAATCACACATAAATTTGCACATATTAGCATCATTTATTGAAAGTTTCATTTTGGGACAGGAATGGGATCATATTTTAGTCACTTTTTAAAAAAAAAATTATGCCAATGAAAACCATCTCCATAAATGGAAATTTTTAATTTTAATACACAATTATTAATTCTGTTGGGAAATAACCACTATCATTATTATAAGTTAAGAACAGTGTTATTATACAATCAGAGGCGTAGCCTGGGGGAAGTTTTGGGGGTTGTAACCCCTATCACAGTGAAATTTTGCATATTTAACATGGGGAATATATGAGTTGTAGCTCTGTAACCCCTCCCATTAAGCTTATGAACTTTCTGCCTACGCCACTATATATGCAACCATGCTAGAATAGTTTAAATTAGTTCACCCAGTAAAAAGAGGTGGAGGAACAGTGTTCAAGAAACCATTCCAATGCTCCCCTTTATGACTATAAACAGCAGATGGCAGCCATCTGTAAGCAAAAGCCAGATTCCCAGTTATTACCCAGGTGCAGTTCTGAGTATTTTATGTTGAAGCCTTATAAATTGTTGCATGTAAAGTGACAATTCAACAGCTAGCATTCAGTTTTGCCTTAACTCTTAGAATGAATGTACACTGCACAGTCTGCATTATATTTTTTACATCATTATTCTCTGTGCGTAATGGTGAGTTTCCACCATGGCTGAAAAAGTAGGGAGGTCCGGAATTACCAGGCTTTCTTGTAACCTTTTTAACAAGGAAGGGCAAAAAAACATTAAAAAAAAAATCTAAGGCCTGTTGCAAAATGGATGTGTAATTTATAGGATATCATTGATGATTGGTTGTAGTTTTATGGCGCAAGGACAGCAATGGTCATTCTGCGCCAATCAAGGTGAGATCATACATACGGTGTGAAATAGGAGTAAATCAAAGCTAAAATGTTAAAAATATAAGATGTAATGTATTGAAATTAACAAATTTAATGATATGAATATCATATGAGATGGGAATAACCAATATTGGAAAAAAAGTTAAAAATTAGTTCATGATTAAATCAATCGCCTAAAATGTCACGGAGGGTAAAAATGTTTTGGTTAAAAGTTAATGAGCGTTACTGGTTAAAATTGGGGTAAGTATATAAAATATTCAAAACATTTAATGCTTCACCACATGTGGCACACATCGCATCGGGGCATCTTCCCCTTTTAAGAGATGTTGATGGAAGAAGCGTATATGCCTGATGCGAAATCTAGCCAGAGTGACCTCGTTACGACGGTCACTTCTATAGCTAGATTTCCACACCTCAATAAGAAGTTTAATGTGGTGAAGCTTATTAAAAACTTGCTTGTCCCATTCCAACTGCCATTTCCTGTACAGTGGGTATCGTTGAAAAGAATATGAAAATGTAATAATTGTAGGGAAAAAACGAATCTGGAAAATATTAAAACAGATAACAGCTTAGTAGCAATTAGCATGCCAGGCCCTAGTCAGGCGGATAAAGACTGTGAAGACATGGGTGTTAATTTAGATTACCTTAATACGTCTCCTAGTACCTCTTAAGAGTCAATCACCTATAGTTAAGAAAAGATTAGATACACCATCATACTGTGATAAAAAAAAAATTAAGTAAAAAAAAGGTTAAAAAGTATTGACAAGAACAAGTAAGGATGTACATGATATTGGGGAAAATAATTCAGATTGTGAAATGCTTAATCAGCTAATAGAAAAGTTTAAAGGAAGAAATCTAAGTGTCAGTGAAAATTTCAAATTTAAAAATTCTGACTCTGGTGAAACCCAAATGTCTCACTGTCTGTACTTATTACCTTTGTACAGAAGAAATGGACTTAGCAATCACAGCTCTTAAGAGTTACCTTGTAGGGGATAGTTGAAGTTAATAACATAGAAAAAGAGGGATTGGGGTAGCACCAACTTGTAAAAAGGTACAGTTTTTTGTAAATTCACAAGTAAGTGTTTAGAGGATGTAATTTTCTTAAGACACACCTACCTTGGTCTCGTCCATCTGTTCCCTCCTCCCCTCAACCGAGTAAATTTTTTCATTTATTTTAGCATAATATGATAGCACAGTTTCTTACTTTTAAAAATAGTTGTTCTTGCCAAAGTAATTGATAAGTGTGGACTAAAATAAAAAATTCCCATTTTTGCAGATGGTTTTCCTTGGCATAACTTTTTTTAAAAAAAAATAAAATATGTTCCCATTCCTGTCCCAAGATGAAACTTTCCAGAAATGATGCTAAGATAGGCAAGTTTATGTATGATTTTTTCATAATTTTAAAAATAGCACTTTTTGAGAAATTCAAGGTCAAAGAGTTCATGGCACGAACTTGAAATCCCAAGCTACCTAAAACTACTCATGTTGGATATCATATGAAAGCTTATAATCTACAACATTATTTTTATTTCATCTATCTCATTTCTAGCTTGATTAGTAATAGTTTTTGTAACTGCACGTAAACAGAAAATCGTGCTTTTTCCCGGATTTCAGAGGCCTATAATTTAAAAAATACTGCAGTTAAAAATCTGAAAATTTGGATTTTTCACTATCTCTGACAGTACATCTAATGAGCCAAATTTGAAAAAAATCCAGAGGTGAAGGTTCAAAGAAGTGCTGAAATTTTTGGTTCAGTTGACGAGCAATTACTCATGCTAAATGCGTCTGGATCTCCGCTTACTGCTTACTAAGTGGTTTTCCAACCATATCGAAAAGTGCTTCCTTCTGGCGACATTCGAAGTTTCTGTTATTTACGGAGTTTAATTCTTTCTCATTTACCACCACTTTCACAAACTTCTTTGCGATGTTACCTCCTCTTTCTTCAATATTCTCGCTATCACCCCATTAACTCCTCTCTCTTGTTTCTCCATATCATTTTTCTCACTTCTTTCTTTATTACTGGCCAACTCATCATCAAACGACACTCTTCCTTCCTTCCTTGGCCGCAAATACCACTCCATGATTATGCAATAGATCTATTCTGAAAATTACCTCATAATCTCCACACATAGGCCCCTTTGTCAAGTGTACTACATTCTCTATCACTTTTCCTTCAACATCAAATTTCACTGATTGGTTCGAAACCAGCTAGGGGCATGAGTGTTCTTTTCAGACTCCTATGGGCATAGGTGCCGACTTGAAAAATTATTGTGGGTTCCAAAAATTTTAAATCGATTGACCCACGCCCTTTTTAAAAGGATGTAAGTGTAATTTAAATTTCATTATCAGATTATCTGGTACAATAAGACACCTGAAATGTTAAAATGAAGCAAATTATAGTTAATTATAGGATTTTTTTTCTCTAGATGATTATTTATTTAATTTATTTCGGTTTTGTAGGCATAAAAAAATTACAAAGATTCGCCCCGGGGCTTTATGTGTTGACCAGTATTTGGCAATTGTGTTTTGTCAAAGGGTGATAATATCTTAAAAGAACATTTAGATGAAAAAAGAAGTCAAATGACGTTGCGCATGTATTTCCGTACGCGTATTTTCTCCATGAGTAAAAATAAAATATTATGGGTTCGAGGAACCCACAACAAAATTATTGAGGGTTCAAAAAGTGTCTCGAACCCATGAAGTCGGCGCCACTGCCTGTGAGTCAAATATGGGGTTCTAGTCTGAATTTCAATAGTGGCTGAGTAGACAAAACCATTTATAATTTGATAAGCTTAATGACATTAGTAAAAGCTACGATAAGGCACGTTTATTCCTGATTTTCCGAATTAGCGGAAAGTTAAAAACTGACCGTAGGTTTGATTGAATTACAATTTTTGTGTGTGTATGTGTGTGTGTGTGAATGTGCTAACTGTAATTGACGTTAACTTATATTTATACTTCTGTATCAAGGGGAATTAAATAAGTTGGGAGTAGGATACAGATTCCACTGGTTGTTTTCAACAAGAACTGAATGCAATGGACATAGTAAAGTCGATTGTTTTTCTTTTCAGAGACTTATATCATCCAGTTAGGGTCGGGATAACGAGTTTTTGTGTTATGTGACAAAGGAAAAAGGCTTTTTGGCTTCAGCTAAATTATTGCTCGTTCCAATAATGAGTTTTTATGGTTTGGGCCAAAAGAAATCTTGATCCTAGAATTCGATTAAATTAGATCTTCTTTCATCGAAAGGACTCACGAGGGGGGTCTATACAGAGAAATACGGATGACATATGAGCACGTTATGCCCCTAAGGTTTCTTCTTGACTTTTATCATGTTCAAGCAACAAGACCTTTTAAGACTCCCAAAGGTACTTAAATGTGGATCAAGTTTTTTTTTGGTATATTTTGAATTATAAAAGAATTTGCAGCCTATATAGGAAATTCCATTATAAAGAGTTTCGCTTCGATTTCGTTTAAATATATCAGATACACCAAAGGACAGAAAGTATATTCGACTTTTACAAAAAGAAGGGGGTTTCTAAATGTGCATTTTTAGAAAACTTTTCAAGTAAAGATTTTCTTTAAAATTATATTTTTTGAACAATATTCCACGTTTATTCTTTTAGTTTCGATTTAATCATTCAGTTTACTTTCAGATTTTTAGCTTGAGTTCGTATAAAAAGTTCTTTTCAAAGCTCTTATCATAGTTTTTCATATGTTGTTCCTATGTATTTAAGTAATAGATGCACTGTTATATATTATCCAAAAACTTGGAATCTTTAGATAAAGCGAGTCAGAGGCAACATGGAAAATCAAATCCAGAGATCGAAGTGTATACAAATATATTAGTAGGCTAATTATTTTATGCTCTGACC
>QLNU02015270.1:124781522-124804545 GCA_006491805.2 Dysdera silvatica
GATTATTCTCATAATATTTTTCAAAACTAAATCTCACGAGCATTTTCAGTGCACATGTTTACACTCTGGGAGTTCACAACACACCGATTAGCTGGCTGCAACTTTTGGCTTTGGTTTGATTTTAACTTTTAGATTTAGTTTCATTTTCACCTTTCGTTTTAATTTTATTCTCACTTCTTGCTTTAGTTTCATTTTCACTTTTGGTTTTAGTCTTATTTTCCCTTTTGGTTTTTAATTTTATTTTTACTTTTTATTTTTTTAGTTTTTGTTTTCCACTATATCATATGTATTAAAAAAAAGATAACTCTGTATTATGCAAAATTCGTATCTTAAATTCTCTTAACCCTTATAGAATTTTTAGACCATTAAATAATGAAAATGAGGCCATTTTAAGCCTACTTTTTTTTCATGTTATTTTTAGAGACATTTGACAGTTAACATGAACATCAGTGTGATTCCCAAAATGAATTTCACAGGTTTTACGAAGTACTAGTACTTAGTAAAAGCCAAAAATTCTAATTTTTGGCAGGTCCCCTTTTGGAGATATTTGACCTTGAAATTCACAAATTTTGGAATTTTTCCAACTTCGGAGCTCAGTATCAACCAGAAGGGCTTACAACCTTGGATTTTATTCACCATGGCTGGAGACTCTTCTAGTTATAGTACTTGAAAAAAAAAATCTATTCTGTAGTTTCAAGCCCTTTTGAGTTTACAGACCTTTAGAATCAGCAAAATTTCTCATTATGTGGGCTATATTTAAGCCCATTAAAATCTCAGTTACCAAAACTTCATCTTACGTACATGAACATTTTTTGAAAGGCCATGGTCTTTACTTTAATTAAGACAGTGAAATCCAGAATGTGCTATCTCTAATAGAAACCACACACACACACACACACAGCAGCCTTTTTTAAAACCTCTGTAAACAGTTAGTTTTGCTTGCCGCTGCAAAGAAAAATGGGTGTAAATCTAAAATGGCAGCAAATAAAAAAAATTTCAGAAATAGTTCTGAGCAAGTCACTAGTAAGACCATCTATGGTGAAAATATAAAAAAAATCAATAAAATGGTTGAGCAACCATTTAATATATAAAATTGGGTGATTTCACATGGAATGACTCCGATATAATTGAAGCTGAGTTTGCCAGATTTCAAGTGGACTCTTTAACAGAAGAGATAATCAGCTGTGATAGACCAGATATTGCATGATTTAAGATACAGGACAGTAAAGATTATAATGGGTGTACAAAGTATAAGTTATTACTTTATCTCTCATGCTTAATATTCTTTTAATTCCACACAGTAATGCTGCATGTGAAAGAGTGTTTCGTGTTGTGTCAAAAAATCTGATAACAGATGCAACTTAGGACATCAAACGTTGGAGGCTTTAATTATAGAGAAATGTAAAGCAGGTGGAAATGTGTGTTATGACACTTTTTTCAGCAGATGAGTTGCAAAAAGCAAAAAAGGAAACTTATTTATCTCTTGAAGAAAAATGAATCTGCTCGAAAGGTTTTCTTAAAATTATTTTTTGCCATAAGTAATGATGCAAATAGAAATCATATATATTTTCTTTTTGTTTTACATTGCTATTAAAATTCATTAAAAAATTAATAACATAATAAATTTTTTGTGGGGGTGTGCTTATCTTGTGCTTTTCTCTATCCTATGGTTAATTGAATATCTGTACTTGTAGTTTTTCATTTGTGTGTATTCAGAGCAATGTACCTTGTATTTTCGTAAAATTAATAAACACAAATACATTGCAAAAATTTCGAATGCATTTTATATTTGGGTGGGGGACTTAAATGTGTATTAGATTTTTATTTTTTAAATCCTTTATATGTACTTTATAATAGGGGGTTTTATGTGGCTGTTTTTAAAGAAAAATGCGCCGGTCTTTCATTTTTATCCTCATTTTTGCGTTGCTCCTGAAGCAACCTCAAAACTCCTGAAATTTTATGAGAATGCTCCTGAATTTGCTCAGAGAAGGTCGGCAGCCCTGTACTTGTATTTCGTCATAGTAAGGAAGCAAAACCTCTTTGTGCCAGTGTAGAATCTATAAAAGTTATTAATTCTACAAGCTCAATTTATGATTCGATAACATGGAATCTTGTTGTGATGAACTGCAATCATTCGTTTTGCCTTCGTGTATAAATTATTATTACAATAAAAATGCTATTTTGTAATTTTTAGCATTTACATACAAAATGTTAAACACTCATAAAGTATGAAACGAAAAAGATCACCCAAACTTTCGGATGCATAAGCAGCAGACCTTCATTAGAAGTAATGACTTACTCATTACTCCTGATGAAGGACTGCTGCTGACTTATCCGAAAGCTTGGGTGATCTTTTTCATTGCTATTTTACCAGTGTTTAACCTTTTGTATGTAAATTTCCTCCCTGGTACCCTGTATTTTATTTCTAATTTTTAGCATGTTTATTTCAGGTATTCAAGTCAGATAAATTTAATGGATTTGAAATACAGACTGCTGAAGAAGCTTACACTGAGCACAAAGCAGAAATAGCCTCGAAAAACAAACAAAAGAGGTATGAAGCAAGAACACATTGTCTGGTTACATGTTTTGTATTATAAATAATTTTGATATATACATAGAATTTAGGTACAAATGTTATAATAGTTTTTGAATATATGGGATTTAGGTGTAATTGTTAATTATTATTGGACAGTTATTGGATAATTTGATAAAATTTATTGTATGTCCATTAAGGTTGAGTAGAAATTTGATATTGTAATAATAGCAATAGTTGTCTAGTTTGATGAACATGAATTAAAATTCAGTATTATAATGAAATTATAGGTTAAAATTAGTTCAGATTATCAAATTCATTCACATTATGTCTTACCCGCAACATATTATCAAATTCATTCACATTATGTCTTACCCGCAACATATTAAACCAGTTCTGGGCACATGACAATATTAAAAGTGTTTTTTTTTTTTTTTTAAGGGGAAAAAGAATTGTTACAGTAATTTTTGACAAATTAATCACCTAATTTAAGCCTATTTGTAGACGTAACTTTCCATAAGGATCTCAGGTGAGGAGAACATATAATATCGTGGAGAACAAGTAAATAAAAATAAGAGGGCTCGTTATGTTAAGAAGGAGGGGAAGAAAATTTAGAAAGAAGAAGGAAAAAAAAAATCAATTACCATTTGGGGACTTGAAGCCCCAACGGGCAGATCTAATTGCTCATATCATGAAGGCTAATCTGGGACTGACTTGAACAGACCTTTTGATTTCACTAAAATCATAGGCTGCTGCAAAAAGTGAAACACTGGTGATACTTCAGAAATACTTATCATTTTGAGAATTTCAGCAAGCCGGTAGTGGATTTGTAGGTGACGTTGTCAAATGGTGCTTGAAGCTGTGGAGATTAATGATGTGAAGTGGAAGGCTTGTTTGTATCGTTGGAAATGCATATATTTAATTATATAGTTAATTTTTTGGTGGGTTCAGGCAGATAAATGTCCTTTTGGAAAAGTTGCTTGTTGAAAAATAACTTTTGCCCTGTGTTGTGACTCAGCACCAGGGGGCAACTCGAAAATTTCAAATATCAATCCCCATAGAGTAATATCTTGTTTTGAAGGTCTCGTTGATAAAAAAAATAATGACGTTTACAGTATGGCGCTACGATGCCCATAGCATCAACGACATGTCCGCAAATTTCAAAATTTACCTTTATTCTTCTGGCTTTTGCTCACACTAGTAAGGTCGTAGGCAAATGACAAAAACTGTAGAATGTAAAGCAGTGTGTGTTTTATGGGCGAAATTTTTAAATTTTGTGTTATCTGAATGTGAAAGTTTCAAGGATCTCTTAAATATATCAATATTCTAACCCTCAGAAACTCAAATACTGAAAAAGAAAGCAGTAAAATATTAAAAAATAAAAGAAATATAAAAAAAGAAAGAAAAGAAGTTACCTTTTAATGAAGTAGCTGCTCAAACTGAAGGCTTTGAACTTCTTGGCGGTTATAAAGCCGGGCCTCAAACCATTCTCTGACTTTTTGAAAAGTGTGTGGAGTAATTTTATGGCACTCATCCCATATTCTTTGGCACGACACACATATATCTTTTCAGATGGCGGTTCATAAACTATTGATTTCAAATGATCCCAAAGTTAAAAATCCAAGTGTGTCACATCTGGGTTGCGAGGTGGCCATTCCATGAACCCACAATGGCCAATCCACCTTCTTGGACGCTTGTTATGTTGAAAAAGAATGACATCTGTTCAGTGACTGAGTGGATGAGCCATTTCTTCAAAGTGTGTTCATATAAAAAGGAATACTTTTTGTGAGGACGCGTGGGTGATTTCAAACAACTATTATTGCCATGGAAATATTTGAGCTTTTGAGGGTTAGAATATTGATATTTTTAAACGATCCTTGAAACTTTACATATTGGATTAATACGAAATTTAAAATTGTTACTGATAGAACACACATTGCTTTACATTCTACAATTTTCGTTATTTGCCTACGACCTTACTAGCGTGAGCAAAAGCCACGAGAATAAAGGTCGATTTTGAACTTTGCGGACACGTCGTTGGTACTATGAGCGTCGTAGCGCCATACTGTAAACATGATTATTTTTTACTTAACGGAAGCTTCAAAACAATGAGGGTTGCCATTTGAAATTTTGGAGTTGCCCCCCGTGGGGCGCCTCCTGGTGCTGGAGGTGAGTAGCGACACAGGGCAAAAGTTATTTCCTTTTCAACAAGCAACTTTCCCAAAAGGACGTTTATCTGCCTGAACCCACTAAAAAATTAACAGTGGGGGGACTGACTTTTGAATTACCCTGTATTTTCGTTGATTTTTGTTACAAAATGTGTATATGGTAGCCAGAAATGGGATAAATAACCTAGTTATAGGATCCCACCATCCTTTATGGATAATGCGAATTACTGTTAATACAAACAAATTTTGTTCTCCCCCTTGGTGTTCGTCTTAACGAGGTTCGACTGTATTGTGTGGAAGGTAAGCACCAACATGGTTTTAACTTGGGTGGGTGGGTACAATTCTCAAGTCACTTTAACCGATACTGAAGTTCTTATATAGAAAAAAAATCATAATTATATATGGTGGCAACATTATGTACCGAATTGTTATATGTTTAGCATGCAAAAGGATAAGAAACGAAACTTTTTATACAGTGAATTCGCGATAAGTCGGATATTCGTGTGTGTCGAAGTTTTTACACAGTTCCGGTCCCATCTATTAAAATTCAATGTAAATATTTTCCTTAAGTCGAAGTTCGCTTCAAACACATTGTAACCCACCATAAGAGATCTTTTCGGCTTCCTGCTTGCATTTCTAAACTCCACTTCAGATAATGAAGTGTTTGTGGTTGTTTGTTAGAGCGGTTAGTGAATGCAACGAGGTGCTTTGTTGTTTAGGCATAGGGTTTTAAGATATGTAAACGAAAATATCCTTAATTTGAAACAAAAAGTGGATTTAACAAATAATTTTGAGCATAATCCAAACTTAAGGGAAAAGGATCCAGCAGAGAAATATGGCATTCCACCCAACCTGCTGTTAAATATTTTGATGAGTAAAGAGAAAATCTTGAAAAGACGCTAGTGCAATGTTGATCCGAAATATAAGAGACTAAACGCCCATGCTTTTCCTGATGTTGAATCCACTTTTTGAAGTGTTTTGAATCGTACAGGAGCCAGAATGGTAAGATTCCTCTTAGTGGTACGATGCTACATGTAAGAGTTATGGACTTTGAAAGTCTGTTGAAAGTGGAGGGCTTCAACGCAAGTGCAGGATGGCTTGAGAAATTCAAGATAAGACACATTGTATTTGGGACTTCACACGTTGAAAGAAAAGATGCGTCCAATCAGTGGCGTAGGCAGAAAGTTCATAAGGCGAGGGTTATAGGCTTAATGGGAGGGGTTACAGAGCTACAACTCATATATTCCTATGTTAAATATACAAAATTTCATTGCGATGGGGGTTACAACCCCCAAAACCTCCCCTGGCTATGCCTCCGTGTCCAATGAAGACTGTGAAGAGCGAAGAGGTAAAATTTCCCGATGCGGTAGCATGAAAGTAGAGATAACGTCGACGAAATTTTGTTCGTGTTTTTATAAAAGGTAAATAATTTCATAAAATTAGAATTTCTTCAAAAACAATCCGATTTTTTGAGAAAACATAATTAATGTAAGTACCGTTTCCTGCGTTTAAAATATGGCTAGGTAATGCAAAAGTTGCATTGAGCAATAAATAATATAGTTCATAAAATGAATAACTTCTAATTATTAATGTAATACTCTGCGTTTTGGAAACGAACTTACTGTATAAAACGATAAGTAATTTACGTTTTATACAAGTCCAATCAACGACAAATGTTAAGTTGAACTTCCGATAACTCGACGTTTTAATCGGTCCCCAGGAATTCGACTTATCGCGAATTCACTGTAGTGAATACGTTGCTAAATGCGATTGGTATTTATAAATAATTTTCACTGTGTGGTGGGTATTGTCACATATTTATGTCTCAAGAATATATTGTTCTATATTTTGTTAGAAAAGAATATCTTGGAGAATGGAGCACTCGTGTACCAGAAACTGCTACTGTGCGTGATATAAATCCGGATTGCAGATATGCTGCATTTATTTCCTACATTGAGATTTATAATAATTATATATATGATCTTCTTGAGGATACCTCTCCTGATACTTATCCAAAAATGAGGTATGTGTTTTTGTTCTTATTGCATGCAACTTTCCCAACTAGACACAATCATAAATCTGTCATTTGATATATTTATCAAATTTGTTGTATTGCAGTATGCTTTGTTCTAGACCTGAAAATGTCCTTAGGTCGATTAAATGGCTGGATAAGACAGTTAAATAAAATAATTAACCGACCACCTCTCCTTTCCCCCAAAATATACTGACATTTACGTGAAAATTTTGAAATCAGTTGAAATCCCCCTCTTTTTTTTTGTGTGTACCAATCACTGTATCTAGTGAATTTGAAAGGTAGTTGTCATCACCAGTTGAAATAGTGTATTCCTTGCTACATGCTTGTACTTTTTGGTTGTTACACAATCTTTGCGGATGTCTTTTTATGTATTAAAAAAAATGAATATGCAGAATTATTCAGCTGATGGTGTTCATTCACGTGACGGCAAATGAAAGTTTAGCAACACAGGGACCTAGAAAATAACAGCATTTTTTTTTTCCGATGTTGCCTACCATTCATGCTCATTACCAATTGGCCAAGGAGGAACAGAATTTACATTGGCAGTTGGAGAATCGAACCTCTGTCCGATATTTAGGATGGAAAGCCATGCATCCTGAAATAAAATATCGTCCCCTCGATTTCAGTTTTCTGTGTTTTGTTTAATGGCAATAGCTTCTCTGTATAATCGAGGCCAATATGCCATTGTTTTTGCGATGACCCTTGTGTCACAGAACTGAATATCATGATCACGTGTTTTCAATAGCATGAAATGCCAGTGCCGATTTCTGAGGCTGTTTTAAGCGTACATACCGTTGATGTTCACAGACCCGGGTGATCACTAATCTCCCCATCTGTCCAATATAAACTTTATCACACTGGCAGGGGGATCTTATAGACGCCGGCAGTTTTGAGAGGGTTACATGGTTGTTTCGGTTTTATCTCCTGTTTAGCTAAAATCCAGCGAATTCTGTCAATGGAGCCCTGAATGTATGGTAAAAATGCCACATTTCTAAAATCGATCTTTTATGGGGCGTTTAGCGTAAGAGTGGACAGAAACGCCATGTGTTTACTGAGGGCCTTATCAAAACACCTTTTCTTGAAACCATTTTCTTCAAAGATCTGGGATATGAAAGCATCTTAATAAGTTCAATTTCTAAAATTGGCACAGCATGCCAAATTGTTTTATTTTATTTCATGTTTTCCAAATATTGTATAATTATAATTTCATCTTTTATATTTGGCAACAGTGTGTAATTGTTTTCCAAACTCTAAAATCAATTTTTCTTAAGTCAAATCTTCCATTTACCATCGAAGTGTGCGCACATAATTCTTGGAGGCTGCACCAAAGAGATATACTAAATTTCTTTAACTATGTATTCGAATTTGTCTTTTGGCGTGTTAATCAACTATTTTAAACATTTGAAGCCTTCAATGAATGTTGTTTTCAAACTGGATGGAATTACTGCATCTCTATTGTGGGAATGCCGAAGTATTATGTAAGCATCTTTTTTTTTTCGGTGTGGAGGGTGGGGGCATTATGCTTATTTTCCTATGTTAACCAATGTTAATTTTTGCTTACCATGGGAGGAGGGGGGATATAAAATGGCCAAAATATTGCTTACGTAATACTTGAACACTTCCTATACTTATTTGTTCAGTTGGTGACCTCAGACTAACAAATTAAAACCTTACGGTCAGCTCCTTCGCTGCACTGCAAACTTATTTTTCACCACACTGATGACTTGGACAAAAGTATGGAAATTTTCTGATATGCATCTATTCTCCAACAATGGAAGAAAACTCTTAGCAAGTGATTCTAAAGTACCTATATTTTGATAACCTAGAATACTTGAATTCCAAAGACTGGCGATCTTCTTAGGCAACATTAAAAAAAAAAAATCAGTAATTAATGAATTTTTTATCCTGTACTATACTCCAATAAGTACATTACATTTATTATAGTAAACTGGAATTCCATGAAAACAGAAATAGCAGCAAAACGACACTCTCACTACTATATGACAATAATGCTCTCATCAATTATAGAAGGCACTAATATCCAGAATTTACAATTAGATCTACTGGATTTTGGCGAATTTGAAGAGCTTAAAGATAGTAAGGAATGGCATTTACACTTATTTCTTGCAAGCATAGATAATGAGGACTGGAGCTTAATTAAGTATAAGGATATTGAATTGAGACTAGAAAACTGCATCAAAGAGAGGAAAAACTAGTGCTAGTCATCTTGCTGAAAGAGCATCTTTATAAACTTGTGCAAAACTGCCAGACATAATATCAATGTGCTTTTCTTTGAAATTAAAAGGCCTTGCAATTCTATGTGCATATGTCTCAAAAGCTTTGGTGCAGTATATTTTCCATATGAGGCTGAAGCTCTTTTAAGTTATAGATATGGAGAAATTGAACTGGAAAAATTTCGCAATGCATTCAATTTACCCAAAGACAGGGCTATTGGCGAATGGAAGCAAATGAGAAAGAACATGTTTTCCTATTTCTGCCCAATGTTTTTTCTAGAAAAACTGTTGAAAAACTAAACTATGACACATTTAAAAACTCTAAAAGATGTTACCGAAATTATGTTAGAGAAAAGTTTGAGAAAAGATGTTTAAGATGTTAGAGAAATTCTTCTTACAATTTCACCAAGCACTGCAAAAGTAGAGAGGGTGTGGAGCAGTGTTAAAAATACCCTAAATGGCATGTGTCTGTCTATGCAAAACGACACTCCGGAAAGTAGGCTATTTATCAGAATGTCCAATGTGTCCTTAGTAATTTTTTATGTCAAAGAATCCATTGATTTGTGGTGGAAAGATTTTATTAAAAAAAATTCTTAAAAATTGTTACTTTAACATGTGTGTACATACACGTATATTGTATATATGTATAATGCAAAGAATGGCGAATTCTGGGTGCTGTCAGGTTGCTTAAAAATTTGTCCTGGTGCCTAAATTAAAAAAATTAATAATTAATTAATTCTAATTAAATAAATAAATTAAATAAAATCTGTGTGAAGCCTAAAAATTTTCTTGTTCTCGCATAGTATAATATACAAGGCAAGTGTATTTATATATTTCTTGGTTTAATACACATATAACGTTTTGTACATCACATGTTGTACCATGACTATTGGCAAAATAAAAAGTTCACGATAAAGTGGCTGCTAAACTAGAAGTTTCTACTAGCCACTGGCTACTATCTGAAAATTTCAATTTTCAGGTCTACTTTGTTCTTTATAGAGTTCCTCAGTCAAAAATGCTGCGGGAGGATGCTGCCCATAATTCATATGTTTTCGGTGCCACTGAATTAGAGGTTGAAACTGCTGATGAGGCATTGGAGTTGTTTTGCAAAGGCCAGCAACGTCGTCGTATTTCTCACACCACATTAAATGCCAAATCTAGTCGTAGTCACAGTGTATTTACAGTGCGGATCGTCCAAGCACCGCTTGATTTGCAAGGGTCAAATGTTATGCAGGTAATTTTTAACTTTTTTCTGACATTATTTCATAGCTACTTTTGACATTAAAAACATTTATACTGAATGTTAATTGATACTACAGTGAATCTTATAAGATTCACTGTATATAGTTATAAAGACAGTAGAGATTTCCATATAGTCAGGGATTAAACTGTTATTAGCCTTTTTGCCTTAAGGCAAGGTTAACCAAATTTTCAGATGTTATTATATATCCTATATCAGGGCCACCTCCTATCGGTCTTGAATTCCTTCACAGGTACTGGTCATTTCCTTTGAAGGTCATTCTTCTTGGTTGTCCTTGATGCTCTAACAACACTCTGCTTTTCACTTTCACTACATTCCATTTCGTAGTTGTAAATACTTAATCACTCATTAGCAGCTAAAATTATTATAATTATGTAACAGCCAAATCAATATATGCCACAGCATGTAACCATTACGAAAAATTAAACACACAATTTTCAAACTTAAGGGGTTAAAAGAATTAAAATTTGAATATTATTTTTGTTCACCTTGTTTGATACAGAATGATCCCTATTGTCCTTGCACCATAATAATTCAACCAACCAGCCACCTTCTGTATTCAGTATCAATCAGTTCTTCTGTTAATTTTTCCATTTTGTTTCGTGCAATATGTCCTTTGCTGTCCTTGTGCCATAGAAGTCCAACCACCCATCAATAGTTTATGTAACTTAAGCAGCTGTGAATCCCGTTCTTTAAATTAGGACATACAATTTTACAACGTTCCCATGCATACCTGGAATTGTCACTGAGTTTTATATTGTCTCTAAAAGTCAGGGAAAAACAAGATTTTTTGGTCAACCCTTCCTGTTTTGAATAACTAAATCTCCCATGAAAGTTAAGCCATTTTCTCCGCAACCAAAGTTCAGTTGCATCTATAGAGTGTCACTGACCATTGATCATGGAATTGTAGCATAAAAGTCGGTAAATCTTTTTCTCAAAAGCAATGGGAACCCTGTTTTTATATCTAAAAAAAATAATAATAAAACAAAAAACATGGAAAGTATATATATTTGCTAAACAAAAAAAAACAAGTGTTTTAATTTCACTGGAAACATGTTACAGGAATAATACTGGACCAAATATTAGAAGTTCAGTTTCAAATGGTCATCTTATGAAGTGTAATGCATTAAACTCGGCTATTTGCTCCTTATAACTTTTATAGATGTCCAGTTTTGTATTTCAATATTTAAGTTAATTTTAAATAAAATAGGCTTTTGTTTCTTCAATTTATATCAAAAAAATATTTTGTAGGATAAGGATTTACTGACTATTAGCCAGCTGTCAGTGGTTGATCTTGCTGGTAGTGAGCGTTTGGATAGGATAAACAATACTAGTAAACAGCAAAGAGAAACTGGTAAGAAGACAGTTATTTTTTTAATCATAGCTCCTTTGGTGTATTTAGCTTCATTTCATATTTGTATTTATTTTAATGAAACAATATATAGTTTTACCACGAGATTCCATAATTGTTATTTCGATACTGCATAAGGTTTAAAAACATGTCGTTTTGGGAGCCAACTGCTCCCTTTGCCAAGTTGGCCGCTGAAACATCATGGTTTTTAAATCTTACACCAATGTTGAAATAACAGTTATGTATTTGATTTGAATTTTGCATGTTTATGAATAAAAATTACCAAGCTATTCAATTTGAAAAGGAGATGTGTTATTTGCTATGCCGAAGAATTAGTGGATGATAATAGAGAATTCTGAGAAAATTTGGCAATTGTAACTTAGCTGTGAAATTTTTTTTGTTGATCTGGCAATTTAGAGTTGCAATTTATTACATTATATGGTGGGAGTAGAGCATAGTTCTATAACTTATTTGAATTGTATATGCATTCAGTGGTACCAGATTGGGCGACTTATTTAGTAACATCGCTATGAAAATTTCGAATTGGGCGACACGCTACTTTTAATTACCTTCAGGCTATAAATCTGAAAAATATGCTACTTTTTTATTTTCATATATAAAATCACAAAATATTATTAGTATTACATAATACTGCAATAAAAATTTTGTTTGTTGAACATTTCTATTCGCAGTGAACGATAGTTTCACTAAAACATAACATGTTCGATACTCGTTCAATTCACATAAGATCTCTGTGGTTCAATTATTGTTTTGGTACTTTTTAATCAGAGATCTTGTATGTACTAGAGTGGACGTCACGTGACTCCAAAACTCATTTAACACATTTGCGCGCTGACGTGAATTCAAAATTTTCAGAATTTCAAGTTGAGACAAAAATGAGAAGTACGCTTTCAGGGGGAGGGTGGATCGATGGAATTCTAGAAACTTTACTACCAATTTTGTTTTGCTTAGCCTTAGTGATCGAAAATCAATAGCAAACTTAAAAATTGAAAATGAGCGTGAAGCCAAGAAATATTGCTAAACGTAAACTATCCCTAAAAAACTTTCTTGGAAACGCTAGTTGAGCGCTAGTGGAATGCTATGGGGAAAGAAGTGATGTATCGCAGTTAGCCAAAGCCTACTAGATTGCAGACCATGGATTCCCCCTTAACGAAAGTAACAACGATTCTGATCTTGGGACTTTCGTCGGTAAGATTGGTAGAGGGGAAAATAAAGGATTGAGCAATCGAAATTTACGTCATATAAATAATAAAAATTGGACATTTTAGACGCCAAAAATGGCGACTGGGTCTAAAATCTTAATCGTCAAAACGAAATTTCGAGCCCTGTACACATGACCGCAGAAATATTGGATTGCGATCCTCTGTAACGAAAAGACGCTGAGGAAATTCACATGGTATGAAAGTGGAAGGGAGGGCAGAATGAATGGAAGCTTGGAAGGCAGACAAAAAGCAAATAGCGCAGTACGGATGATAATTGATGGGAAGGAATTTAATACCGAAATTTCAATGTTTTCGTTATAAAATAAAGTGGTGGGTTTTTTTTGTCATTTTCAAAAATGTTTGGAGTTATTTTTATGCATCGCAAAATTTGATACAATTTGTGAAAATGTATAATCTTGCATACGTTTTGAACCGCAAACTGCGATGCCGCTCATTTCCAACGTTGCTCATCTGGAATACCTGGAAAAATTGGGGAAATTTGAAATACAAAGGCCAAAATCAGGGAAATTTGAAATTCATTGTTATAATAAATAACTTATTAAAATAATTTTTCTGAACTGTGCTTTTCATACCACATTGCATACTGAAAATTTTGAAAAACTTATACTTTTGACTAAACCTCTTCCAAAAATTACCCTTTTGCACCAAAACTAATATAATTTATATAAAATTATTAAGCCTAGATATTTCTCAGGAGAAAATGTTTACAATAATTAAGTACTTGGAAAGTTTGTACAAAGGAGAATTTTAGCAATTAACTATGGATTTTTGGAAGACCGTAAAATAAAGAAATGCTTCCTGAAGAGCAGCAGTTTTAAATAGACTTCTATCTAATTTAGAGTCCTTGTGAAATTTTAATAAAGGATTATTCATGTCCTTTCGTATACAGGAGGTTGGATTTTTATCAACTGTGCAATAGGTATCTTTGTCATTTAAAAGTGTGAAAACTTTTTCATTGTGAGAAATTCTGTCCATGACAATGATGGTACAGCTTTTATCTGCAGGAAGGAACGCAAGATTATGACAGTTTTTGAGGGTCTTCAAAGCTTTTTGTTCAAGCAGAAGTTGTCAATTGGCATTTTTTGTTGAAGGACTCTCGTGATATTCATGCAAACTTCTGTAGGAGAGTTGTCCATGTCACCGGAGTTATTTATTTTAATAAACTTCAGTGACAAAAGAAAGAAACTTGTGTCTCTAATCTGATCGTGAAATTTCATATGCAGATTTGTCTATCCCAAGTATGCAAATGATTGAATTTCCGTGGCTAATGAATGTTAACTTCGGTCATTGCATCTTTCTACTGCGCAACTGCTATCCCATAAGATAGCTAACAATTGCAGACTATTATAACCTTTCTTGTTTCAATTATAGTTCCTTAAGCACAATGCTAATAATGCCACTACGATGCACTCAAAGACCTTATAGACCAGAGTTGTTCAACACCCAGCCCACCGACAACTGTTTGGAATATATATAATTTTTATTTTTAGAAATACGGGAAAAATTGCCGGAACAGCATGGGCAACCATAATAAGTTACTGTGAAAAATTTTTATGTTAAATTATATGGCCCATTACTTCCTTTTTTTTTCTTACAAAACTCACTGAAACTGCTGGCCCGCCGGATCAGTGAATTTTGCAAGTGGCCCGCTACCCAAAAAGGTTGGACAACCCTGTTATGGACAATTGAGCGACTTTGAACAGGGTCAAATAGTTGGGATGCATGAAAGGGACTTGTCATATCGAACAATAAGGCGGCACTTGAGCTGTATGGGCACGGCTGTGCAAAGGTGCTGGCAACAATAATTGTTGCGAAGTGTGCATCTGCAAAATGAAGATTCTGGAAGGCCAAGTTATGCAAGACAAGATTGTATTATTGTGCCACAGGCCTGAAGTGCATTAATGGCATCATTGTCTACCCTACAACATGCTGCAGCTTCTTCCATTTGTGATACCTTCCACCATTGTACAGCACTTGACTAAGGTAGGGTTGTGCTCACATCGTCCTTTAAGATGTCTGCCTTTAACCTCCTTACATTGACGAGGGTTCTGGGCTGGTGACATACCTTATCATGGTTGCCAGCAGATTGGCATCACATAACGTTCGGTGATGAATCTCGCTTCAGTCTCAGAGCAGATGACCATTGCATCTGTGTGTTAAGTTTGGGTCAGTGCTCCCGAGCAGACCGTTTTACTGAATACAGAAAGTATGGAGATTGGTCTATATAGATCTCAGTTTTTATATCCTTTTTGAAAATTGGAGTGATAACAGCAATTATGAAATGATTGGGGACAATTCCAGTGGTAAAGCGTAAATTAAAAATATGAATTAAAGACATGAGGACATCCGTAACATACAGCAGTCGGATGCACAAAATCTCTTGAAGATCTACACTTTGCCTATGTAAAATTCTAACAAGTATGCTTAGGTAAAAATAAAACATGTATTTAAGATCACAAAAAATGCAATTGAAAAAATTTAACTAATTATAATTAGTGAAATGGTGAGCTTGTTGATCACCACACATTTTCTCAAATTGTGGAATCAAACTGGACATAGCCATTCTCATTTCCTTCTTCACATTGATTTTTGCACGATACTTAGTTTTCGTCACAGTGACCACCAAAATCCCAACTTCGCACAAATAAGAAGTTGCAAATGAAATAAATTCTCTGACTTCACTTAAAAGGGGATGTTCCTCTTTTACTGATACCTAAGATTCAGGTAGGTTTCTGCAAACATTAATTACTGAGTTACTAGTTTGCATCTGTTCCGCTAGGTGTTGCATTCTATCCTATTTTATTTCCATTTTCAGTTCAATTATGAAATTTCGTAATATTACTTTGCAGTACAACTGTGGGGAAGCCACGGTTCCTCAAGGTGCCACAACACACATTTTGAGAACAACTGGGTTCCATTGATGTAATATAAAAAATAACAAACCACCTTATATTTTTATTCAGAAGTTTAAAATTTTTCTTATTTGCACCGTTTTAATATAAAGTTTTTACTGCAAAAAAGTTTTTATGTTAAATTAAAAGCAATACCATGCACACATATACAAGGGTTTTTTTTAACTAAGGTCCGTTTGTGAATAATTTTTGAAATTGAGCATTCGTGTGAGAATGAGTACTCACGCAGGCTCCTGGCATTCTTTGGGCAGAATCCAACTGCATTTGCATTTATGGCATCAGCCTGTATGCTTCATTAAAATGTTTAAGAAAATCGGGTGCCCTACCAACTGTGAAATACGTTCAGTCAGCCAATTCTTAATAGCAAGAAACATTAAATCTGCGGATATTTATCGCCAGATAAGGGAAATTTACCATGACAGCGCAGTGATTAAAGTGTGAAAATGGGGAAGACTTCCATGACGAATCACGCTCTGGTTGGCCATCTATAATCACTGACGATTTGGTGCAGGCAGTTGGTAAATTCACAGCTAAATTCACATGAACAGGAGATCACATTTTCCAAGTTGTCATCGGAATTCCCACAGATTTCAAGGACTGTTTTGTTTAAAATTGTATCCAAGAACTTAGAGTACAAAAAATTTTGCTGCTGATGGGTTCCTAAACTACTGAGTGGGAACGCAAAAAGAAAAGATTGGCAAATGCTCTGTTTTTTACCCTCTACAATGAAGGTTATGACTTTGAGTCATATCGGCACAGGAGATTAGACATGTGTCCCATGTAAGACTTGAATCAAAAACAATCGATTGAGTGGCGACACATCTGTGGTCAAAGTGAAACCAAAACACACTTTCAAAGCGCAAGATCATGGCAACTGTGTTTTGGGACAGGCAGGGTGTTTTGTTAGTGTACTTTTCGCTGCAAGGAAAAACAATTAACTCGGCTATTGTGAGACCCCAAAAAAGCTTCATCAAGTAATTCAAAGCAAACGGTGTGGAATGCTGTTAGCCGGTGTCATACTCCTTCATGACAATACCAGGCCACATGCTGTGGCTCAAACTGAAGATCTAATCGAATCTTTTGGCTGGGAAGTGTCTGATCATCCGCCATACAGTCTAGACCTAGCGACTACCACCTTTTCCACCATCTGAAGATCTTCTTGGGCAGCAAGCATTTAGACATTGATAGGGAAGTGAAAACGACCGTAAGTAATTGGCTGTCATCACAGGTGCAAAGTTCAATGACAACGATATCCAAAAACTGGTAGATGTTTCAATCAGCAAGGAAATTGTATAGAAAAATAGAGAATTATATGTACATTCAGAAAATTAATGCCTTTTTTTTATTGCAAAACGGACCTTAAAAAAAATCCCTTGTATATATCTCTTAGTAAAGTAGCGTAACTTCACAAATGGGTCAGCTCCAAATGTTCATTGCCCCCACCTCTTAAATAAAAAGTCACTATGTATATCAATATCATGATATATGCATGAATTGTTACTCGATGGGATGAGGGGAAGGTGAACTATTGAGGATGGCCTACTTTTGAAGTCATGCTACACTATTGAGATATATATAATACCTTGCATTTTTTGCAATTTGTAATTTCTTAAACTGAGATATAAATAAGTTTGCATGCCTGTTATCTAAAATTAGTTGAATAATTTTTTTTAAAGGAGGTATACATTCTTCTTTGATGGCCCTTCGCAAATGCATCGAGGTGCTACGAGCAAACCAGAAGCAGAGTAATACAAAGGTAACTTATGATAATTCTACTTTTTACTGTAATATTTTAAGCAGAGATGATCATCAAATAAAATTTGTTCACAATTTTACAAAAATAAATTACATTATGTCAAATGCAACGCTTTATTTAATATATATTGCTTGAACTACTTTTATAAATTATTTTATCACAATAGTAATGAACGATTGTAAAAGTGTGGGTTAAGTGCAAGTTAAGTATCCCTTATTCAAAATGCTTCAAAATTCAAAATTTTCTTGAGAGCTGACTTGCCACACATTGAAATGTGACCTCATATGAGGTGTTACAGTCAAAATGGTGCAGGTGCATATTATACAGTTTAATTCAGAGGCCCTAAGAGAAAAAAAAAAGACCCTTCTAAGCGTAAGCACATTCATTTTTTTCACTGTTTTAGTAGTATGTCATATTTTTACTGTTAAGTACCGTGAATGCATGCTTTATTTTTGATGGGTCAATGTACATAAACTATGTTTCACTTATAAAAGTATATAAAATTACCATCAGGCTATATGTGTATAAAGTGTAAATAAATTTTGTGTTTACACTTGGGTCTCATCCCCAAGGTATCTCATTATGTATATTTGCTATTGTGTATGTGGAGAATCAACCACTGTTATACAATGACAAGTCAGTATATCTAGTAAAATTTGACACTGGTCGGAATATACGAAATACAAATGAAGAAGGTAAAAGATATTTACCGTCTGCAAAAATATTCGCAACGTTTCGAGAACTACTGTTCCCTTCATCAAGCGAAAGTGTCAAGGAAGTGTAGGTGTTCGGTATTTATACCCCAACTTTGGTTTTTCCCAAAGCTTTAGGACTATTTGTACTCATTCTTTCAACTGTAAGAATAGAAAACCTTGGATGACCTCTTCCCTTCGTTGTAGAATCTCTAGAAAAAAATACTTTTCTATTTTTCTTCATTTGCGTGATATTGCCCATTTTCGTAATTTTAAGATTCATCGCAATAAACTTAACTGTGATATTAGTCATGCTCATTCTGATTACTATTTTACTCTATTTGAAGCTAATGATTCTAGGAGATCATGAAGTACTGTAAATTATCTTTTGGGTCATACTTCTACAGAACCTTCGATTTCTTCCCTTAATATTGGTGGTCATATTTCTTCGAACCCTTTAGAAATTGCTAAGACTTTTAATGACTTTTTTGTATAGATCCCCCCATAGATTCATTCCCAATTTGATAATTTTGATCTTTCCTATCGTGATTATCTACCAACTCCAACTATTAATTCTGTGGTTCTTGAGCCATTTACTGTTGATGACATTTTTTTTGCTTCTAAAAGGACTAAGTCCGATGGATTCCACCCTCGCCCTATTGGTTTTGTGATACCTCAACTAGCTCAAACTTTGGCTGATTTATTCAATCTTTTTATTGTAAATGCTTGGATTCCCACTGATTTTATTACTGGTGTTTAGCTCTTTACTTCCCAATCTGCCCGAAGTTACCTTTAGGCATTCACTCCTAAGGCAATTGGATATGGGGAGAGAGGTAGCACACTTTGAACTTGAGGGGGACATGAATTCCCTAAGGGCGATTGGGGGGGGGGTTAACGCTATTGATAACTGGACGCTTTAAATTTCACCAACTGCCTCATTACATTTTTTCACAAAAGTAAAAGGTGGTTGCGATATAAACAAGAAACTGGTATCTTATTTAGTATGTCCAAAGTATCGGATCAAAAAGATTTGCTTTCAGAAGATTTTACTTTTACTGCAGACGCTACTTACTTACTTTTTTTTTCTTTTTTTTACTGCGTCTGCAATTTTTGAAGATTTCATTTTGTTTATTTGTACATTACCTATTAATTTTATAATTAAGAATAATGCCAGCCCTGTGTAGTTCTCTATATTATGACTCTGCCGAGAGATAAAGAGGTCAAATGTCCACTGTGGGGTTTATTTGAAAACTAAAATAAGAAAGAAACTACTATTTTTTAGCCTCTCTTTTTGTTTTCTATTATTCTTTTGTATTTAACATCTATAATTTTATGTATTTTCAGTTTATTAGGTGAATTTTTTTGTTGCCATTATATAAAAATCAACATTTATAATGGAGAAAAAAAAATTTAAGTAACAGTGAGGTTTTATTTTTCCTTCTCTAAAAATACAATAAATAATTCTCTCAGAATTTTTGATTTTCCTCCTTTCAATGGGACATATGTATGTAAAAAGAATACAAGTAATTTTATCTGTGACAACCGTGTATAACATGCTGTACTATTTTTTATTTTCTAAAACTTTTAGTAACTTCAACAATCCTTTAAGATTTTTAAGTCAACTTCTCCATTTTACGTTACTTGAAGATGCATGCTTTCAAATGAGAAAGAGAGGGAGACAAGAAGAGGAGAGGGGGGGAAGCAAAATAATATGCACTTTTTAAAATATAGTTTCTTTTTTTCGTCCGCTCAAACGCAGATTCAGAAATAGACATTTACAGTAAAATACATATAAGATGGAAACTTGTTCAAACGTGTGGGCATGATAATGTGTGTGTGATTGAATTACTCATTATGTTTGTTGCAAAGTAGGTTTTTATTTTATCTTAACATATTAAAGCATTTTCCTTTTTATGCAATTGTTATGTTTATAGTGAAGGTATTTCATATTTCACATAATCTATAGGGTCGTTCACAAAATAGGGGGGGAGGGGATTTTAATGTGGACCTTCGGCTTTTTTTTTCTTTCAATTGTATCTATCGTACAGGAGTGATGCATGTGTTAATTAGTAGAAATTTCTCTCTATGAAAGCTGTGAGCAGAAGCCACAGTCTTCTCAAATGAAAGAGCAGATTGTGTGCTGCTTGCGAAAAGACATCAAACTAGCTTATAGTGAATTGTGAGTGATCTAAGAATTTTTCAAAGAGAAGGGAGGGGTTCACTCGTGGGTTCAAATAAATAAATAAATAATGTATGTGTGCACTCAGATTTCAAGCATTAAGTTAGGGGTGGGAGGAGCAACAAATAATAAACCCAAATATACAAGAGGAAAATCATTAAGAAAAGTTGGAAATATATTCCGTAGGTGCAGGCTCATGGCCATAACAAGGCTAGAGCAGGAGTAGACACTTGCCACCCCCTCAATAGATTTTTTTTTCAATGAAAAAAAAAGAAAAAGTGGTGGCAATGGGGAAATAACGTTCTGTAAACCATTTATCCCCCTTTGATCTCATATCCTGACCCTGGCTATGCCTATGTGCAGGTTTTACTTTTTGAGGGGGCCCATATAAATTTATCGGTTTGAAAAGGTTTCTACTTTGTTTGGATTTTTTATGGCGCAAGAGCATCTGGGCTATACTGCGCCAAACATGGTAATTTTCCGCTTTGCACAGTTTATTTTGTGTGAATTTCCCTACTACCTTATTAGGTATTAATAGTCTACTTCCAAAGATATATAATAAGCTAAAAAATTATGTAGATGTCAGTGATATACCATTGAAAAATATAACATTTTGTGCTGCAGATGGTGCTCCTAATATGATAGGCAAGAAAAATGACTGCTTAAAATTGATGAAAGATGAGAATCCAGAAATGCTTCTTGTGCATTGCATTATTCATAGGGAAAACTTGATAGCTAAAAATATTTCGCCTGTTCTAAATGAAGTACTAAATTCAGTTATAAAGTGTATCAATGCTATTAAAGCTAATGCCAAATGTGAGCATCTCTTAAAGTTATTTTGTGAAGAACAAAATGAAGACCATGCGAGACTTTTACTTCACACTGAAGTAAGATGGCTCTTGAAAGCGAACTGCTTGAAAAGATTTATGGAACTATTTGATACTCTGATTTTTTAAGCGATAAACCTGAAATGAAGTATCTGTTAACGATCGATGGTAAAACATTTGTAAGTTATTTATTCGATATCTTTGAAACACTAAATATATTAAATAACCAACTTCAAGGAACAAATAAAACTCTTGTTGATGCAGAAACGAAGATATTTGGTTTCATTACCTTTATTGAATTATGTCAGAAATATATTCACAACAAAAATTTCAAAAAGTTTCATTGGCTCCAGAAATGTGAAGTATCTGATACCACTATACGTGTCATTATCGATCATCTGAAAATTCTATCGGCTACTTCAAAATAAAGATTTTCTTATTTGAAAGAAACTGATTTTCCAACTTGGATGATGCAGCCAATGTTAGTGGATTTGTCTGATATTTCACATATGCAGTATCAAGAAGAACTTGCAGAAATCAAAACGGTGAGTCAGATAAAACTTTATGTAATATACAAGGAGCGATGGCATGGCTGTGTGAGGAAACAAATCAAATATCTAAATTCAACCAATGTGCAAGAACACTATTGTTACCGTTTCCATCTTTATACTTAGCTGAATGTGGATTTAGTGCCTTAAATTATTTGCTGCTAAAAAAAGGAAATCGGCTGAATGTAACACAACGGGGAGACTTGAGACTGAAGATAACTAAATTGGAACCTAACATAAAATCTCTTTGTAGCATACATCAAATGCAAAAATCACACTAAATGTAAGTAATAATTACTAATGATTAACATAATTTAGAAAAATCTTTCATTAAAATTATTTCGTATTTGAATTTCAGTTCTCCGTTATATGTTTCGAAAATTTCCTTTCTGTGTTTCCTCAACAGTTTCTTCAGTTCAATTTTTGAATATTAAAAATGACGTCTGTTACATAGAGGCATATGCAGAAAGTTTATAGGGGGGGGGGTGCTATAGGCTTAATGGGAGGGTTACAGAACTATAGCTTTAAAATTCCTATGTTAAATATACAAAATTTCATTGCAATGGGAGTTCATAAGAATTTTAGAAAGGCTTAGGTGGGGCATGGCACAAAAAAAAAAAGGTTGGGAAACACTATACTGTCCAATGAGATTAACACCAGTGCCTCTCATGACAAACTGAAGAAGTTAATTTTTTATATCTAAAGATAATTAAGATTAGGACATATTTTCAATTCAAACGTTGTAGAACACCCTTTAGTTAGTAAGAAAAAAGATACACAGTTCATATGCAATATGTACACATACTGCCACAAAGTGAGGTGTTCCGACAGTTTCAATGCATCACTTTCAATTGATACTTTCTGGCATTCTAAAATTTGAGTTGAAGTTCGTATAAGAAATAGATAATTTGGTAGCACATGGTTTATAGCTCTGCCTTTAGAAGCCACCCTTCTCAACTCCCCAATTTGCCTAAATTCTCTTTCTACAAGCCTGTAAATCCTGTCTCCAACCCTGAAAAGAGAACACACATGGTTGTACTCAGTGGCGTAATGATCAAAGTATTGGAATAATCCAGCATTTATTGGTTCAGGTCTAGTCTAAATACAAGGTTAATTTTTCTTCTCCAGCTATTATGAGACAAAACGTAGATTTCAGTTTAATCCATATCCTAGCAAACTATGTACAGTCAGTGTTCTGTTAAAAGATAGAACTCAAAGTTTTGTTCCCAGGTAGTTACACTAGGTCACAAAACATCTTCTTGTTGAATGACTTAGAATATATG
>QLNU02015270.1:124804645-124857645 GCA_006491805.2 Dysdera silvatica
ATGCCCTTGACATGTGGACATTATACCTATATAAAAAGGGCCCCCCACACCAGCGAAGTCTGTGCCTATGTTCAGTAAATGCAAGCTGATTTCACTACAAGAGATATTGCTGATCTGTAGAAATCACCAACAAGCACCGGAATGGAAAGCACCAATATTGACATCGGGACATATTGATTTTGTAAGATCGATTTAATATCGGGTGTGCGCCATCATTCAATCCACATCACATTATATCACCAAATCAAATATCAGGAAATTAGTTACATATGTATTTTATATCGATATTTCACGATGTATCTATATATTGCCCAGCCCTAATTCCCAATGAGCTTGATTGTGTTTGAAGCTAATATTTTTAGCACCTACAGTTTATTTTGTTATCCCTGTGAAGGGTAATGATACCTTATGAAAGGTATTAGGGTTTAGAAGTTGTTAAACTGTCAGTTCTATGCCAAATTGCTCAATATGTGATCTTGATACACAAAATTTGCTAGCAAATAGTAACAGTTATGAATCTTAGAGGTGAAGTGATAATTAAAGGTTTTTTTTTTAAAGAGAAATAATTGATTTTTTCAGATTGTGCCATACAGAGAAAGTAAACTCACACAGTTATTCAAGACTTATTTTGAAGGAGAAGGCAAAATTCAAATGATCCTGTGTGTGAACCCATGTATCGATGATTTTTACGAAACAACTGTGAGTATTATGCTAGTTGTAAAAAAAAAATTTTTTTTTTAAATGTAATTTAATTGCATCATGGCTTAATATTTTTGGTACTATTTTTCAACTTTTGCATACCTTGAGATAGGGATAATCAACCTTTTTATATTTACCGCCTACTTTTCTATCTTTATTGGTAGTAAAATTTTCCTACCGTCCACCGATTCCTCGGCAACTTAATTTAGCGCAACTGCAAAGTTCTCATAATTTTTTAGTGAAGGTTTAGTAAAAACATTGAGTTAAATTTCTCTTTTTTTTTTTATGTATACTTTGCGTATGTTTATAATACACATAAAATTTAATTTGAGGCTGCATCTTCATCAATACAGCACCTACTTGTGTGGAAGCTGTTAAATTGAAAAAAAAAAGAAAATTATTATAAAAACTATAAAGTCTATTGAAATTACCTTTTAATTAAAAATTTGATCCTTGAGGCTAATGCTGCGAAACCAAATATTTGATAGCTAGTTCAATTTTCGTGAGGGACAAATGGAGGTCTCCTCTTTCGAAAATATTCGGATTGTTCCTCTGTTTGGTGATAATATGATTAATAGCACTAAAGCCTGATTCTACAAGATATAAGGTAGGGAAACGCATCAATAAATTGAATATAGTTTTTCACATATATTTGGATATAACGCAGGTATTTATTTATTTTTTTTTATTTAGCCATAGGTTTTCATATCCACCACTATCGAAATTGTATTTACTGTCTTTATCATATTAAAGTTCTAACCGTTCTTCTTGGCAAGTTGTATCAGTCTCCTCAATATTTTGCAGTAGAAGGATTTTCATCCAGTCATACACCTTCAAATTCAAAATATCGTCAAATTGTTTTTCCATATCCAATTTAAGTTTGTTGAGGTGACTACTGAATGTTTCAATCTCCTCTGGAGTTGCATTATCTTTTATAAATGATAATTCGTGAAACTGATGAAATTCTCTCTTCAGTAGTTTATAACAAAGATCAAGTTTGTCGATAACTAATTAAACAATATTTTAGCAGCTGATACGATTTGTATTAGTTCCTTGAAGCTTCAAATAGATTTCATTAAATCTCTTGAAAATATCTGCCAAATAAAAAATCATTCTTTTCAGCTTTTAATTGTTGACAGTGATTGGTCTCATTAATACTTTAAAAAGATTGTATGACACCATCATATAATGCTACAAAACGAGACAGACATGTACCCTTAGATGGTTATCAGACTTCCGTATGTAAAAGTAACCTAATAAAATCCTCATTGTCCTGACACAGCTGTCTATTATGTTTGGCAGTGGATTTTATCTCATTTACATCTCTAATTATTATACTTAATAATGAGTGGAGACTTGTACTTAAGTGTTTTCCTACAAGTTGTCTGTACACCACACAATGAATACATAAAACATTTCACATTTCTTCCTTCAAATAAGCAACAAATCCATAATAAAAAACTTTCCATAAATGGTGCTCCATGAGTAGCGCCTGCAACAATATTGTTCAAAAGTATATTGTATTTTGCAAAGTATGATTTCACAGCATTAAATATTGATAATCCTCTTGTATCTGTAATAAGATTTATTGCGAATAACATTTCCTCTCATGATGTATTATTTTCATCAAAATAATGTATATATGTCATCAATAAAACATTATTTGCAATGGTAGACTCGTTCAATTGTATAGAAAATTAAAAATTGTGGAGAATACCTGTAAGTTTATTTTCAATATTAACTGCCATTTCTTCAATTTGTTTCTTTACTCTGCTATCGCTTAGGGGCAAGGTTTTTGAAGTTTGTTTTATCCTGATACATTACTGTTGAGAAATTATTTTACAGAGGTTATTATTAAAGTTTCTCCAATATTATAGCTCTTACCATTTTTTGCAATTAATTGTGAAATGTGATAAGCCACAGTTAGTGATTGTATAAATATCCCATAATTCCAATAAGTCTACTACCCAGATTTGTCACATACGGATGTGACAAATCTGAAAAGTAGACTCTTTCTGGAATCATGTGGGACTTACAGCTTAAGGAGTCATGCTATTAACATCTCAAAACCTCTACCAGAACCTTACAAAATTTTTGTCAAACCTCGAATTGGGGGTAGCCATGTGACATCGTCGCGTGCAGGGAGTTCCCCCAGACAGGACTATCCCGCACCAAATGATGTCGGATGGGGATTCCCAACATGCAGATATATAAACTTAAGCCTTTCACTCACTCTTCATTCTTCCTCCACTTGACAAAAGCAGCAGTTGGCTTTCAAAACATTGTGCTTTAAACCTTACGCCAGTGTTGAAATAACCGTTATTCTGCATAACGTTGTTGAGTAAGTTCTTCCCAAGATCAAAGCAACCTAATGCAGTTACGATTGGGTATTAAATTTTTATGATTTCCCATACAGCTTTCATATTGCTCCCATTATCAGTAATTATATATTATATTAATTTGCTGTATCATATACAAAATTACTGATTTTGAGATAGCCCAAGTTTACGAGAACCATGCAATTCTTGAACTAAGTCACATGAAAGATAAGCTAGTCATTGACTTATATTTTACAAAATGAAAAGTTAATTTACACATTCTCATATTATTAAAAATGGACAAGCATGCTGTGCCCCAGTGATTATGTCTGGGAGTCAAACCCAACCTAGAATGCCTTTGGGCATTCTAGGTTGGGTTTGACTCCCAGTAGACTTGGGCACATGTAAATGTATCATGGTTTGGAGGAGGTTACATTAAGCCATAAATCATGTCTTGGATGACTCCTTTTGCAGTGGCTTGTTTTATAGATTTACAACCTATAGAGTATAGTGTCATGTGTCTTTAATGATAGAAAGTGTCTTGAGAATTTTTTGTTCATTTGGATTAAATTGACAGTTTATATTTAAGTATAAATTGACATTTCTTTTTTATATATATAGTTTTGCATGCAGTTTGCTGAAGTAACTCAAAATGTGTTAATTCATCGTGGTATTACTCCAGTTAAGACCCCCGTTCATTTAACACTCAGAACTGGTAGAGGCAAGCAATTCCAAGATGCGGTCAATAAAGCTCCTGGAGAAGGCAGTATGAGTCAATTTTACAGTTTATTTCATAGCACAGTGATTCTCACTCAACCTTTTTTGAGTCACAGAGCACTTTTTTGGAGAGATATTCGTTAAGGGACACTTTTCAGAAGCAAGATACGTTATGGAGTCCTGTTGTGACCCTTACGCCAAAGACACGTGCAGTTTTGGCAATTTTTTATCTAACTATATTTTTCAAGTTGTTAGTCTATATTTTATCATACGGAAAAAGCACTAATTATTTGCCAATTTCCAAGTACCTCAAATTTTTATCTAAACTTAATTTTCCCCATAGGAAAAAAAAAAAACTTTAAATATAATTTCCTCAGAACATCAATTTTACACTACATGCTTTCGATATAAGGGTTACGATATTTTCATAGCACCTACATAAATACTAAGTCAAATGACAGCAATGGGAGGAAATTTTGAGTATTTGGGGATGCTAAATATAGAGTTTTATTTCATTAGAAGTGTTTTGTCCACTAATTTCAGAAAAATAAGCAACTTAACTGCATAACGAAAAACGTACAGCAAGGCAAAACATTTGAGAATGAACTGAAACCAATCAATGTAAATTCACGATATATTTATTACCCACATATATGTGGTGTTTACTTTTTTTTTTCAGTTTCAAAACAATGTTTCTTGGCATAAGAAAAAACGATAAAGTATAATATAAGAACTTAGATTCTAATTAGAGAGATCGGGCTGTTTTGATTTGTACTATTTAGTTATATATGGCTTTGCCTTCTAATGATGCACGATTATGACATATTTTAGTCGATTGTTTCGTTTATTTGAACATCTGGAAACTTCTTGGTTGTTTTTAAACCTGACTAGATGTATGGCGTCACCGTGTATGATGGAACTAGTTCTCGATATGTTGGTTTGTTATTGGAAGCTCAGTGGAATTTTTTTTTTTTCTAAACAATTATGAAAACATAATAACAATTAATTATACAATGTTTTTATGTAAACATGAATGCGTAGATTCGAATGGATTCACTGTTTCTAAAGGATATGTTTTGCGGAGCACAGTTTGAGAACCACTGTCGACATAGTTAATGGAAATTATTTTTGCTTTTCATTTAATCTTTGCTTAAATGCATGATTTAGCACTTAGGAGCATAAATGTTTGTCTAATTACAATATTTATGATATAATTTTATTGGAAAATATAATGACTAATATGTTTTAAGTTTCAGACAGAATTTTTAATAGACTCAGGTTGAACACATTTCTATTTCTGTTACTTGCCAGAAAAGGGTTTTTTTTTTTAAATTGTAACGGATATGAGCTATAAATTAATGAAAATTTCAATATATACTTACCCTCTACGTTTTTATGATACTTAATTTAAGCATTTTTGAATCCTAATAAAAATGGCCCAGATAAATCATTTTTATTTTTGAAATTTTTATAATACAGAAGAAAAGGTGAAATAAAACAAAACTAATTACCATATTTAAAAACATTTACTGCTTATTTTCTTGCTTTTACAATTCACAGTATTTGCTTTCTGTGGGCAAGAGAATCTGAGGTCATCATAATAGATCCCTTTGATGATATCCGATTCAATTGTCAAAATTGCCAACCAACTCAGGCGATCAGTAGACATTGATGTGCGCAGATAGTTTTTAATTCTTTTCATCACTGAAAAAGATCTTTCTGTTGAGCAATTTAATGCCAGAATTGTCAAAAAGCTTCTTAAAGCGATGTTAACATAAGGGTAAAGCTCCAGTTTTATAAATCAGTTAACGAAGTCCAATGGATGTATGCAGAGGCTCTTCATCTACTGTCTTCAAAAACCCAAAGAAATGTATACATTCATTAACAAATGACTCTCCATCTGGCAAATCTTTGTGCTCACTGCACAATTTTATTGCACGCTCAGTAATAGTTTCCCGGTCCCAGTCCAATCCTGGAATAAACAGATCAAATCTTGAGCTTAACTCATCATATCACACCCTTGCGACGAAAGTGTTACAACTCAAAAAATCCCAATTTTCAGAAAATGAAAAAAAAACAAAAAAAAACAAACCTGTTTCTGGCTGAATTGAGGGACGTTGTGTTCATCTAATGACATGTGCCAACTAGCCGAAACCCGAATAACTTACGGCGTAACGTTTTGCACAGGAAAAGCACTGGTTTCTACATCTGGTTGTAACGTTAAGTTATTTTCACCGAATTTTGAGTCATAACATTTTTGTCGCAAGGGTGCGATGCGATATGCTTTCTTATACCGAGTCATCTCTGCTACCAGTCTATCAATAATGACTAAGAAAGTATTTGGTTTGAACTTGTTTCGACCACTGGGCTCAGTTTTATTTTCTCAGGTTTAGTCATATTGAATTTTTCTTGTCCTTTTATTTAAATCTTCATATTCACAAACGACAGATTTTACAAAAGCTCTATTTTCATAAACACCAAATTCTGATCTAATGCTTTAAACATATTCACAGAGGGAGCTGTACACCTTTACTACAGTAGAGAGATTGATTTCACTAACCTGGAGTGTCTTACTAGTAATGTTTAACCTGCCTAACAAATCACTCCATAAAATTGAAAGGATAGCAGTTTTCAGTCGATACACCTACCTAAGCCTAAGATACCCAGCCGCTTCATTTCGCTTGAGGGATTTTTCTGTTTCATCATTGATGATGAAGTTGAATGCTTCCATTACCTCATCCCAATCTTCGTTGAGGCTTTGACAAGCGTCGTCATGAGTTAACCAACGATTTTCAGATAAACTCTTCAAACTCAATTATAAAACATTATTAGTATCTTAGAAATTTAATAACCATTTCATTAATTATTTTAAAATTATGCACTAGTTAAAGTCAGCCCTTTGTTTCACATACATTTGAGGAGTACTTTTTTTTTCCGCCCTGGACTATAGCCCTTTAACTCTTTGGGGCACAGTGGGATTAAAAATGGCCCACCTTTTTGATGTACGGTAATGCATAGTGAGACATTTTTAGACCCACCTCGTAATATTGCAATAGCTGCATGTGCAACATGGGTCTATTTATTCTCTGAAATCCTGTGCCTCAAAGAGTTAAGCCCTCCTGTAAATACGCCCCTGGTCATTACTACTTGTGAAAGTTTTAAATAATCTTAACTTTGTGCTTATTAGATGTTTTGCCAATTTGCTTGATTCAATTATTATATTTTGCATTTTTTTAGTTTCATTGGAAAGTGTTTTGAATCCAGTTACCTACAGCTTGGGTCCCTCTTTCCCATCTCTCGTTGTAAGTGGATTTTTAAGCAGTTAAGATAATTTAAAACTACTAGTGATCATACTTTGATAGTAATGATTGCCAAATCAGTCTGTTTGATACAATTATAAAATATGTCTATATATAATTTTTACAATTGCTCTCTATGAAAAGGACCAATATATATTTTTTTTTAAATCTGAAAAGGGATATCGATAAATTCTTTAAATTTTGAGAGGCAATTATTTTTCTTTAAAAAAAGTAATGTATGCAAATCGCTGTAATAGATCCTTATTGGTCCTTTTAAAAAAAGTGGCCCTTATTTTTCCTAGTTTCTTGTGAAAAGTCAGTTGGGAGCCTTGTTGGCATCATAAACCACAAACGGTCCATTTTCATTTTAACAAAATGGTATATTGACTAATGGCTGAAAAATAGTTATTAAAGTTCATCCACGAATGTTGAAAAACAGGGTAAATACATCCTGTCACTATTTTTATCACTTTTTAATTTTTTTTATTAAAAATGTATTTTATTCTTTCATATTTCATTCCCCTTATGCCTATCAAGCATAACAATTCTGGTGCTTTATTGACATCTAGTGGTGGTAATCATTTATCTAGTATGGTGGTTCCCAACATGGGGGTTGTGACTCTCAAGGGGATCGCCGCAATTATTTTTATAAGGAATTTTATACCAAATGTTTCCAACGCTTTTATATTTCAACATGGCTACACACATTGCAATATTTTACTAATGGTTAACTTTATATCTGTAATATAAATTAGTATATATATATATATATAATTTTATATTTAATGTGTTTTCTTTACTCTGTTAAAAGTGCTTTTATTATGCAAATGTGGTGGCGGCAACAGAGGTGGGCTTTGGATTACTTTGCTATTTATTATAAAAGTGGATCTCAGCTTGAGAAAGGTTGGGAACCACTAATCTAGTATATCACATTTCTCAATGCTACCTTTTTTTTTATCCCCAATCCATCCTTCGGTTTCAAACATGGAAGAAAGGGTCTTGTTTATTTTAAACAGTTGTGAAAACTCTGACATATATTTTAAGTGTCATTATGCAGTACACTCCTGGTAATTCACATCCCGTTATTTCGTAAATCCCACTTATTCGTACTAAACTCCAAGTCCCTTGGAAAACTCGTGGTAATTCGTAAAATAACAATGCATTTCGGTCCCTTCGCTTATTCGTAAGTGTTTTCTCACTCAAGAAGAACAAAAACATCTTATAAACCGTAATATAGCATGTCAACAATCCCATTTATTCGAAATGAAACTTTTCCCCTTCCCTATAATGTGGCTTTAAAGAGAAGGCGTAAGTGTCATGGCGGGGGAAAATAGGAAGGATAGTCACCCTCTTGCTTGCCTCAACTATGAATGGATCCGATAAATTAAAACCATTAATGATCAGCAAAACCCAGATGTTTCAAACACTTAAACTGATCTCCAATGATTCATCTTTCCCATAAAAAGGCATGAATGACATGATTTATTCCACGAATGATTGAAGTTGTTGAATAGGCAACATGAAGAGACAACAGCATAAAATTCTGCTATTCATTGATAATTGCATGGCCCACAATGGCGCTCTGATTCTTAGTTATGTAAAAGTTGAGTTTTGCCTTCTATTATGACACTGGACAACACCATTGATAGAATGCAGGAACATTCCCTTCATCAGACAAAAATAATTGAATTTTTTCCTACATTACTTTTTTCTACATACCTACTTTGCTTATGTTCTTTTATTTCAAGCCTAAATTGAGGGTTTTTAGGATACATATAGATGCATATACCTACGTACTTTGTATAATTCGTATTATATCCATGGATATATATATATACTCTTTTATCTATACCAGTTTTATTATTTAAAGCCCGTTAATTCGAAATTTTTCTTTTTTCACCCTTGATAAATCGTAATCGAAAATCTCGATAATTCATAATGAAGCCTTGGTCCTTTTAGCATTACAAATTATTGGGATATTACTGTAGTTTAAACTCAATTTTGAATGTCATGATGATCGAATTGCATGTGCAGGGTGTTTTGTGAAAGCAGTGACAAACTCGGAGCTGCTAATAGATATTGAGCGGAACAAAAATTATCATGACACATGATGTTGCAAATCATGTTTTGTTGGTGAAAATTGCAAAAATGCAGAGTGTGCACATTCAATCGATCTCGTGAGATATGGAGATGGTTACACACTATAGGTGTCACACCAAAAAATGGTTTGACACACTATGCCAAATCATCTTTGAACGATTTTGCCCATCTATTAGACTCAATCTTGTTCAGTGATTTGGTCATTGAATGATTTGGCACACCGCTATTATGCACCACACTGGAAAAGTGTACCGAGGCACCACCATGCATGTACCACATGTCCTACTGCATAAGTGTGTTTGTGACACCATGTTCCATGGCAATTTTTGTTGTTCTTGATGTCTATTATCACCCCTCTGAGTTTGTCACTAATTTAGCAGAACACCCCGTATACACCAAAACACATGGCCAAAACAGTACAGCCAAAACATTATGGTCACTTACCTAATAGTGTGTTGTTCTACCTTTTTGGCACTTAAAACAGAGAGTTCTAGAGGTTCAAGCAACGGTCATGCAATTCCCTTATATTCTTCGACGGTGGGTTTTGATCTCTGACCTGCCATTGCATGACATCCCAAATGTGTTTCGTTGATGACACGTGGATGTCCAATGCCTTGCCCTCTACTACTGCTTTCAACGTCATTCATCCACATTGCATGAATCCTAACAATGGCAACTCGTAAACACCCATTGAGCCATGCAGTTTCAGAAATACTCGTTCCAAGCTGCCGGACCATTTATAATTCCCACTTGCTCATATACCCTTCCGGTCATCCTAATGAGTCCATTCGCATATGTTGAGATGATCATAGTGTTTTGACTCTCTTTGTTCGTTAAGTTTGTCCCCTTTTTTTTTTTTTTTTTTTTTCTAGAGTTAAATATATCTGAAAAGGTGAGTACAAAATGTCGCGTGATTGCAACCTAATGGCAGTGTTGCCAGATGGCAAGATTAAAAAATCCTGACTTCATACAAAATAATAATCAAATTAATATAACTATAATTTAGTTAAACAATATCCTATACTATATGATATTGTTGTTTTGTATGCAAAACAATAAATAATCTAGAAATATTTGCTGAGCAAGCAGCAGTGTGTTTCCAGCAGAGGGAGGGACATGTAGCCCATGGTCAAATATCTGCAAACCTGGCAATGGTGCTTTTGTTTTTATAAATATTTGTCATGCGTTTTCAATTCTACTTCGGTGAGAATTTGAATTATCATTGTAGAAGGATCGTGTGTTGTTTTCCGAGGACTGGGAGGGACATCATTTGGGTACAAGGGCAGACAATTTGAATTGCAGGGCATTAATAGATTCGGCAGGGCGTTGCGCCCTTCTATTTCGCTTTAGATGAAACATTAATATATATACCAAATAGAGTTTGGTTTGTTTGTTTTTTTTCATAGTAATATTTTTTTTCTTTTAGCTTAGCAGTTCTGATGGTGAGGAGTCTCTTTCTAAAATGATAGAATTTTTAAATGCTAGAAAGGCTAGTCGAGCTAGCTTACAAGACCACCTAAAGCAGAAACGTAAGTTTGTTCCTTTATAGGTGCATTAATAAGAACTGCAATGTAATGCTTTCACTGCAGCTGATGTGTTAGCACATTTGGTCAGAAAGTGTCAGCTCATTTTGTAGATGGGCAAAGTTGTTCTTTTAAACTAGTTTCTCTATTTATAATATATTAATGATAACATGTATAAATGTAATATCTGTTTAATTCACCATTTATTATTACGTTACTTATTAAATTATAAATATAGTGCTGGATTTTGCTTGTTATTGTACTTTGCAATTAAATAATCCGACAAGTCCTTTATAACAACAGAAATGCAGTTGATTGATATTTCCATGAAGCTAATTTTAAAATTACAGTAAAATTAATTCTTTTCATAGTAATAACCCTTTTGCTGCTGCTGTAGTCTCAGCAAACAGTGTCATTTTAGAGTTTCCAAGGAATTCTATTGAGTTCTGTCTTTACCAATTATTTTATAGTTTCGACTATTTGTTGGAAATGGTTTTTAATACTGTCTGTATTTAGGCCTTTTTTTAAATGTATATGGGGATAATTTAGTACAGATTTATTTTATTTTTTAAAAAGACTCAGAGAAAGGTCTATGCAACTAAGGAAGATTTGGGGGAGCAGATATTTCTTATATAAATGGTGCAATGTATACCTTTGTATTGCCTGTTTTAAAATTTACCATACAAAAAAAAGTAGGATAAATTGGAAATAGAAAAACTTAAGCTAAATGATGTGTTTAGTTTCAAAAATATAAACCAAGCAAAAATTTTAAAAGTGTTCTTAACGTCAATGACGATCCAGGGTCCAAATGAAAAAGTGAAGAGTGAGAAAAAACAATTTTGGTTTTTATTTATTTTCCTCAATTCTTAACTACATGATTTACAAAATCAACATAGTTTGTAAAGAAGTTGTTCTGAGATTTATTTTGCTTCTTTCAATGGTACTTGTTAACATTATGGGCTATAATATTTAATTATGATTCAGTAGAATATTTTGAAGTAATTATATTTTTGTTTCTAAATCACAGAAAATGTATAAATATTAATAGTGTGTAAAAAAAGAAAATTTATACTTATAAATATATAGGGCTTGGAAAATCATGGTAAACTGTACTCCCCAGGCAAGGACAGTACTTGCCTACTTCAAAATAAACTTTGAACCTAACCGAGAACTAAAATTTTCTACTCACCATCTGCAAAAATCTAGTCACCAATGCCAACTGGATTTGTCGAGCCCTGTATATATACAGTGTATTTAAAAATTGTTTGGGTGATTGAACATATACAAACATGCACTTTTCATCATAAAATGCATGGTTGCAAGTGAAGCAGTTACAGGCAGGCTATAGGTTGCTTTGAGGTGCATGTATAAAAGCAATGGTTTAGCATGCAAGTTCATTATTAACTTGGAAAAGATCAGTATAGAGATGTCAGACATGCATTTTGTCTATGGTCTTGCCAAAGATAATGGCAGAGAAGCACAAAGGCTTTACTGAGAAAGCTTCCCCAATGAGCATGTTCTCAATCACAGAATGTTTTCTTACTTGCACCTCCAATTATCCAAAAGGAGACCCTTCAATGCTAGCATTCATGATACAAGTCGCAGCAAAAGAGACGATTAATAAATAAAATTAACATAAAAGATGATTGAAAGAGGTGATTAATGTTTGTACATGTGGTTTAATTTGTATATTTAATATCTGCAATTTTGATTTCGTTTTGTCGTGTCGATCAGTTGTTGGCGTTTTGTTTTGTCTGAAATAAAAGTATGTTTTGATATTCCGTGCTACTCCTGTTCATGCATTGTGTAAGACAGTGTGTGCAAAAATGACCTCAGATGTGCTCAAAAATGGGCTCAGAAAACTACGGAAAGGCTTAAAATTCGTAAATGTTTTGATATATTTCATTAATATATTTAATAATACTAAATATAAGCAGACTGATATATTTAACGTTAATAAACAAAAATTCTTAATGTAAATTTTAGTATACTTTTCTCTCTCTATAATTTCCCCAATCCTTATTATAAAGTATATGAAGACTCAAACTCTTTTTAAAAAAAAAAAAGAAAACATATGCAAGTCTCTGCCATAGAAAGCTATTTTCTTGAATATGTTTTTAACATCAAAGAACAATTTCGTACAAAACAAAAATTTTAAAATAAAATTTTACAATACTTGATTTTTGAGAAAAAATATTTTCCAGGGTCCGACTACATTTCCATGGGACTCAGCTTGGCTATGGCTCTGAGATCCCAACTTCTTCAGTAAGTCCTTCCAGTTCAGAAAAGCGTTTAATTCCAACTTGAATGCCTCGGTACTTTCTTTCAATTCAGTTAAATACACCACCTTACATGTTTCCTAACAAGTTTCTGTCTTTCTAATTTAGTATTTAAGCGCATTTTACATCTCACCATTTGATGATCACTTACAGTATTAAATCTATTCAGTATGCTGCAATCTTCAATAACTGATTTCTTGTTTGCCAGGATATATAATCAGTTTCACTGGTTCTCCAATTGGGGTGCTTCTATGTCCATTTTCTTTGCGGTTTCTTCTTAAAAAATGAATTCATGATGCTAAGATTTTCAGCTTCTGCAAATTCGATGAGTTGATTGCCACATTCATTCCTGATGCAGCATAACCTCTTTGCTATTCTAACACTGTAAAACTCAAATGTGATAACTTTTTACCTTGCATTTGATTGTTAATCCAAAGATTTGGCTGGTGAAGCATTCGTTTTTAACAAATGATGCTTCTTATTAGAATAAGTTATTCTATGATTTTTAAGTTGTTTTTACCCTTTCTGTACATGTAAATTTTTTTTAAACGTTAATTATATAACAATAAGAACCAAAGAGAGAAGTGTCAATTACCCTAATCCAGTGTTGTTGACATAATTTTTTTTAAGTAACTAATCCATCTGTAAATTTAGTATTTTAAATTGTTATTTAATCATTCATTCAAGAGCTACAATTAGTCAATCAATTAATTTTTTTTTCAAATTTAAAAGTAAGAAAAAAGTACAAATATGGGAAAACTGGAGAGTTTTACATATGTAGATTTAGGTTGAGTTTGGCGGATACTAGGAAGAAAAACCAACGAAATTGACTTGACAGGTTCCAAGCACCCAAAACAATAAGAAAAAAAAATGAAATAAGTAATAGAAAATACAGGAAAGAAAAAAATAAATGGGTTCAGAGAATAGATAATCAATGGTGTGAGTCTCCTCTTGAACAGCCCAAGACTGTTCAATCTACTAATGTCAATGGTTGAACTGTTCTGGATTCGAGGTGCTATAGAATCAATATGGTAGAAAAGGAAGTTTGTGTTGGCCCTGGGAGGAATAAACGGACCTCCTGTGCACAGTAGATCTCCCTCTGAGCAAAGTTGTGAAGAGATGGAGTCCAAGTAGCAAGAGAAGTTCAACAAATTATAAAGTACAATAACTATTCTCAAGATTTTAATTGACAGGAAAGGAAGAATAGGGTAAAAATTGCTACAAATTAGGAAAAGAAAAATAAATTAGCCTTAGAGCAAAATATTTAAGGAATGGTAATTGAATTCTTTCGATCCTATTTTTATTGAATGAAGTAGAGTATGGCCAAATGTCACAACAATAAAACAGCCTTGATTGAATCAAAGAAAAGTAGAGCGCCAATAAGGCCCTGAAAGGAAGGGAACGATGTACCCTGCAATGCGAATTATTCCAAGGACTCTAGAAAGGTTAGAGAGTAAGTAATCAATAGGAGAGGTCCATGACAGCTTGTGATGGAGAACAACACTCAAAAAGTAGAAGGGAATGGAATTGAAAAATTATTGATTAATATGGAGTCTTGGAAAATAGAACCATGTTTATTGCGAAAGAACATTGCATGATGTTTAGATTTATGGACCTTTAGTTTATTGTCAGAAAACCACTTACAAATTCTTCGCATTATGTAAAATACAATTATGTTCATTTACCTCTATATATGTTGTAAAGTGCATTTCATAATGGAGTGCATCACAATAATAGATTGTGTTGAAGGTATCATTGTAGAATACAAAATTGTCTTTCATAATATTGAAAATTTATGCAAAAAATCTGTTTCTTTGTAGAAATTGAGTTTCGACAGAATTTAGTTAAAATTGAGGAAGAAGCTCTTTCACTTAGGCAGGTAAGTTTCGACATACGAAAAGAGAAATCAATGTATTTTTATTCCCATTTCGGTTTCTCAAAATTGGTCCATGAATGTATAGACATAGTAAATTATCATGGCAGCATATTTATTATTTTGCAACGTTTTTTTTTTTTTTTTTTAAGGAAAACAAAATTCTTCATGTGGATTTGAGAGCTAGGGAACAACAAGTTAGGGACCTGGAAAGAAAACTTTCATGTTCTTATGAAGAACGAAATTTATTTAAGGAAAAACTTAAATCTTCAGAAAATAGAGAAAATACCTTAAAACGCAAGGTGAGTTACCCATTAGTACTTTGTTAAATTCCAAAACCTTTAAAACATCTAAAGATATTTCTTACTTTTTAATTGAGCTTGATGTATGTAAAAAAGAATATAATAGGGTGTCTATATGTATGCTCATATGAAAAAAATCAGGAAGTTTTAAAGTGCAAAGGCGTAAGTCAAGGAATTTTGAAGGTCGAAGACCTAAGTCAGGGAAATTTGAAATTCATTGTAATAATAAATAGCTTATTAAAATAATTTTCTTGAACTGTGCTTTTCGTACTGCATTGCATACTGAAAATTTTAAAAAACTTACGTACTTTCGATCAAACTTACTCCAAAAATGTAGGTTCCTACCTGTGGTGAGGAGGCCACCCAGAGATAATGCTGTTTACTACAGATCAGGGCCTCTTGGTGCTTAGTGTCTACAAGTCAAAGTGAGATCGTACCAAGGGCTGAATGGCACTGAGGTAATAGTGTCACGGACGATCGCCTAGTGGTGGGGGGGATACAGACAAAACCCAGTTGTGAGTAGCCTTCCTGTCTGTGATGGAGGTAACACAGCTGGGAACTATTTACCACCCTCCAGTTCTTAAAGCTCATATCGGAAAAGAAAAAATGAAAGACCAGCTGCAAAAAAAAGAATGTAATGAAATCTTTCCTGCTTTTATTGTGGTTACATCTGAAAAACCAGAATTTAAAAAACTATCTCCGCCATAGAAAAAGCCATCCAAGGAATATGCGAAATAGTAAAAAATACAAGAAGGTTAAGATCCAGTGACTTACTAATAGAAGTAAATAATCTGCAACAATCATCGTCATTACTAAACTCTAAACGTATGGTCAATATAAAAATCAATGTATCGCCACATAACTTACTAAATAGTTCAAAAGATATAATATCTGAAATAGACTTGATGTTGAAGAACAAGAAATAGTAAAACAGAACTTTCTGAACAAGGTGTAATAGCAACAAGAACAACAATAATACGAAGAGAGGGCAATATCGTTAAAACCAAATACATCACCCTAACTTACAATAGACCAAACATAACCAACATCCATCAAAACTACCTCTCATGTCCAGTATGAGGGAAGTTTGAAACAAAATCTGGGTAGACACGCTGATATAAAAACATGTTTTATTGAAAACAGGTGCTCATGGTGCTACTTATTCCATTTTTGAAGTCAAAATAAGCTGTTTCCTCATAGAGTGGTTATAAGTTAAATCTCAGTGTACAGAAGATCCTGTTACTTAAAATTAATGTTAGCATCACTTAAATCGGTAAGCTTGATAGTGTTTATGCATACTGTGGTGTGGGAGTCACATTAAACTCTGAAGTCAACCCAATCCCAGATAACATTTGATGTAGTTTTGGACTGTAAAAATGCAATCATATTTATTTTAACAACTTTTAGTAGTTCAAAAAAATCTATGCAGTTTTTCAATATTTAAGGTTATGTGTCTGAATTTGAGGAAATACTTTTAATTTTGCGAAGATTTTATATATAATTTTGAAAGCTGTGCATGTTTTGTATGTTTGCATTGTCACATTATAAATTTGCATTACAGATTAGTGAATGTGAAGGTTTGCTAAATACAGGTGAACGAGAAAAGGAAAAAATGAAAACTAGAATGCACGAGAGAATACAGGCTGAAAAAGACCGTATGCGAAGGATGGTGGTATGTTTAATACTTTTACTTTTTTTTTTCATGGTATAATCCTTCACACAAGACCTAGGTCAGTGTTTTATAATTCTGCATAAGGGGAAGGGGTGATTAATGAAATTTTGAAAATTTAACACATTTTAATTTTTTTCGAAATTTCATGGCCACTCAATCCAGATTCTTTAAAAGCAAGAATTTTCCCTTTTTCAAGGTCAGAAAGATGAGTTCCTTTTGTCATCCTACAAAAATTGGTCAGAAATGAAGCAAGTGTGAATTTTGTTTAGAAACCCAGTCTTTATATTTGAAATGGTCATTTTATGTTTTCAAATATGCAAACTTTACTATAATTTTAGATTAAAAGTTGTCATTATTTTTACTTAAGAAACTTTCATATGTTTCCATCTAAAAAGATTTGGCGAGTTTTCACTTGTCCTTATACTTTTTTAGTGCACTGTAGACTAATTTATAAAAGCAGCACATGTGCATAAATTAGATGGCATTTTCATATATATAGATGAGATTGATACGAGTGATGTATTCCTACAAAAAACAGGGTGTCTACTCATCTGGAAAAATCGGGGAAGTTTTTTCTGACTGTAAAAGTCAGGGAAATTTGAAATTCATTGTTATAATAAATAACTTATTAAAATAATTTTCCTGAACTGTGCTTTTCATACCACATTACCTACTGAAAAATTTGAAAAACTTGTACTTTTGACTAAACTTCTTCCAAAAGTTACCATTTTGCACCAAAACTAATATAATTTATATAAAATTATTAAGCCTATATATTTTTCAGAAGAAAATGTTTGCCAAATATATAACTAAAACTTGAAAAACAAAAAGTGTTTTTAGCTAAATTATTTAATCTGTAAGGAATTTTTATTATACCAATCTCCTTTTTGTTATATATAGTCATACACATTTTAAATGAAATAGAAGATGAAGCATCAGCTTTGCGATTATATAGTTAAACTCTTTTATAATAAATACAAAAAGGGCTGGATGGAAATGTTGCTGTAAATATTTAATTAATGCAAGTTTTTAGTGTAAAGAAATACACTTTTTAATACAGCTTTTGAATTTGTAAATTCACTATAATTGAGTTATAAATGGCTTTGGGCTTTGCATTAATCGATTTTATGGCCTTGAAACTTGCTTTGATTGGGCAAATTTTAGTGCATTGTGTGTTGTTTACTGTAATTAGTAACTGGTAATCGATTAAGATTTGGTCTGGAAACCTGGAAAAGTCAGGGAAGTTTGAAATAGAATTTGAGTAAACACCCTGAAAACACTTCCACTATTCTAGCTATGACACAAAAAGTGTAGCAATTATTTTCTGCACGTTGAAAATAATTATGGTCGTCTCTAAACTTCTGCATTTGTTGCCTTATGAGTCTGCAGTTTCCACTATTCCAAAAGAAAAATTCCTGTGATGGAATTGTCTCACCCATTAAATGCAATCTGTTGTAAGTTATATTAAATTGATTTCATCCTTTTTAAGCTTGTTTATCGTTTTCTACTTGTATATGTGTGGATTACTATTATTGACATAGTAGTAAAAAAATTATAATTCATATAATATCGACATTCATTTTTGTCTTTGTTAATAACATCCAAATTGTTACTACTAATAGGTTGACATTTCACTCCAAGAAAAATAATCATTAAAATCTAGAATTAATTTCAACACCTTGAATATTTTGTTAAGTACAATTTCTGGGATTTATGTTTTCTAAATATTTTAAATTTTCTGTCGTTCCAGTACACTAATTATACTTTTACTGATTAGACAATATGTATAGATAAATGAATTGTTATTTATTTTTTTAAGGCCCTGCAATGGTGGTAACACATTTACCTGGCATGCTGTTAATCCAGGTTAAACTTTCATTTGTGCCCCCGCCCCCAAAGTCTAAACCCCAACTAACCACTCACTCACTGTAGTTTGGAGATTGCTTCCCCCGAGTCTTGAAAAGTTTGGCTTCCTTGAAAAGCTAATTCCCGGTGTAGCATATCCTTGCATCATAAAGCACAAATTGTTATTTTTATGCCCTAAGATTTAAGAAAAACATTATTATAAACAGAAGCAAATAATCAGCAGCAGTAGTTAGTGTTTTCTTTATTTCTTTACAAACTTTAAATCCAGGTAAACTTAAATATTTGAAAATATTTACTGATTGAGAGCTTCTATTAACTGAATTTTATTTTTTTTAACTATGAAGCTTTATGAAATACGTTTAATAAAGTTTATTATGTATTTTTGTAATACTGTATCACTTTTTGATCCTTAATTAAAAATCTTACTTGCAGCAAAAACGTTTAACTGAAAAGCAAGCTGAATTGGAAAGAAAAATGTGCTGCTCAGACGAAAAATTCAGACAACTTCGTGAAATATTAAATTTTGCAGAGTGGGAGTTAGGTGCTGATTTTTCCATTCCCCAAACTTCAGTGAAAACTGGTCTACGAGATAAAAAATTAACAAGGGCTAAAACGACTATAGGTTTGTATATTATTCTTCGTTATATAATGTATATTACATTAAAACCTTGATTAATTAATTGTTCCTGTGTCTGTTGTTTTTCATAAGTTATCGAGCAATTCCTACAGTCCCTGCAGAAACATTCAAACAATATAAAAAGACTGCATAGGATAGTGTTTCTCAACCTTTAAGACGCCATGGCCCAGTAAATTTGTTTTTCATAAGATGAAGGCTCAGTCCCAAAAAATGTACTCATGAATACCTAAGCTGTAATTAAATATTCATACTTGTGATAGTTTAATGTGTGAATTTTAAACCAATGGAAAGGTATTCATGAGTACATTTGAATGTACTCATGAATACCTTTCCATTGGTTTAAAGTTCATACATTAAATTATCATAAGTATGAATATTTAATTAGGGCTTGTTTATGAAGACCATCTACCTACAACAGTATCTCCACCGAATTAACCTGACTAATTCACCTATATGCCCCTTGTGTGAACTTGATCTGATGACAGGGAACTACCTTCTTTCGTGCTTAAGGCTACAAAATATCATGGACGATAATTCTGAGAAAAATCCTTATTGTGTTTATTTCAATTTGTCAAACCGATATTGGGCCCCTAGAACACTAATGGCCGAAAGGCTAGAAAATGGCGTTGGATTTAAAAAAATAAAAAAAAAAGACCATCAGTATACTCCTGTCAATATACTATACACTTCCTTGCTGATTGATCACTGGCATTCGCAACACTGGTGTTAGTTCTTTCAGAGGATGTATTGTAATTTTTTATGACTGGTCATAATGAGAGGTACACCCTTTCTCTAACACTAAAAGGTTTCAATGTCTGAAAATTCCAAATCATTTATGAATACTGACATATTTAAAAATCACAGACGTTATTTAGGTGTCCAGGGTCTGAACTTTACGACACACTTGCAACTATTATTCTCCTCAAAATATTTCTGCGTTAATTAAAATATTTATTCATGGAAAATGTTCAGAATTCTCAAATTCCAGGATAAGCTCTTGTGGCCGGGTATAATTCATGCCAAGTGCCAGACTTCAGCCCAGCAGTTGAGAAACGCTGGCATAGAACGTTCGTTTCGGTATTCCTATATCGTTAAAAAAAATTTGACAGAAGTCATGGCTCATTTAAAAAAATAATGACTGTGTCAACGTTGTTTCTGAGCCAATCTATTTTTATAAAGGGCAGGCAAGAAGAATTTGCAGTTGTCCATGTTCATGCACAATCAAACTTGGTCATAACGAATAACAAGGAACTGGGGGTGTTTCATCGTTATAGCTGTTATGTTATAACCATTATTTGATATACATAACCAGAGCTCAACAAATCCAGTTGCCATTGACAACTAGATTTGTACAGTTATCGAATAAGAAATGTTTTATTACCAGATTCTTACGTTTTCTTATTGAGGTGGGCAAGTACTGATCGTGCATGGTGAATAGTTTACTGCAATTTGTCAGGCCCCATGTGTAACTATTTGTTAAACAACCTTTTATAAACTGTTACTAATATACATTATATAATCAATCAACCATTATTAAGGTTTTAAAAGATCTTAATATTTAATAAATGAGAAATCTTCTTTCCCATAATTTATTATTTGTAACATATTATTACACATCTCAGGGTTAACACAATTGCCAACTGGTCAACGTGTGAAGCCACCAGGGCATTGTTGTTGTGATTTTTCATGGGAAATTTAGATAGCTAATATTTTTTTACACCCATGTTTTAGCTCAAACTAGAGCATTTTTTGTATAGAAGAAAAAGACACTGTCCTATATAGATGTCAAACCGGGGATTGTTCATTTTTCAGAACCCCTATGGAAAGTAATAAATCAAGGTTTCACTATATAATCAGCACACCACTAGTATTGTAAATTGTATATTTATGCCCATTTGCACTCACTTGGTTGGTGTGAATTCAGATTTACAGTTGTGTACATTCAATTATCAAAAATAATTTCACTTAGCGTAGATACTAATAGTAAACATGAATACAGGGTATTTCAAAACTAATGGAACAAACTTTCGGGGTAGAAGAACATGCTGAAGCAAACACTTTTCATCATAGAATGCATGGTCGCAAGTTAAGAAGTTTCATGCTAAAAGGCTTTTTCAGGCGTGCATATAAAAGCGGTGGTTTTTGCATGCAAGGTCTTTAGTGACTTGCAATGGATTCGTTTAGAAATGTGAAGAAGGCGAACATGCATTTTGTCCACAGCCAATGATAATGGCAGGGAATCGCAAAGGCTTTACTGAGAGCGCTTCCGCAACAGGCATGTTCCTGATCACAGAATGTTTCCTCACTTGCATCGCCAACTGCCTGAAAAGGAAATCTTTGATGCTGCCATGTACTATACAGGTCGTGCTAGAAGGGTCAGAACGCCAACCATGTGAAAAGTGATTCATCATGAGATGATCAGTGTTTGTACATGTAATTTGTACATTTATTTAATGTTTAAAATATTGATTTCGTCATATTACTCAGTTGTTGACGTTTTGTTTTGTCTTAAAGCTACATTTTCATAGCTGCCAACCCTCTTGCTTTTTCATCTCGTTTCCCGGGCAACTCGACCAATCACACAATTTTTTAAACTTTCTCTCCCCCCCCCCGCTCCAACTATTTTCCAATTGATAGTCAATGTTTGATTATCCATTGGGAAGAACTGATTTTGTCTTCTGTACAGGATTTACGTATAGGCCCCACAAGGCTAAATATTGTTTGTGTTATTTTAATCCAAACTTTCATCCCTTTTAAGGTTTTGTTGGGCCCTAAGCAAATTTTTTCTGGGCCCCTTATAACATAAATTAAGCCTGTGTAATAATTTCTTTTGAGAAAATAAGTAAAAAGAGGAACTTTTGTTATATCAATTCTTCACTAAATTAAGATTTACTTAAAATATGTGTATATATTTCCAAAAATTAAACAACAATATCAAACTTCTGTTTATAATACAGTAGAACCTGGATAACTCGATGTTCTCAGTAAACCAAAGTGATTCGCATTCTCCTTGAAATACCCCTTCATGGTTCCCACGGGTTCTTAAAAAAACCTTAAGAACTCTTTATTTTTTTATGAAATCGGAACGTGATTTATGGGACAATTTAATCATGATTTTTTACCTTATACACCTATAGTCATGATTTGTATTATAGTATTGCACACACGCACAGACAAGTTAAACTAAAGTATAACAAAGGCAAAAGACTATGATCACATGTTAGTCTGGGGTACTTCTAGTGAAACAGTAAGAAGTATCTTGTGTATTGACACCATTTAAGATTAGTTGTTATTTTTGCGAAAGACTGCATCTTAGGCTTCTGTCTTATGGTGCTATTGAAACTAAACAACAGTGGTGTATCTTCGCCTGTTGCTAAAGCCGATCCCACACATATAGAATGCAGGGCTGTTGATTTTTAATCATTCCCAAAGGAGATTTTCTAAGTGAAACGAAAATGGCTTTTTTATCTTCGTTCATATTTCTTCTTGCATACTAATTGTGTTTATTTATTTTAACTTATTCACCAATTATTTTTATTTGTTTTTAAAAAAAGATCCAGAAGATATACGTAATCATAGACCACCCAGTGTGTCATCTCAAGTAAAGGCAAACTCTGTTCCTCAAGTTTCTGAAACAAATAACTCAACCTTCAAGATGCCACAAAAGGTAAAAAAATGTTGTTTTTTGGTAGAATGGCGGTTTTTCAAACAATGGCTGTGAAAGTTCTGTGAGTAAATTTTTTGGGTGTATTTATATCTGATTCATCTAAAATTTAAAATGTCACACAATAATGAATGATTCCTAGTTTCCAATTGTCTGTCTTGCTAAAAATTCTGATAGCACTACCAACAAATTAGTGTAACAAAGATTCCCACAAGCCTGGAATTTTCAGGAAATCTGAAATTGCCCCTGAAAGTTTGTAAAGGACAAGATTTTTTGTATGAAGTAATTCTGACATCCACGTTTTCTAACTCAGACTAGAGCTGTTTTGTTGTAAGAAAAAAAAACAAGGCATCGTCCCTGATCTAGATTCAAACTAGTGTCTCTGTTGAGCCCAGATCACCTTGACCTCTAGACCATTATGGACAGGAATGAGGCTCGTTTTCTCTGTATATATAAGGTTGTAAGGTATTATTACTCTTCTCAGGGCTAACGCAATTGCCAAATATTGGTATCTCTTATAACCAAACAGCCCTAGTCTGAGCTTGAAAATGTTGGTGTCGGAATTATTTCATATAATAAATTCTGCACAAAATACTCGCTCTGCAAACTTCATATATTGGGTAGGAAAAAGACATCCAAGGTGTCTACTCATCTGGAAAAGTCAGGGAAGTTTTTTCTGACTGGAAAAATCAGGGAAATTTGAAATACAAAGGCCCAAGTCAGGGAAATTTGAAAGTCATTGTTATAATAAATAACTTATTAAAATAATTTTCCTGAACTGTGCTTTTCATACCACATTGCATACTGAAAATTTTGAAAAACTTGTACTTTTGACTAAACTTCTTCCAAAAGTTACCATTTTGCACCAAAACTAATATAATTTATATAAAATTATTAAGCCTATATATTTTTCAGAAGAAAATGTTTGCCAAATATATAACTAAAACTTAAAAAAAAGTGTTTTTAGCTAAATTATTTAATCTGTAAGGAATTTTTATCATACCAATCTCCTTTGCCTTATATATAGTCATACACATTTTAAATGAAATAGAAGATGAAGCATCAGCTTTGCGATTATATAGTTAGACTCTCTTATAATAAACTCAAAAGGGCCGAATGGAAATGTTGCTGTAAATATTTAATTAGTGTAAAGAAATACACTTTTTAATACAGCTTTTGAATTTGTAAATTCACTATAACTGATTTTCAAAAATATTTATAAAATTTCATTTTAACAAATGGCTTTGGGGTTTGCATTAATCGATTTCATGGCCTTGAAACTTATTTTGATTGCGCAAATTTGAGTGCCTTGTGTGTTGTTTACTGTAACTGCCGCAGGGTTGGCAAGTTTCTGCCAAAGCGGTTAAAACCGCTGGTTATAGGTGGTTATAACCAGTTAAAATCAGCATGGTAGAAACCCAGAAAATAATTATTTTGTGCATTAAAAACTTACCAAGATAACCCAAATGGCAAAAGGGAGTGTATTTTAAAGTAAAATAGGTTTAGTTACAATGTGTATAGTATTTATTCAAAGGTTACATCATAGCAAATTCACTAGCATTTAAGTTCAGGCTGATCTTTTCGATAAAGCAGTCTATAGCAAAAGATCCATTTTCATGCTATTTCCTAATTCAAACAATTTCTTAATTTATTAGGAATAGACCAATAGCTTAAGAAAAATATTCTTCCAAGCCCACCAGTACTGTAGGCAATATCGTCGGTGCATAAACAAACAGGTACAAAATCTTCATTTATAGTTTTCTTTAAACTATACCACCACATAGAAGTCTGGACATTTTTTAAGATTTTATTGGAGTAGTATGTTTCAGGAAAAGGAGCTGATTTTGCTCAAAAAGCTATAATGTGAAGTACAAAATTTGGGTTAGTGACATTAAAGAATTTCATAGTATTTTCTTCCTGCTCCTGTGACAATTTAGATCACATGTACTTTGGATGAAGCATATGTGATGTTGAGCTATTACCTGCTTAAGTTTACTTTTTACGCTTCCTTTATTCATTTCCCTAAGATTATCATCATCAATTACCATTAAATTTCACATGCAGCTGCAATAGAAAAATTATCTTTTCAAATCTCAAACAGGGCAACAGCAATAGATTTTAAGAGCTGCAACAAGTCTTTTTACATCTTTATTAATCATCTGATTATTTATGACCTGAAAAGTTCCTTTATCATCCATATCATTTTCATGATCTTCGAGTAACATGGGTGTTTCTTTAGGAATAATTCCAAGAAATCTACGTGGTTTTTCCACCTTATATTGCCTGGTATTTGTGGCTTCACAGTATTTATGTATTCCTTAAGCCAAGCATCTTGTCTGTAATGATTTCTAAAATATTTCTAAACAGATACCCTATGTTTTACAACAGACTTAAAAACAAAAAGTGTGGTTCATTCACTGTAATACAACTTATTCGATTAGTCATAAACCATTGAGGCTTTTTTTTACAGCCAGTCTGTTAGTGTTTTTGCTTTTTATTTTATAGCTAAAGGTTTAATAAGGTGAAGAAGGTAAGACAAAGTATGCATAACAAGTTAAATAACATGGCCTTCAAGCGATGGTTTTTGTAAGGAATTTTTGATTTACTCGAGTACTTTTTAATCGATGTTAAATTACTCGTAAAGAAAAGAATGATTTTCCGGTGCCTGTTGGGACCAGAACCCACGACCTCCTGATTGCCGGTCAGGTGCTCTACCTACTAAGCTACAGGCGCAACCACTCTCTCCCTTACGAGTATATATATATAACTTTGCATGGACAAGTTCGCTATTGGTGTGGCAGTACTGTGACTACCGTTGCCAAAGCGACAAGTTAAAGAAGCAAGGATGTCCAATATGAGGAACTAGATTTTAATATTATTAAGGTAACAGTTTTTTCATATTACTTAACCATAATCATACTTAACCTCTACTTTTTTAAATCTCTCAACATCAGAGACAGTTTTAAAAGTGTTTTGTCAACCCTAAACTTGAAATCCCTAATTCAAATTTCTATGGATGGAGCAAACGTGAATCTCAAATTCTATTAGGGTTTAAAAGCAAAATTGGACAACTGTGGTGGAAGTTATAAAGTTTTGTTAAACATAGGTACCTGTGGGCTGCACGCTGTGTTTAAAACAGGGATCAAAGTCATTAATTTCCTTCGATGTCTTTATAATTTATTCAAAGATGTTCCAGCTCGCCGATCTCTGTATACTGAATATTCTGGCTCAACTATATTTCTTAAAAAGTTTTGTTCTGTCCGGTGGCTTCAAAATGGGGATGTGGTGCAACATACTATAGAAATGCTATCACATTTAAGAAAATTTATTGAGAATGCCAAGGAAAAGAAAAAAAAAAGCCATCTTGTGCAAGTTTTAAAACTATTCCTAATTTAATTAAAGACCCACTTTTGGGAGCTAAATTAGCTTTTTTAAAGTCCATATCAGCTGAAGTCGAACCTTTCTGGACAGAATATCAGACGGATGTTCCATTGGTTCCTTTCCTCCATGGCTCTTTGGCATTAATTGTCCAAAGCGTGATGTCTAGGTTCGTCACAAAAAATGCACTCAAAGATACTACTTCCGTTCATCGGTTAGATTTGACAGATGATAAAAATCTTTTGTCAGCAAGTAAAATTGACTTGGGATATTGCACACGTAGTGCTGTTAGAAAAAGAAATAACGAAAAGGTTTCTGACCATGACATTTTAAATTTTCAAAAAGAATGCGAATCATGCTTAAAAGCTTCTACTGAAAAATTACTGGAGGGATCACCACTTTTATACCCACTGACTAAAGCAGTCACTTGTTTTGACCCAAGTGTGGCATTAAATCAAAGCCTTGGAAAAAAGAGTAAAAATATTAACTATTTTAGAAGAAAATAAAGTAATAAATGACGGTACTTCTGAGAAAGCTGAAAGGGAATATTTGAAGTACGCTCCAAGAGTGACGTAGAGATGGAAATGAAACTTTATGAACAGAAAAATTGCTGAGTGGATGTTTTTTGACGAAACAAATTGAAGAAATTTGAAAATTGTGAATCCATATGTGATGTGATGAAGATTTTAATGATACTATCCCATGGGAATGCAAATGTAGAATGTGGTTTTTCAGTAAATTGTGAACGTCTTATCGAAAATCTACAGGAAAATACCCTAATAGCACGAAGATTTGTGTTTGACAGAATCGAGGCAATAGTGGGAGATGTAAAGAATTTTGAAATATCTAAATCGCTTATACATATCTTTAAAAATACTTGTTCTTCATTAACTGAGGCCACTAAGAGAAAGGATGAAGAAAGGGAAATAACAAAAAAGAAGAGAAAACAATTGGCAATAAAAGAACGGAATCACAAAATTGAAAAAATTCGAAGAAAAGCTAATAGAGAAATCGATGTTATGAATGAAGAGATTAAATTAATAAATGAATGATTTTAATGAGAATGTTTTAAACACCAAAGGACTCGGTAAGTACAATTGCAAATTATTAAATTTTTTTAGTTTTAAATACTTACTATTTTGTCATTTTTCTGATATTTAAATGAGTGTTTGCTCCTATAGTTATTTATGCTAAGTTTTGGATAAAAGGATTATGATGGAAAGGTAAATCACAGATATGTGTACTTACATGAAAATAATGGCCAGTTTTAAATAATCTTGTTTATACATAGGTATCTAAAGTTAATATTAATTTTTAAGAATTCAGATAACACTTATACGTAAATTCCATAAGATTAAAAGGACAAAAATTATTTTTGCCCTCTCTGATTGAGCGTATTGCTGGATAATTTTTTAATGGCAGTTTAGGGCTTCTTGGGCAGTTGTCTAACGATAATCACTGACATTAAATCGGCATCTAATATACTAACGACAGAATGAAACTTTTTCTCGTAAGAAATATCAGTATTATAAAACGCTGATTCAATTTGTAGAAATTATAATTCCACATTGTTCTTCCAAAAAGGGGGTACCCAAAATGCCACACAAGCAACTTGTTTCTTGTCAAGCTCAGAGTCAGACATTTCGGAAATAAACAAATTAAAAAACATTAACAAATTTTCAAGTGCTTAAATTGAAACCATATATGAAAGATAGGTTAAATCACACAGAGCAGGGGAATGTGGGAAAAACCACTGGTCAATTGGGTACAAGTATTATATGCAACGACCAATAATAGTAACCTTTATTTCGAATATAAAATGATAAAAAAGAATTTAAAAATTAATCAATCAATTCAGATTACTTCAAAATTAATTCAAATGACCATTTACACTATTATCACAATTTGTATAATGGAATTCAATTAAGTATGAAAATAGACCTATTACACTAGCCGCGTGAAAACATATATCGTTTCAAAATACACCATGCAACCGTAAGTATGAACTTACAATCAAATATATTATAAATATCAGCTATGTAGTACCTAGTAATTTTGATAAACAATATCGATATGAACAGTTTATACAAAACTAAATTATGATATATGCAATACGGAGAATCCACCTGTGTTGAATTTAATGCCTATAATTCCTGCAAAAAGGAACTTTTTACTTGAAATCCAACAAAATATTTCAGTTCTTTAACATCACCATAACAGCTTTCCATCAGATAATTGCCAGATTCAGTGGATGGATATTTCACAGAATAAGTTTATGGGGGAAAAGTAAATATTAAGTCCAAAGGGGATTAATTTTGCGTTGAAACTGGAACCAGTCTTAAAGCGACGTAATCGTCACCAACAGTAATTCGAAATTTATAAAGAAGTTCGAATGTGTGAATTGTTCTTGAGAGTTCAAAAGTCGAAATTCCACACTAAGAACAGCTACAAGGATGAAGTTATATCAATTTCACATAGGCTGTCACCATTATGAAAAAAAAAACCATTAAAGGTTCCCAAAATGATATACATCGTTGATTAGTACCAGGTGAAACATCGAAAATTATCATTGAAAAAAATTTTCGCCATGGAAAATCTCTGAATTTGCTGTCATTAAACGTTGAGAGCAAATCTCTGAATCGCCATCACTGAGAATGTTGAAGGTAAGTTGCAAGTAAGCAATTTGCCAGTATGTCTGCAAGATAAGCGTTAGAACCACAAGGTTGCCATTATGTGGTGGTTTGAGGTCACCATTATGTAGACGTCCGGAATTCCATTACATGAGTGTTTCATGAAGGTATTGTATTGCAGGGGGTCTACATCTTTTATTTTTCTGACTCCATCTTATTTCTTAATAGAATGGCTGTGAATCTTGCGTCTAAATTCAAAATAACGTTGAATAAAAATGAGCTCACCTTTTACTAACGTAATGCAAAAGTTTATTTATCTAACTTCACTAACAATATTTACAACTTCTTTTTGGCACTGTAAATACTGGAGATGACTGGAACTGATTACTTAAGCGTTAAATGGTTAAAACATAGTGTGTTAATGACACGCTCAAAGTTCAAGCGGCATCGAAACTATCTGCTGGCTGAGACTCGGGGCCAAAATGAAAAAAAAGAAGAAGAAGAAGAAGATACAAACTAGTTAAGTATTGGTACTTAAATTCTGAACCGAAAATAACTCACATGCGCTACAACAATCGTGCGTCACAATTATTCAAATATACCACATTCAACCAGTGCCACATCAGCTGCCACAGTCACTAAAAACTATTTTTCAGATAAAAGGTGACTCTGGCCCCTGCAAAACAGCTCTAGTCTTTAAAAATGTGGTCCTTGGAATTATTTTATATAATAAATTCCCCACAATAAAAAAAACTCGCCTCAAGGCTTTCTGTGTTGACCAATATTTAGCAATTGTGTTAGTCCCGAGAAGGGTAATAATAAATATCTTACAAGATTCCTTGGTTAAGCCTGGAAAAGTCTCTCTAACTTCTCTTATAAATAGCTAAATTTCATGTGAACATGAAGTTGCTCTCCCTGAAACTGAAGTTCAGTTCAAAGTTTTGTTTGTGATTGGTCAGAGAATTTTGTCAGGAAAGATCTTTAAAAATCAGGGGATTTCTTTCTCTAATGTGAGTGGGAACCCTTAACTGTTAATTTGAGAAAATAGAAACCAAAAATTGCCAATTATGTCTCCCACTGTCTTATTAAGTAAAAATTTTTTTTATTTTTGCAAGTCTGATGATAATCGTTTACAACCTTGCTGAATAATTAGTACTCATTTAAAAATGTGTTAAAACTGTTAATGTAGAATTGTGGGGGAGGGGTTCTTAATTTTTTTTTTTTTATTAATTGTATGCAAATGTGTTTTTTATTTATATGTAAACCAGAGTATTCCTGTGTCCAATCCTCGCCATAGACGATCTCAATCTTCTAGTGGAAACGTTTGGTTAGAGCATAAACCTGTTGGAAACCTTGAACTAGGTAATTTTAGATTCTCTTCTTAACATTGTCTCATTTTTTATACAGTCATGTTCATTTCACTGACAGGGTCGTTTCGCTGACACGTCATTACACCCACAGGGTCAGCTCACTGATGTACTATATGTAAATATTTTAATTAAAAACGCTCATTTTTATATAAAATATTATAATTATGTCTTGTGGCTCAATGTGCCCTCATAAAATCGTGGGTTCTTCCTTCGTGAAATGAATGTGATTCAATTAAATATACCTACAACAGACTTTTATAAATAAAGCGCACTGAGAGTTGCATAGCAAAATAAGTACCTCTCCCATTAAAATTTATGCACCCCTGTGCAAATTTTTTTTATGATCATAAACTACAGGTATGGTTAAATAGTTACAAATATCAGAGGCAAATTTGAGAAAAAAATATAAAAACATGAAGTTTGGGTAATACTCAGTGACCTCAAAACTAGGCCATCTCCATTTGTTCACTATACCCACCTCAAAGAAAGTCACTATTCATGCATATATCGTCACCATTATCATCAGTATGATGAAATATGAAATGCGGTGGGGTTTCTTTTTAGAGGTGGGGCGGTGCATGGTGAACGATTGGAGATTGCCCATTTTTGAAGTCATGCTACCAATGGCGGCTGTAAAGTTTACAAGGCCCAAGCCAGGGTGTACCACAACAGGCCCTGTACAAAAAGACACACATATAACGAGGAACTTGGGACTAAAGAAAATGCTCACTATATCTGAACTGAAAGTCTTAGTCATTAAAAACAACTGCATTCTATTGTACTTTATCATTATACCAAACAAAGTTTACGTTTTCCTTGCTATATACAGAAACTTGCTAAATGTGTACTCGCTATAAGTAGGCCCCACTCTATTTGAAAGCTTTTCTAAATGTTTTTGATTGAAAGGACAAGCAAATTATTAAAAGAAAATACATTACACACTGATCATATATTTAAACACTAATCATATTTATTAATCAATGACTCACATGTTTGTAACAGAACATACTAATATTTAATTTGAATACTGTGACTTAGTTTTGCAGGATTACTCTGGCTTCACACCTAAATTAGTGCTCAAATTACAATATTCTCGTTCAACATAAGCTTATTCATACTTAAATTGTTCACATATTCTTCCCTTACTATATACATCTATATTGTGTTTGGGATGGGGTCGATGGCTGAATGAGACCTCCAAATAAATTTTACGTTTGCACGTAGGTCTTAACGGAATTGGTAATATTTATTATAAATTTTTAATTTAATGAAGTTATTTCGAAATTAAAAAATAATTAATCAAACTTCTTATAACTGCTGAAGCTCACTGCATTAACAGTATGGAAACTATCCCTAAAAATTCTCTTTTCAACCACATGCCCCTACTTTTACAATTTTTTCTCTCCATGTAAACTGTCAGACACCCTATCCATGTCTAGGCTGTAAATTAAACTTTGTCTTTTGTTGCAAAATCGTAATATTTTGTAGTACTTCTCTGTTTTCTTTTAAATAAAGAAATTTTACACTATTTGAACTTGTTACTGGTAAATTTATTTTTTATTAATTTTTTAATATGAAAAATATTTGAATTTTTATATAAAATTTCAAGTTTAAAAATATCAATGCAAATAATGAAGTATTGATCTAGGCCCTAGGCCAGTGTTTCTCAAATTTTGTTCACTCACATTTGGACCACTTTAAGCATTCCCTTATTTATCTTGGACCACCGGGAGTGGGGGGGGGGGGCATTAAAAATATATTACCTGAAATTAAGGTTGCCAACTATGGTTAATAATATTAAGCCCTACGTAGCCACCATCGTGCTGAACCCCCCCACTTCTCCCAACGAAAGACAACCAAAGTAACCCTCGATCTATGTGATTTATTGGCAGGCTTATGTATGTATATATTAGCTCCAGCAAAAGAGATCTATTCATTCCTTGAAATGTAATTCATATTTAATTTTAACTCTTTTCGTGGTAAATTTCTTGCTCTTTTAGGTGGTTTTTTTTTTAAGCACCAGCTTTTGGCACAAAAATTTTAAATTTCCAATCATGTTCTTAAAATAGGGATTGTTTGCCAAACCCACCTGAAACAAAAATTTGAGAGTGATGCTATATGAGTGACTAAGTTACGGTCTTATTTTGTCAAATTTGCAATGAAAATGGCATCAGTAATTTAATAAAATAATAATAAGCAATGTAGACAGCATGGGTGTATTCAGAAGGTTCAAACCATTCATGAAACACCGAAAGGTAAGGTTTATAACAAGCAATGTTTACGAGAAATTCCATAAATCTCACCCGAACCCAAATTCTAGCTACACTGGCAATTTTCAGTATTTTTTTTTTCCTCCTGAAATTTAGTGATGATCCTACAAGGACCACTTGATAAGCCATTGCAGACCACACTTTGAGAGACACAGCCCTAGACCGTTGCCTGCCTCACCTTACCCTAAAGTTGCCTCTGCATGCTATTCCTCTGGGTAATACTATATATCAGTGTTTCTCAAAGTGTGGTCTGCAGACTACTGGTGGTCCACGGTGGCTTATCAAACCACCACAGAACCTTTACCTAATTTCAGAAGGGGAAAAAAAAATATGAACTAGAAATCGCCGGCGTGGCTGGAATTTAGGTTCGGACGAGATTTAAGGAATTTCTCATAAATATTACTTGTTATAAACCTTACCTTTCGGCGTTTCGTGAAAGGTTTGAATCCTCTTAATGTACCCATGATACCATTGTTGTTGTAAATTTGACAAAATAAGATCGTAACTCACACTCTCTTTATCAAATAGCGTTACTCTAAAAATTATTTTGTTTCAGGTGGGCTTGATAACAACTAACTCTTTAGCTACAGGTGGGACACACACAGTATAGCCCAGCAGATTTACCTCCCAAAAGGATGGGCTACGTCCTATCCTAGTGATTTTTCCCCTTTCATGTTCTTCCCAAATCAGTGGTCAGTTTAGTAGTATAAATAGTTTGATCGCTGGTGGTAATGAAAAGGGGACAAAATAAAGGCTTATTGTACAACAGGACCTTTTCCCTCCCCTTTCACTTCACTGCTTTTAAAATTTAAATTTAACAATCTGGTTAGATTATAAGTAGATTTCTTATCTTTCACTAACGCATCCATGCATGCCCACTAAAGTTATTTTGGCATTTATTTGTATTTAAGTGCAGCTACACCTCCCTGACCCCATGTAGCTTAAGCTTTCAGGTGCCACTTTCCTGCTGGTTTGTATGAGGGAAGGGAGAGGGAAGGATATTTCACTCATGGAATGACAAATTCTGTTTTCCAGCCCTGTGAGTTGATGATTAAGAACAGGTGTCAGAGATTTTCACCAAAAGCCAATGCTTTTTAAAAAGTAAACAAAAACTTAAAAAATTACCAGAAAAAAAATTAAAATTAACTACAAATTATATTTCAATGAATGAATAAACCTTCTTGCCAGAGCTCTTATATACACAAAGTTATACATGAGCCTGCCAATAAAACATAAAATCATAGGTTACTTTGGTTATGTCTTTCCTTGTGAGAGGCGGCAGGAGGGATCAGTATGACAGTGGCTAATTGGGGCTTAATATTATTAACCATACTTAGCAACTTTAAATTCAGGCACTATATTTTTTAATGGGGGGGGGGAGAGAAAAATTCCTACAGTGGTCCACGATAAACAAAGAAATGCTTAAAGTGGTCAGTGAGTGACCAAAATTCAAGAAACACCTCTATATGTGATTCAAATTTTTAGCTAATATATATACAGTGGAACCTGTCTAAAACGAAACATCCACAAGACGGAAACTTATTCAAAATGGAATTTCTTTGTGGTGCCTTCAAAAGTCGATGGTAATTAACATTTGCTAAGAGAGAAACGTGTAACATGGAAGCGGAAAGCACTATTTAGTTCAATCAGAGAAAAACCTGCATAAAGCGGAAAATCGCTAGCAGGAAGAAAATTTTCTCAGCAGAAAAAGGAAAGAGGGTTGTAATACAATGCAAATAGCAAAGTGGGGGATGACGAACAAAAGGCATTTTACACTTTATAGATACAGAATGTCCTTACCCATCGAAAATTTTGCACACCACCCCTATTTTAAAAAAACAAAACTTCATTGTTAGCTAGAACAAAATATCACTCACGTCGACTTTATCAATTTCATGGGTAAACTCACAGCAAGGTGTAATAAAAATGATCATCCATTGTGAGGTCTATATCCAGAGAAGCACCCATTTGTATTGGAAAATACCTCTCAAAAATACTTAGTTTTTGAATTAGTTTGTTCTTGAAGATCGCAGATTCAAATAAAAGAACTTTCTGGAAGCTAACAAAGAATGAAACTATGAAGAATGTGTAGGGACTCATTAATCAACGATCATTGATACAGGAACCCACATTTCCAAAAGGTTTAATCATGATTTAATGTTCACAATTTTGTTTCCCCGCACATACGCTTTTCCCATCCAGAATCCAGATGGACCGACTCATCAGCGGTTCGCTGTGTTCCCGGCCACGGAAAAGACATTGGCTGCAGGCGACGATTGAGTTTAGTGTACAACACGGTACGGTGCAAGGATAACTTAATTGTATTTCTTCAAACTCCTTGACAGACATTTTCTCCTTATAAGTACCCCTACTGGACATGATGATTACGACCCTCCGAGTGTGACACCACGAACCCTTGAGTGGAACAGCAAATCATCAATTAGTGTTAAAGGGGTAACCAATGAACATTTGCGTATGAAAAGGGTGAACAGCCAATAAGATCATTGCGAGTGTAGAGACGATGAGGCGAACACCAATAAAAGACATTCTTTCGGTAGGACTCTTAGCGAGATGGTCACGCTGCCCATGATGGACATTCATAATGTCTTACAATAATAATGTCAATTCTTAATCGTAACAATTTAAGTTATTTTGCTATGTGATTGTAAATAATTTGTGTAACGTAGAGACATGCTGTCTACATGGTTCATCTGTATCTTGGTATTTCTGACTCAATTTCGATAAGGTTCCAGGGTAACAATCCACGTGAGTTGACGTACGAGCTAAAACCCTTCTGATATAACTTATAATCTATCGGTGATATTATGGAGTCTATCACCGCTCCATCGTTCTGCAATCCGTCATAGAACGATAACCAAATCTATAAATGTAGAAACTGCAATTGGTAACCCTACAAGTAAAACCCTTATTCTTTTCTTTTTCCATCAAGAAGCAATCACTCTGGGAGCTGATAAAATGTTCATGAATCAGTCTATTTTCTTGGCATCTAGAAAACATGTTAGGGTATGAGTTATACGTACACCATAGCAAAGGCAGATCCAGAAATCTTTGAATCGGTGGTGAGGAGGGGGGGGCTGATCACCCATCACTCTTCCTGGATCTATCAGTATGCCCTAGTATACTTACAATACGTATAAAACTTTGTCTTCAACTAAACAATTGAAAAATAATGAACATGGCAAATGATTCAATGCGAAATTGAAATGTGTATTGAAAAACAAAATTGTAAGCAAATTACCTTAATTTTTTTTGTTTAATACAGTTAATGTATCAAAGAATTGCATACTGTGAGTGAATATTAAAGGTTGAATACTTGATACGTCAGCACATTTCTCATTTTAATCCTGATATAAAATGGACTGATTGAAAATTGGGGAATAAGGGCAATTATGTACTTTATTGTTACAATTTAAGCTTATGTAATATACTTTTTGTATGGAATAGGCATGTGCAGTTACCAGGGAGATTTGTACTATATTAATCGTAACTACTAACACAAAATAATGCAAAAAATAAATATAAAATGCAGTGATAAAATAATTAACATATGCAGTCATCTTTAACCACTGAATTGAACTATGTATGTATTTTGCATGTAACCTCCATAAGATGGAAACCTGCACACTACGGAATTTTGTTCCCGTCCCATGAGTTTGTCTTAGATAGGTATCACTGTATATATATCAACCAATATCTGTCCAAATATTGAAAAGGGGGGGGGGGACTGAATGGAATGAAGTTAAGAAAATTAATATTCAATAAGCATAAATTAAGGCACTAAAAATCTGCGTAGTAAATTGTAGGCAAAACGACTCTGTCGGTCAAATGACGTGTTGATGAAGTAATTGTCGGCGAAACGAACCGGACCCTTTTTTATATTGTGTAAAGAAAATAACATGGTTGAAAATAAAAATTATGTGTTATCGTTTTCTCTCCTAAGGTACTGTTCTTCAACCCAAAATGAAGAAGAAAAAGTCTGTAAGTAAATTGGAGGTAAAGGATGTTACTAAGAACGATGTTTCAAAGTACGTGCTTACTCATCAAGAACAAGATTCTAAAGGAGAACTTGAAACAAAGCTCTATAAGGTTTGATTTTGAAAAAAAAATTCAAAAGCAATTTGAAAAGTTTTTACAATTCTACCTTAAAATTTCTGGATTGTTTATGAAAAACTAGATCAAATTTTCTTTATTTGAAACTTGTCGTATTATCAGTTTTTATTATAATAATAATAATAATGGGGAATGAAATAAAATGGCAAGTAGAATAACCAGTATTATACTTCTTTATTTTAAACAAATTCCTCACTAAGCACTTTCCTTATTAATTGCTGCTTGCCTGTATTTATTAAATTTTGCTTGTATATTTATATGTAACCTAAACCTTTCTTTTACATATTTTTTCTTTGAGTGCCACAATTTGCTTGATTTTGTATCTACATTACATTAAATAATTTTGTTTAAAACCGATGGCTTTTTAGGCTGATGTTATCCCATCTGCTGGTGGAGGTGCTCAAGTAATTTTCAATGACGTAGAAAAACTTCGACAAGAATCACCTCCACCTACATATAATTTAAGGTGAATTTGGAGAATATTTTAATAATACAATTTATTTTTCCGTGAAATCCATTTATAATGATACTTTCTCTCAACCCTGACAGATACAGAGTTTGTATTATGTTGAGCATAGTCTTTTTTGGCTTGGAGGTCACATTAAGCCCTTGGGCTCACTGCTTTAAATTAGTGTCCCTCAACCGCCGGGCTATATGTACATATACAGTAGAACTCTGATTATCCAAAATAAAAGGGATGAGTCCGATTTTGGATAATCCAGAAAATCAATTTTCAGTGTAAAGGTGCAAAGGAACTACAATATCCAAAAACAGGCTGTGGTTATGATGTCACAAATTTCCCCCTGTGGGGGTGGTTTACTCCCTCTTCCCTCCACCAACCGGGACTAGGTGCTCTGGGTTTGACTATTTCAATAGAAGCTATTAAATCCTCGGACACACCAACAACTGAGGGGCATTTTGATAGTTTGGCATTTGAGGAGTTTTCAGTATAGGTGCTTAAAATGCAGATTTATGCATCAGCTGTGACACACCAGTCAGTATACAGCGAAATCTTGTCAGAACTCTGCAGATATGATTTATATGTTAAAACATGCCATTAAAGCCCTTCTAATCCTGAAAATTCCACATCATTTGGTCATTTACATGTAGTTGTAGTGGGTATAGTGAGTGAAGAAGAACGGACACCGACCAACTTTTCTTTAGTATATTTTGTTTTTCATTATGTTCTTGAATAGCATTTGTGTTGCTTTCTTTTTTAAAATCAATTTTAAACTAACATCGACCTAGAAAAATCTGGCAACACTCTATTACCAGAAAAGTGAAAAATCGTTTGCGACTAAAAATTTAGTTTGTGCTGTGAAATGGTGTACGAAAGTAAACTTTTGCTTGAAAACTACATATTTTCCCTTTCTGAAAAAAAAAATCATATTCAATAATTAAAAAGCGATGCAAGAAGCATGGTTTTCAAGTTTCAAAATATAAAATAAGTGATATTATTAATGTAAAATGAAAAAAATCACCAGGCTTTAATGTCAAGAGGAAAAACAAACCAAAAGAAATATCCCAAAATGGTTCATATTTCTTCTAACATTTCTAAAGTGCAGTCTACGGTTTTACTAGAAAATCCAAAACCTCAAAGAACTATTGCAAACCTTTTGCATACATCAGCATCAACTATAAGTAAAATAATTAAGATTTCAATTTAATTAAAATAAAAAAAAAAGAGTTTGTCTGCTATCTCAGCGTGTTGCTGAGCAGAAGACTAGATGCAGATTATTATATGAAAGTCATTTAGCCGGAAATACAAGGAAACATTTTTTGCAATTGACAAAGCATGAGTTTAAATGATTGTAATTGAAAAACTCAGTTTATTATCGTAAAAGAGGCCCTAGAAACTCAAAAGTTTGGTTCAAAAAGAAAAGAAACTTTCAGTAAAGGATTTATGGTTATCGCTGGCATTTCTTGTAACGGAAAATAAAAAATAAGAAAAGTTGAAAAAATCCAAAACTCAACTCTACATATTATCAAAATAATGTTCTGACTCCTATTTTTAAAGAAGGTACTCCATTAGGGTAAAGCCATGGTATTTTGGGACATGTTTAAAATTTGAAAAAGCATGATGTTTTATATATCATATTAAAACTAATAAATTATATCATTTTAATCTTTCAAGTCTTTTCAAAATAATGCGTTGTATTATTTAATTAACTGTACCGAAATTGAAAAAAACATTGAAAACTCCGTTACGGAAGGACATAATTTCATGTTTTTTCTGTCCTTCCGTGCTCTTTTTTCAGGAAAATTTTCATACCATTTCAGTTAAAAGTAGTATTAGGCCCTTTTCTTAAAATGACTTACGAAAAACATTGCAGTTTAATATTTTGAAATTGTAGAAAACATTAACCATGATGTCGTTCTTCCGTAACATTTTGAATACCATGGCTTTACCCACAACTGCATTTCCAAAAAAAAAAATCAGACAAGAAACTGGAATTAAGTCAACACCAATTAGCCATATTCCTACCCAGTCTCCAGATGTAGCACCGATGGCTTATTGTGCATTTGGACTTTTAAAACAATCTCTTTCGAAATACTCACCCACTACCTTGGATGGACTGTGGAAAGATGTGGAGCAGGAATGGGACAAAATCCCACATATGACTTTACAAAAAGTCCTATTCTCTTGGAAATCTAGATGTAATATGATAATTCAAAAACAGGGCTATCAGATAAAATAATTAGAAAAGTAATTTTTTACTGTCAAAATTGTTATAAATATGTATTAACACCCTCTACATATATGTGTGCATGTATTCTTGATATAAAGTAATCCCTTTTTTTTTTTTAGAAAGCGTAGTGCTGAAGGAACTACTTTGAAAGAAGTGGGAGAAAAGGTAAGTTTTGTTTTTTCCCCTATTTCCCTATTATGTGTTAATATTGGTATAGATATTCAAATAAATTTAGATATATATCTAAGTTTTTTAAAAAATATCTTTTAATGCTAAGAAATTTCCCCTTCTCAGTGTGTACAATCTCTAAAATTGAAATTTTAAAACAAAGATGGGAAGTTAATATACCTGGGACTTATGACGACTTGTTGGCTAGTAAACAAGACATAATAAAATTTCCAAAATGAAAGAAAACCTTTATTATGGAACAGTTCTTGTGATGCGTTTTACTACCCTTTGTGGTGTCAAATCGTACAGATCTCTTATAGTTTACTTAGTCATGGAGGAATTCTGCTTGACACGTTTGCTCAGCCTATTGAAAAAGATTTGCTATTGCCTGCGGTGTTTGTATTCCAACCTGTAAATTTGTCCTGTTGTGTTAATAGAACAGACGTTTTCTATTGGGGGTTGATATGGAAATATAGCAGGTCATAATAGCATGTTGGTGCACCATAGACATTCCCTTAAAGTATTTGCCATATGTAGAAGATATTATCTATTAGTATAAGGTCTTATTCACACCAACTATGAAAGGGATAACAGAAAAGAGGGTAAGAAAAAGTGAAGCATACATAGTAAGTGGTACAACTTTTGGTGTTGATTTTTCTTTTCAGGGGAGCACTGTGGTAGTGATTAATTTATAATTAGTTCATATTGTTGGGAGTTTTAATATTATCAAAATGTTGAGTTTGGTATTCATGTACTATATACATTACTCTTACTTATTCATGTACTATATACATTAAAAGGGGAATCACTGTGCAAAATCTATGATTAACCTTTCATAAAGCACGGCCAGCACAGTTGAAATTTAATGTAAAAAGGTTGGCAGTTGTTCCAATAGTAGTGGCTGTTTTTGAAAACCTGATATAGATCTGATAGGAGTATAAAATATGAACTCTCTCTCTGGGGTGGTTCAATCACAATACATATAAACGTACACCCATGCTGCTGTCTCTTGTCTCCCAGCAAAAAGTGATTTATAAACATTAGGAAGGATTCTATTATCACATTGATCGTTAACAACTTTCTCACTGTTAATATATAAATATGCAAGGCTTCAAAAAAGCCCAAATCTGAGGTAGAATTAACTTTAGTGACGAGTTTGGCCTTTGAGAATTCAAATTTGTGTCTGAAACTCCAACAGTGTTTAGCTGTGGCTGACTTTTGAAGTTCTTGGTTACAGATATAATTTTGGTGCTCTTTGAGGCGAAACCGAAGAGTCCTACATGCCTGTCCAATATAGAGCAATTCACATTGCATTGTGTATTATAAATACCACAAATTGCAATGTCTGGTATTGGATCCTTTGTGAAGTATCAATCTTATTTATGCATCTGAAGATGACACGAAAGTTGAATTTGCAAAGAAATGCCCTCTTGTTTCCATGAAAATCTCTGCATTTCTTTGTAAATTCAACTTTCGTGTCATCTTCAGATGCATAAATAAGATTGATGCTTCACAAAGGATCCAATACCAGACAATGCAAATTGCTCTATATTGGACAGACATGTAGGACTCTTCGGTTTCAAATGCAGTCTTTCAGAGGTGGTGCAATGAGGTTGGCGTCTGGAAAGTTTATGAACTATACAGACTATACCCATGGCTACTTGCGATGTTCTTAAGGACAGACCGTTTACATTTCAGACTCACATTCATAAATGAAAGTTTGAGTCCTCTTGATGTAAGCCAAGAAAACTAGCTAATTTTTTTGGGGGGAATGCGGATGAGCGGAAGCAGCGTGAGGCATATTGAGCCCAGTTTTTTTTAAACACATTGGTATCAAACCCAGTTGTTAATCGAGTGGATGAGTACATTAAGAATGTGACATGTATTTACATTATGTTGATGAAGTCAATTGTTTACTTCCTTTTAAACGTTGACTACATTATATGGACAATGTCTTTGCTGTTTTGCTAAAACCAGCCAATATTGACCAAATCCTTATACTTAATTCCATAGACCCCCATATTCAATTCACTGTCAAGGTAGACCATAATGCCAAGATAACCTTTTTTTATATACTCATCACTTGCTGAATGATCAGGTTTGATACCAATGTGTTCCAAAACTGGGCTGAATGTGGCTTACACAGCCTCTGCATGCCCAAAAAATAAACTCGTTTTCTTGACGGGCATCAAGAGCACTCAAACTATCATGTATAAATGAGAGGCAGAAAAATATTAACTATCCTTCAACTCTGTCCTTAAAAGACATCACAAGTAACCACGAGTATACCCGACAGTTATAAACCATACAGTTCATAAACTATCTAGATACAAACCTCTTCCCACACTCTCACCGGATTTACCACCTCTTGTATTCCGTTTGTATCTCTTGTTTCCACCAAAATTGCTTCATTTCTTTGTAAGTTCGATTTTCGTGTCTTCAGACCCATAAATAACATTGGTATTTCACAACTCAAGGCCCCAATCCTAGACATTGCCAACTGCAGTGTTCAGTGATGGACTGGGTGGCCAGTGCTCCCTCATGCGCAATAAGACTCACGCCCTCCAAAAATCCAAGGTATATATCTTTTGAGAGAACCCAGTCCGTCCATGGTGGTGTTTATAATGTCCAGTGTGGAATGCTTTATGTTCGACAGATAGGTAGGACCTCTCGGTTTCACCCTAAAGTTCCCCAAAACTATGTTGACAACCAAGAGCTTCAAAAATCTGCCATAATCTTTATAGAAAAAAAAGTTGATAGTTTAATCATAGATTTCTTCATTGAAGCTAACTTTATAAGCATGAAGTAGAGTGAAGGTTAAAGCCTAAACTAACTGGAGTTTAGAAATTAACTTGTTAACTTTTGCTTAGAAATCTAATCTGCATAGTGCTATGTCGAATTATCTTGCTTTAATCATAATTCATTTCTTTTCATGTGATTAGTTCTATTAAAATACTTTCTTCAATTTTAGTGTGCTGTCAGTGTTGAGTGCCATGGAGTTCCATCTAAAGTTCAGTAAGTTATACTTGCACCATTTCTTCTTTTAATTGAATTTAATTATCTAGATTTTTTTACAGCTGTCATGTAGCTGAATATATAACTTCACAATCTCTTTATTTTAGGAGAAAAACCAAATAAAAGGCTTTGAAAAAATTACGAAGACATTCCGAGTTGAATTTGAAATTCTACGATTAAATTTACTGATAAAGAATTTTTAGAACTTTTGAAATGCTTTTTTACTTATTTTCGAAGTTATTGATTTTAGTTTTTAAAATATGTATATATATATGTGTGTGTATATTTTATAATGCTATTTAATGTATTTTTTGTATTAAACTATATTTCTAATTAATGTGTTCATTGCCTTGTGATTTTTTACATTATAGATAACAGTAATCAACTTGGGAATATCTTAAGTATATTGAAAAAAAAAATTATTATACATTTAAAGGTAAGTGCGTACCTGCCAACGTGTATGATTTGGGTGAATTATGAGATTGTACGAATGATCAATAAAATTGTACTTTTTTTTTTTTTTTTTAAGGAAACAGAGAAAAAAATCTCAAATTCACGTTTCATGTATTTTTATGGCGGAAGTAAAGGGCATACCTGCCAACTCTCTGGTATTTTTCGGGAAATTTACGTTTTTGGCAATCTCTGTGAAATTTCCATTTTTATGTATTTTCCTTTCTTGTTTTCTGTTAAACATAAATCCCTAAATTTTCGGCTGGCACCAGGTAGCGGCCACCCAATTCGCGGAACACAATGGTTAGGGGCTGTTCAAGTACTATGTAAACACATTTCTGGCCACTTTTACCTTCCCCTCCCCCTTGTAAGAAAAGCAAATGCGTGCCCCCCCCCCAATTCTCTCATCATGCTTACATAAGTTTTTTTGGTTGCTATTTATAAAAAACCTATTATATATTATGCACATTATTAAACTATAAGAGTCAATAATAAAGTATTTTGTAACATTATTACGAACACCAAAGGGAACAGAAAATCTGTATTAACAGTAATTCGTATTATCTGTAAATTATGGGAGGGGGGTCGTATTACTAAGTTACTTATCCCATCTCTGTTTACCATATACATAGTTTGCTATTACATATATATACATATATGGGTGGGCCTTATATGGCTTCAAAAAAAATTTGTTTTTCCCAACCCATAAGTGTGTTCAATCTATCGAAAAAATATTTTATTGAAGTTTTTATGAATAGAGAGATTTTTAGGGGTCGCTACCCCCTTCACAATATACGAGTATGTACAGTATGGAGTTAATATATATATTTTGGTTAATAATAGTCTACGCAATTGGCTTATAATACCAAACGACTACATCAGTTATGAACACAAACCTGAAAATTGTACAGAAGTAATGAAATTCGAATAAATGTTCAAAACAGCTTATTTCAATGAAGTTTGCTTGTTATATTTTGGGTACTTTTTTCTAAAATCTTTTACAACTTGGAGCAATTATTGCTTTTAGGCTTCATCGTTCATAAGTAGTTTATTATACTCAACGATTAGGGCAATTCCTCTTTCCGCTGTATCATTTACAGCTCTTATACATGAAACAGTTTCCTTTGCTTTGATGTACGTAACATCATCAGTCCATGTCTCTGCTTTGTTTCGTGAAAAATCGGACAAAATGTCTAAAATTTCAAAAAGTATTTTAGTGTTAGAGGAAACAAAACGATGTAGTGCCTTTAAATGCAAAACATCTGGATCGACAACTGCTTTCTTTGAGGATATTCTATTTTTTTATGTTTCCATAGCTTGGACCATTTTTCTTTAGTTTTGTCAAGCTTTTTCATCAAAAAAGAAAAGGCAATGAGTTCTTCTGACAAGTGCCATAAGAAATTTTTTAAGGCAATTTTTAATGTAGCTTCATTTAGAGCATTGTATTTGTCAAGATTTATCAATAGCTGGAAAACATTAAGTGGAGCACACGTCGCTGATGTAGCTTTAAACCAGACTTCAACATGAATTCGAACTAAAAGCAAACAACTGTCTATAATTCTCCTGCTTTCGGTAAATGTTAATTTAAACTGGTCCTGAAACATCTAAACCCTGAAGAAGCATATAGTTTTGCCATCCATCTGGCCCAATCTAATCCAGCAGGAGCTTTAAATGATGCTCCTTTTGGAGGAATCTCCCCTAAAAGGTTACTGTTCTAAGAGCTCTTTGTAAGCGTCGCGAAGTTGAGAGATTTCTACATGCTTCTTTGCAAAACTTATCACAGCACTGGCTCTGGCTATATCGGTAACAAATAAAGCACATCTGATGTTGCTGTTTTATATTTTTTTATAGTTCATAGCAGGCCACGCCTTTTCGAAAAGTGAAATTTCTGGGCATGAAGACGCCTCGAATAAATGATAAATAATGGCCTCAAGAATAATTTCAAGTATATGGTGATGACAAGGTAACCATTAAAAAAAAAAACAGTTTTGGTTTTTACTCGAAAAGAATGCAAACCCCATACTTCATTCCTGTTACTGTTGCACTGCAAATCAATAAAACTACCTAATGCCCATATATGCTGGAAAACTAAAGTAAAACGCGATTGAGGGAAGACTGTGTATTACTTTAGTTCAGTGGTTCTCAATTAGTTTTCATCGCAGGCCACTTTGGGTTTTGGGGGGGGGTCGGCGAGCCAGAAACAATGAAAACGAAATTATCGTACACGTTATATAGACATTGGGGGGGGTGCTCTAGGGACTTACCTCCCTAGAAATTTTCTGGTTCAATGAAATAGTATTGAGGTAAGAGATTTAGCCCCCTAGGAAAAAAAATTTTATTTTTTGTAGCAGGGCAAGATTGTGTTTGCAGGCTAGATCTGGCCCGCGGGACGCCTACTGGGAATCACTGCTTTAGTTCGTTTTAAGATATTTATTATAAAATGTGAAAATGCGAACACAATAAAATACATAAATTTAATATTCAGAGAGCATTGGGCGTTATTTTTGAATGAAACAATTTGCATTTTTTCATGAGCCAAGAGGGCCACAAAAACCATGTCTGTAGACTGCACGTTGTAGACCCCTGGCCTAGTGCATGTGCATGTTGTATTTTATGCCACTGAATGGGAACTCCTACTATGCCATCGGGATGCAATAAAACATTACCACACAAATTCATGCAATGAGATTACAGTAATGAGTAATATAGTAATATTTTCAACCCCGGTAGGAAAAAAAAAGATTTATTTTCTCATATGATGGAACATTTTGAAAAGTTGAGAGGAACGAAATTTCAAACATCAAAAATATGGCTCACCCTAATATATATGTAATTAATTATTGTACTTTATTATATTTTATCAATATTATTGTTTTATTATAGCATACACAATTTTGTAATTAAAATAATAGTCAAATATGGTCAACACAAAGTCCCCGGAGGCTTTCTTGTGTTGACCATATTTGGCAATTGTGTTATCCCTGCGGAGGGTAATAATACCTTAACATCTTTACATACGGAGAAAGAGAGCGTTGTTTCCTGTCCTCATTCGTCTAGCGGTCCAAGACACTCCGGGCTAAACGGAGGGACCCTGGTTCGAATCCAGGATGGGGAAAGCGTCTCTTTTTCTCCAAAATTACATAAGCTCTAGTTTGAGCTAATTAATACGTGGGTGGCAAAAAAAAAAAAATTATTGTATAAAATAATAGTGTATACATACCTGTAAAGTGGATATTATGTGTAGTTGATAGATTCGAAAAATCCTTGTTTTACTATATATATATACTATGGTTTGTTATAGTTTAATCAATATTTGTTTGCTCCAGATTGTGTACTGTACCAAGAAAAAAATTTAACTTGTAGTAGTACACTAAAAAATTAGTAATTGCAGATTGTTTTCGCTTTCTGTCAGCACAATGTCGCCAAAAGTCATGTTTGTCCACACTTGCTAAAGAAATCCAAGCATCTGCTTCTTACATCATAAAATGATGCAGTTTTCAATGCAGTGAAAGACTCCATCACACTAACAGGATTTTCGTCTGAAGTGGCGAAGTTGTCAGTGTCTTCATCCATGTTCAAAAAGTAGTGATTGCTGGAGGGATTACTACAAGGGTTTTATCATGTCGTTACCTGCATCAACTATTTCAGCATCCATTGTAACACTGCATGTCATGATATTGTCATTTACCGAGACATATTTATCATGTAATACAATCAAGAAGAACATTATTAGCTAATACACCGGTTATGTTGAATTCAACCATCTTTTCCATTATGGTGCCTTCTGTGTCATTTCTAACAAATCCTACCTTCCTGAAACAGTTGATTGTTTTTGATGTTACTTCTCGCCATTCAGATCTAAACAAGGTATCTAGCAGATTAATCTTGAATTCAACCTTTTGATCAAAACAGTAAATTGCATGGCAAATTAGTTCTCTTCGATGGTAGGTCTTCAAGCTATGTGTTATTCCTTGATCACGAGGTTGTAGCTTAGATGTAATGTTTTAGGAAAGAAGTTCTATAATTTATAATCCTAAAATGATACAGTGTGCGCTACAGTTTCCCTAAAGCAGACATACCCTCCTATCTTGTTGTTGGAACTTTCATTCTAGCTGTTTTATCAATTTACTGAAAATTTCAGAAGCTATCCATGCTCTTTCTTCATGAAGTTATATGTCACCGGTCATGTTTTTAGAGATTTGGAGCATCTTAGCTTTGTTGACTTGTCAATAGCTACAACGGCAACTTTTGTGTTCCCTCCATATCGCAAACCACTAAAGCAACTAACCTTTCTTTACTGCACTTGCCTCCAGAACACTTTTGAACTTTTAAGAATAATGTTCAGTTACGAGGAGCTGGTTGAAAATTTCAATCTTATGCACTTTATGTATATCAGACATTGCACACTCTTTCAAAATTCGTAGGCAATTTGTCTTTCAGGATTTCATTTATTATCTCAACGTTTACACCAGTTTCTACACCACAGACCTTTCTGTATATTATGAAATTAGACCTTTCTTTAAATGCCTGTCCTTCAGCCTTTATCACTATCAAGATGAGCATAGCCCATGATCAAGCTTTTTGTTTTTGGAGAGGGTAAAAACCGTGCCATCCTCATCCTGGATTCGACCCAGGGTCCCTGCGTTGAGCCCGCGGTGTCTTGACCTACTAGACAAACTAGGGCAAGAACAAACGCATTTTTCTCCGGATATGAGGATGTAAGATATTATTACCCTTCACAGGGATAACACAATTGCCAAATAATGGTCAACACAGAAAAGCCTCCTGGGCGAGATTTTTTGTGAGTTTTTTTATGGAGGAATTTATTATGCAATAATTTTCGCCACCCGTGTATATATAGCTCAAACTAGAGCTTTTTGTTTTTTGGAGAAAAAGAGGCGCCGTCCTCATGCTGGACACGAACCAGGGTCCCCGCTTTGAGCCCGCGGTGTCTTGACCTACTAGACGAATGAGGACAAGAACAAACGCATTTTTCTCCGTATATGAGGATGTAAGATATTATTACCCTTCACAGGGATAACACAGTTGCCAAATAATGGTCAACACAGAAAAGCCTCTGGGGCGAGATTTTTTTTTTTTTAAGTGGGAATTTTTGTATAATTTCCCCATGAAAAAACTCATAAAAGTCTTTCCCCGGAGGCTTTTCTGCGTAGACCATTATTTGGCAATTGTGTTATCCCTGTAAAGGGTAATAATATCTTACATCCTAATATACGAAGAAAAAACGTTTGTTCTCGTTCGTCTAGTAGGTCAAGACACCGCGGGGACCCTGGTTCGAATCCGGAATGAGGACGGCGCCACTTTTTCTCCAAAACAAAAGCTCTTTGTCTAAGTTATATATACCTGGGTGACAAAAATTACTGTATAATAAATCTTTCCCCCCCCCTCCCAAAAAAAATCTCATCTTGGAGACTTTTCTGTGTTGACCATTATTTGGCAATTTTATTATCCCTGAAGGGTAATAATATCTTACATCCTCATTCTTTTTCCAGCAGGCTAAAACTAATTTACTGCACAAGCAGCTTCCATTTATTCAGTTATTTAAAATTGTCGATAAGGTACTCTTCGCAATCCCGAATTTTAATGCAATTCCTGTTTTATTCAACTTTGCATAATCTGCATCATTTAGAATTTCTATCTTTCTAAATTCAACAGTATCTTTGCTTTACTATTCATTTTTGCACCTAATCGTTCAAGGAATCAAGTAGATGAACATCGGAAAAGAGAGAATCAAACAAAAAGCAGACCTCACAAAAGAACAGTCTTTCGACTCTCTCATAACATGAAATTAGCCTTCTAATTCACTTGATCACCTTAAGAGGGTCTTCACTTGAATAGCATTTATAACAGAAAATATTTTTCAGTTCTTATCGCACGTAAACACCAACAGAAAATGTTCATTATACAATTGTATATAAAAGTCGCGACTCCTACATGTTAAGTCTGGTAATTACAATCTGTTGTAGCTATCAATCAGGAGCTCTGGTCGTCGTATAATGCGCATTTTCTTTGTGTTAAGCATAGGAAATTTCCCAAGGGCTATTGATTATATTATATGTTTGTGATAAACTGTATCTCGTCTTAACTGTGTTCTTGTTAAAGGGTAAAATAACATGGGAATTCTTATACAATTTTATGGGACTGCAAAAGACGGCTCAAATAAAAATAATTTGTTTTAAGCATATTCGTTTTAACTCATAAATTTCTATCCAAAGAAATAATACGTCTGCAGTGAAAAGTGGGCGATTGATTTTTTTTTGTTTTTTTGACAGAATTAATTTGCGTATTTCAACGATTTTAGCTTTTCAAGAGAAGAACAGGGAAGAGGTTTCAAAATTACAGAAAAAGTAACAAGGAAATTCATATTTAAGAAATTTTACTTTTTTAATGAAACATTTGACTTTTCATTTTTATCGTGCTCATTCATTGTATTTACCTATTTTCTTTATGCACTACAAAACTCATAGAAACCAATTCTCCTGTACAAAATAGAACTGTGGTGTTTATCTTATGCAAAAGGGTTTTTTTCTACAGAACTGATACCAAAAACCATTTTTCTTGCTAAGAACCCGATACAAAAGATCATTTCTCCTGATACAAATGGTATTGGTGAGAGTGTGATCATTTTGTACGTACATAAACATACGCAGTTGAGTCACATTATCAGGAATATTTTCATGTTGTTTCAAGTGGGGGGGGGGACGTACACATATTGTTGTATAACAACGCAGGTGCTTTACTTATAAAAAAATATTGCAGAAAATAAGAACGTGGGTTTATTGTGAAAACTGCTGAAAATTCTTGACTTTTTTACTGATGACTACTTTCTCAGATTGGCATCCCTTCACTTGATCACACACTTCGGGTTTGGGCAATTTGTCTCGCATGTGTGTCGTAATAATCGCCCCGTATTTTTTAAACCCTAAGTTAAGGAAATAGCTGAAACATTTAGAATCTGGTGTTTTAAAACTCGAAAATCTGTAGACAATTGTGCAATTAAACCAGAAACTAACCGTAATTTCACATCAATTTTAAAATCAAGTAGTTTGTATAGAATTGTATCCAAAAAAAAGGTTCAAATTTTGAGTGTGCAAATGCAAATTGATGCAAAACTAAAAGATGCCTAGTCAAACAGTGTGTGAATATTTTTTTAAGCAATGTGTGCATACATTACAAGGTGTAAGCAATAATCTTCAATCTAACTTCATTGTTTATTCTAATATAGGATAATGGATAATAATTTGATTTTGGTCATTATTTTATATAATTTGTAATCGTGAAATTTTTTTTTTTTTTACCCAGAGAGTATGTATGAATGAACCCTGAATACCAATAACTTACATTTCGCTCTTTTAAAACATGTTAGTTTGACGAATATTAAAATATCATATTATACTAAATACATAAAACTATTGATGAAAAAATAAATTAAAATAAATATAATGAACCTATTTTTTCTGCAATACGTTCCTTCTGTTCAATATGTAGGCTGTTTAGAATATTTTTGCGTGTAAAAATTAACTTTTTTTTAGATTCATATACCTATCCACCAGCCTTATTTCAAAGTAGTAAGAGGCCATAAGCCCAGTTGCGTAGGAAGGTGGGTGCGGCCCTCACCGGGCTATAAGGGGGGGAGGTGACAAAAAATTGCTGGTTTTGTATTAATGCGCCTTTTTGTTACATAAAATAACATGTAAAATAATTTACATGGGCTTTAACAAACGCTAATTGTAGCATATTGCGGGTGAACGATGTGGTGCTGTAATGATTTAGTATTATTGTGTGGTGCATGGGAAAGGGGGTGTTTTGTCTCATTTCTTTTGAACTATGCTAGTGCTTCAGTAAACAAACAACCAGTCCTGGTGAGTCATTGTCTCATCCCTGCCACAAATACCATCGCCCCAAGTTATTCTTTAGGATCGTTCTACGAGCGAACGGACAATATCTCCCATTGTCTAACACATTTCCGCGCCGACTATACCTTGTTATGAGCAATATTTTATCGTCCTGCAATTTAATTTTTTAAAAATTAATCAGATTTACTCTACGAAGAATATCCATCTGTGAAGCGATGAAGACGTTTTATACTATTAGACGATACTTCGCTTGTAAGAAGACGTTGCAACATTATCTCAATCCGAGAGTGAAGTTGGAGTTACCGAAAAACCTGATAGAAGTCACGAAAGTGAAGAACAAGTTAGAGAGGACATTCACAAATAAACTGAAGAGCTCAAAGAAAATAACTTTGGCGATAATCATAGCGAAGAAGAAAATAAATTAAAAGACAGCGCATCTAACAAAGAGGAGAAGAAAAAACTAATAGTAATATTTTATTTACTGACATCATTGATTGGCCTTTCACTGTTCCAGCTATTCTAAGAGTTAACTTAATTAAAAGAGGAAGTGAAGCGTTTCAAAACAAAGAGGAACCATTTGTTTCAGTTAAGAGACAAGTGGATAAAACGAAGGGTGTTAACCGACAATTGACGTCTTATTTGTTCTATACCAGTCAGCCAAATGGCAAGAAAATTCTGAGAACCTGGATGGTAGTATCCAACTAGTAGACCCTTTGTCACAGATGCAAGTTTGAGTGATACATCTAAATTTGTAACTGGTTTTCAAGCTTGGTGGAAACTCGATCCAAAAGTTTGAACAACCATGAAACCGCAGAACAACATAAAGCTTGTTTTGAAAAAAGGAAAAGTTTAAGAACAAGTCTAATTGCCAATAGAATAATTGAGCAAGTTTGCCAGACAGCTGCTGAAACAGAAAAAAGGAAATGTAGAGATCTCTTAAAAAGACTCCTAGAGGTCAATATGTTTTTGGCTAAACAAAATCTTCCATTCCGTGGCCACAGACAGAATACGTTGGCGGAGAACAAAGGAAATTTTTTACAGCTGATTGAACTTCTATCAAAATATGATCCTGTACTAAGTGAGCACTAATCAAGCTAGAACAGTCAACTCAGTCACAGTCGGGTAAGATATTAATAAGCTATTTGTCTCCCACCACACAAAATGAGTCTATCTTACTTCTGAGTGGAATTGTTAGGGAAAAGATTTTGACTGATATTAGGAATGAAAAGTATTTTAGTATCATCTTCGACAGCACGCAGGACATCTCGCACATAGATCAAATGATTGAAATCATTCTTTAGGTTCACATAGAGAACAGCATCTGTAAAAAGTGTAAATAAAGAAGTCATTTGTAGGGCTTTTTTTTTTCTCCAGCTAACTGGAAAGAAAACCGTTGACATAACGAAAGATATTTTGAAGGTTTTTGAACGGGATGGTCTAGATATAACAATGTGCCGTGAACAAGGATACGGCAATGCTTCTACAATGGCAGGAGTGTATTAAGGAATTCAAGCAAGAATTTGTGAACTTAATCCTAAAGAATTGTTTGCACCCTGTACAAACCACTCTCTCAATCTGTGTGAAGTACACTCCTTTGCAGCAATTCCATTATGTGTGACTTTTTTTAGGACCTTAGAAAGTTTGTACATGTCTTTCTCAGCTTCTACACACAGATAGACGATCCTTCTGACAAATGTTGAAGTTACAGTTAAGTGAAAGTTCAGTTGGAGTAAAATGGAGGAGGGGGAGGGGATTTCAGCTTGATTTTGGTCATCACATGCTGCAATGTAGTCTGAAAAAATACGGCGGTTACGGATGGTCCATATTGCACGCACTTTGAGGATCCATATGACCAGCAACACCATGTTGAAATTATTATCACATCACTACTCACAAACCTAACCAAAAACTTGAAGTCTGATTTCGACACATTATCCTTCAATAATGAACGGCAATGCCAATCTCTTATCTAAGGCAGAGTAATTAAAGTTGATTTACCCCTCCACCACTAAAGTGTTCCTCGTTCCAGTCGAGAAACCGAGGGGATCCATAATACCTACAGGGTCCATATT
>QLNU02015270.1:124888523-124911024 GCA_006491805.2 Dysdera silvatica
TTACACTTTTTCTGTATAAGAGGGGAGAAATCTTACAAGGAGGAAACCCCCCGGACCCCCCCCGCCGAATCTAACGAATTTAATTCAACTTAATGTACACGCCATAAAAACCTTAATGTGTGAAAATTAGCAGCTATCTCCCACTAGAAATCGAGAAATTAAATGTTAAAATGTAGTTAAAATAGCGCCAATTGCAACCCTTTTGGCAATACTTCGCGAGATACATACAGTGAATTCGCCATAAGTCGAATTCCTGGGGACCGACTAAACACCTCGAGTTATCGGAAGTTCAACTTAACATTTGTCGTTGATTGGACTTGTATAAAACGTAAATTACTTATCGTAAGTTAGACTTATCGTTTTATACAGTAACTTCGTTTCCAAAAAGCAGAATATTACATTAAGAATTAGAAGTTATTCATTTTATGTACTGTATTATTTATTGCTCAATGCAACTTTTGCATTACCTAGCCATATTTTAAATGCACGAAACGATACTTATATTAATTATATTTTCTCAAAAAATCGGATTCTTTTGGATTATTCCCGTAGAAATTCTCCTTTCATGAAGTGATTTACTTTTTGTAAAACACAAACAAAATTTCGTTATCTCTATTTTCAAGATACCACAGAGCGATTGATACCGCGCCGTGAAATTTCACCTTTTCACTCTTCACAGTCTTCATTGGACATATCTTTTCCTTCAACATGTAAAGTCTCAAACACAATGTTGTGTCTCGTCTTGAATTTCTCAAACCATCTCTTTCAACCGACTAGCCAAGTCCATAGCTTTTCTCACGTAGCATCGTACCACTAAGAGGAATTTTACTGTTCTGGCTCCTGTACGATTCAAAACACTTCAAAAAGTGGATTCAACATCAGGAAAAAAACATACTTTTGGTCCCTTGCTACATTTCGGATCGACATTGCACTCGCGTCTTTTGAAGATTTCCTCTTTATTCATCAGAATGGTTGATAGCATGTTGGGTGGAATGCCATATTTCTCTGCTAGATTGCTTTTGCTTAAGTTTGTATTCTTCTCAAAATCTTCTTGTTGAATCCACCTTTTTTTTCAAATTCAGAATATTTTCGATTATACATCTTAAAACACTATGCTTAAACAACAAAACACATTGTAGTATTCATTAACCGCTCTAAAAAATAACCACAAACACTTCATTATCTAAAAAGTGGGGTTTGGAAAATGCAAGCAGGAAGCTTGAAAGATTCTAATTGGTTAAAATCCCTTACGGCGTGTGACGACGCGGCTGAAGAGAACTTCGACTTTAAAGGATGTACACTTCGACTTGAGGAAAAAATCTACGTTGAATTTTAATAGACTGGACAAGGATTGAGTAAAAATTTCGACATGTACGAATATTCGACTTCGACTTGTCGCGAATTCACTGTAACTATATTTTTTTATCGGCCACACTTATTTTGAAATTATTCAAAATTCTAAATTTATCCAAACGTGTTATAACTGCTAAGATAGACTCTAGTCACAGCACGAAAACTATGTACTAAACAATTATCTCCTTTTCAACTACATTTCAATCGTATTTACAATTTCTTCTCCATTTCACGTTAACTGTCAGGCTCCCTTCTCGTCATTCGCAAATCAAAAACTGAACTTCATTTTTTGTTGCAGAGACGTACTGTTTTGTAGTAATTCCCCGCTTTCTTTTAAGCAGAAATTTTACACTATTTAAAATTGTTACTGGTGAACTTTTTTCATTTATTTTTTATTATAAAAAATATTTGAATTTTCATGTAGTTTTAGAAATTTGGAAAAAATAGTGTAACTATTGAAATACAGTGCGGGGCCCGAGGCGGCTGCCTAGCTCGCCTTACCCTAAGGCCGCTCCTGATTTAGACTCAAATGTGAATTTCATTTGCGTTGAAAACGTATCTTATAATGATGGAAATAGGCAAGGCCTATGAAAACTCCTTGAATTAAAACACAGGCGAAAAATAATAATGCCTGTTTCATAACTTAATGGTTTTTACATTGAATAGAATCGATGGTTTTCCAAATTCAAAATTATTTCAATCCTTAATTCTCTTCCCAATTTCCGAACCCACACCTCATATGCCATTTAAGAAATGCAAATGTTCTAGTTTGTGATGACAATGATGCTTCCAATTTCCCTTTTATTTGTTAATGGCATAATTGGCGATGATAAAGACGTGGCAAAACCACAGAACTTTCATATCCGCCACGAATCATGACGTCAACGATAGCAGAAAAACTATGTGTAGTAAGCGAATCCATTACCATGACATAATTATTGTAGATCACGAAATTGTCTCATTGTCTGTTGATAGCAGGTGAGTTGGATAGAAATCCGATTAATTTCTCATCCTATCATTCGATCACTTTCACCGACCTTTTCCCGTTTCGGAAGGGAAGTTTCGTTTCCATTTCCGCAACAAGTCCAGTCCGTGGAACCGGAAACGCAGCTATAGTCATTTCGCCTCCCCACTTCCCCTCTAGAAAGGACCACTCCAGTTCCATATTATCTTTATACCTGCCGAATCATCATAGTGAAAGCTGAGGTTTTATGCACGAGCCGTTCATTTCCATCAATAAATTTTCAATTTAATGCTGATTTACGGATGCTTATTGAGTTTGATTATTTTTATTCCTTAATTTTATAAGATCGCGTTTCCTATTTTGTTTGACATTTATTCTGAAAATTCTAACGAAAAGGAAAATGGCACGTTGTACAACATAAAGACGAACGCGTAACCAACAATTTGATAAAGTTTCCACCATGAAGTTGCTTCTAATAAAAGTGTTGGATGCCGATCATCCGAAAGTGAAGATCTGTTTCTGGCAAACTGTAATTTCACTTCATGATCGCGAAGAAGCGACTGTTGTATGTCGAGACCAACGACTTTTACATACAATAGTCATGTTGCTTAGTATCATTTTCTTGTTTACACACGTTGATCACTTTAATATCGATCCTATCTCTTCGATATCGATGCAAACTATTTCCTTATCGCTTTACCAAGCAACCGAAGAGCTGGCAATGCAAGATGATCAGATACAGATAATAGCATCTCTAATTTCAACGTTTCCCCCTCGATTTAGTACCATTAGAGTATCGTTAGGTACGGAAGAAGAAAAAAAAAAGGTAAGAAACCTAAACGGGGAACAAAAACGTTCCAGAGAAGAAGGGGGAAAAAAAATGAACAGAATCCCGGATCTACGAGAAATGGTCGCATTTGGAGCGCTATTGGCGATATTAGTTCGAACTTGCAATAATAAACGAGGAAGATCGACTCAATGATAGTTGCTCGAATGCAACATCCATTTTACAAACCAAGTATAGTTAAAGTGGGGAGGGGCGCAGAAATGCTAATAGCGCGAATGAGCTATTTTTTGTGTATCCCCTTTTAGCTACAACATAGTTATTACTTTCTTAGCGGGCGTTAAAGCTGCCACTCTCTGCGTAGTGCATTCTTTGCCTGACAATTGTCGTCTAGCTATAATCAAACCGTTCCGGCAATTGCCTCCGTTTTTTTTTTGTTTTTTCGGTAGTAGCCTGTCCGTATTTTATCGCATCGGTACGCTAGCTTTAGTTTCGGAAAGTCGATTATACCGCTTTTTTTCCCCGTTTTTTTTCCAGGGGTGCTTTATCGTACTTGCGTTTTTTTTACGCGGGTGTAGCACCGTGCTCAGTAGCAACGCTGTTCGAGTAAGATCCTTACATTGTTTCATCTTAATGGTAGCCATACTTAACGTAAAACACACGCCTCATCACATTTGAAAAATAAAACTCGCCCGGTTGTTTTTTTAAGCAGAACAAAAATGATATTTTCATGCTCGTTATTTCATACTCTGTTCCTATTTTTTTCCCATGGGGAGTGGTGAAGAGATGCAAGAAATAGAAGGAAAAATAAAACAACCCGTATGGGCAATTTTCTTTTTAAGTGATGAAAAATTAAAAATTGTCACATCTAAACGAGTTTTTGATCTTCTGATGAAGATGTCACCCCAAATATGAGAGAAAACTATAAAGTACTAATGACAGTACCCGATTTACCTGCGACAGTCGAATCTCGTTAACACGAATGCAAAGGGAACAAGATATCAGTTCGCGTTATCAGATAAGAATGAGACCGTATTACTAAATCATTCATTTCATCTCTTGGTACCGTATAACAAAAATAAAAGCAGCGTATTCATCCATGTGCATATTATTCACACACACACACACACACACAGTAGGACTTTTTATACATCAAACTTCCGAACACCAAAGATCTCTGCATATCGAATTTTTTAAGACAAATCGGAATTTTTCGTTATTAAACGCACAAAAAACATCATGGGTTTTCAATTCGCTAAAAACATTCCTGACTCATGTATTTCACGGACTTGATAAGTGTGAACACTTTTATAATGAACGATCATCGAAATTTATCGTGTAGCGAGATATTGGAAAATTTATTACACAAACGTAAACCCCTATAAAGGCTACATGAATATAATGGTTTTAAGTTATGTTCACATTTTGTCCCGTTAACTCCTATTTTTGATTATTTATATGAACATAACTTGTATATTGTGTTATTTCTATCTGCTTATTTATTTAAAAAAAAAAAAAGAATGTACTGATCAGAAAATCTGTCTCTAAATACAATATATAATGGAACCTGGTAAAGTGATCACCTTTATAAATTGACCACTGTTTATAAGAGGGACTTAGTCATGCCTATACTAAGATCTATCGTGAATAGTGACTATCTGTCTATGATGACCATCGCAGTCCAGTCCCAAAGGTGGTCACTTCAGGCAGGTTCTGCTGTATATGCATAAAAAAATCGTTTCTATATATCGGGATTTTTTTTATTTTATTTTTTTTTAATGGAACCGTCGCCTTGTATATATTTTTAAAGTTCATATTCCGTAAAGTAGAAGATTCGAAACAACCTTGTTTTGCTGTATATGTACATACGACGTTTTAGTGGACATCGATCTGCTCCGGATTATATGTTATCTATCGTGCATTAACGTCACAGCGTTTATACCGGCTTCCTCACCACAAAAGTTTTTGCAAATTATCCCTTGAATTTCTGTAACTATGTAGATGAGCATTTAATTAAGCCACATTCAGAGTAAAAAAAAACAAAAAACAGGCCTTTCCTTACAAAACGGCATCCGTTAATGTAAGATTTTGCGTTTGGATATTTTTGATCCACTTCATTAGCGCTATTTCAACTTTTTTATTTTTATCGATGTTTTTGAGCAGGCTCAAACTTATTAAATACACAAGAAGCTTCGATTTTTTTTTTAAATCATTGGTAAAATACTCTTTGAAATGTCAAATTTTGCGACAATTCCTGTTTGATTCGACTTTGCATAATCTGTATCGTACGGAATGTTTAGCTTTTCTCCCTACACTCAAAGATTTCTGGGCTTTGCTATTTATTTTTACACTTAAACGTTGAAGAAATCAAGAGTAAAACCTCGTTCTGCATTAAAAAAAAAAAAAGCCTTCCGACTGCCTCATAGTGTAAATTTAACGGTGACTGAAATTAAACAAAGAAAATACGTCCCACCCTGATCAAAGTGACTTGATCGCACCATCCCTGTAAGGCTATTAGAGCAAAAGTCGTCCCCTTGAAAAGATAACATTATTTTAGCCTTCTGTAGAAAAAGTAGAAAGAAAGAAAGAGTAGAGCTTCCTTCGAAGAATGAATAGAACTCGAAAAATTGCATTGAGAGACTTAGGAAGGCGCGTTTCGTTCATGTTACGCGGAGGAAAATTGCCATGGGTCACTTATTATTAGTTCGCGTTAAAAGATCTAAAAATACAATGATTCCTATACGATTTGATAGAGATTCAGGGGACAGTTCGTGTCAAACGTGTTTGCATTAACGAGTTTCTTGATTATTGTAATAATTTGACCTAAGAGGGTAATATTGAAAAACCGCAGTTAGAAAGCAGCCACCGTTTTGGATTACGACGAACTTAATGGAGAAAAAAAGTTGTTCAAATATAATTTAAATTGGTGAAAATATTTACATGTATTTATACTCGCATTCATTAACTTTTAACCAAAATAATTTTACCCTTCATGACATTTTATGCGATTCTTTTAATCATGAACTCATTTTTAATTTTTTTTATCTAATATTGACTTCTCCCATCTCATCTGCCTTTTTATATCGTTTCGTTTGTTATACAGTTAATACATTACATCCAATATATTTTTACCATTTTAGTTTTAATTTATTCTCATTTTATACCATATGTATGATCTCACCTTGATTGGCGCAGTGTTGCTGTCCTTGCGCCATAGAAATGCAACCAACCAACCATTATTTGTACTCGCTTATATATAAATTTGAATCGCGCAATTTTAAGAGTAGTTGCAGAGTGACATTTTTGTGTTAAACTGCGCCGTTTATTTTTCTATAGGTACATATCAAATCATCGTTCATTATGAACGGCGTCTGCGTTAGGTGGAGGGGATGGCTGGATTTGGAAAGATTAGATGGCGTTGGATGTTTAGAATACGACGAGGAGAGAGCTATAGTAAGTTTCGTTTGTTTGTTTGGATTTTTTTTATTTTTTTTTATGGCGCAAGAGCATCTGGGCTATACTGCGCCAAGTTAAGTTTCGTGTTTATCAAGTTGGAGGAAAAAAGAAATCCATGTCTTTTCTTGTAATGACAGTTGAAATCATAAATATGCGTTTTAAACTTTTTATTCATGTCCTTGCAACGAGAGGTGACAATCTACCCGGGAAATAAAAATGAATTATAAATAAAATTATTTCGAATTTCACTTTGAATATTATAGAAAACCTATGTTATCACTTTCTCGAATTTGAGCGACAGCGAGTTTAATATAAATTTCCCTTTTCTCTTCCCGGCAGATTGAGCACGCCGATATGCAGGATCAGATGGCCATGTATAACCAAAGGCTACACGACTTCCAGGAAAAACAACGAGCCTTGAGAGAACAGCAGTGTGTAAGTTGCAATAAATTATATTATGCATTACTTTACGTAGGACTCGACAAATCCAGTCGCCACTGGAGCCTCAGTTGTAGTGGATTGGGTTGAAAATTTTTTCTTGCCAAGTTCTAACGTTTTCATTTTGAGACTGAGCAAGTATAGTCCGTTCGCTGAAAGTTGACCAATGGTCCCATTAGAATTCACGGGAACTGACGTCATGGACGGGCTAGTTCATTACAGCAGAAGGGAGCACGTCACTTCAGAACTGTTTTTTAGCGAGCGTTTATCTGCGGTAAAAAACCAGTTCTGAAATGACGTCCTCCCCTCTGCTGTAATGAACTAGCCCGTTTGTGACGTCAACTTTCCGCGAACGGACTATACGGTTTGCAGCGATTTGTCGACTCCTGACTACTATAGATATTAAAAGAGAGAACGAATGTTACCCATCTCATTCGAAATCAAAAGTTAATTCTTGTTAACGATTCGACGATAAATTCATACGTAACAAATTCTTACACACATCGGTTTGAGTGAATACTAATGATATGATTATGTTGCCATTTGACCGTAGTTTCCGTAAACAGCAATAATATTATTTATATAACGGAACTTGTAGTTCTGTCAACTGGAAAGCATTCTTACTTAGTTTAAATACGTACTAGTTCATCCAATTCTAGGTAAGTTTTTTTTTTTGGTGAAGATGAATTTTTTAAGCACGTAAATGGTTGCATTAAACAATAAAATAGAACTGGACATTAGAGGTGCTATAATCTATATTCTAAATAAAAAAAATTCAAGAGTTTTATCTTAAAATATGCATTAATTACTTGCAGATGCTACAGTATACGAAAAAAAAATATTCGGCTTACTTAGTTTACATATTTTTCCATATATGTGTCGTATATGCATATTTTAACATTTTATTATGAACAAAATAAAGAATACATCGTTCGGATTAAAACATTCTTATTTAAATAAATTTAATATCTAATTCAACACGAAATAACATTTTAACTCTTAAACACATCAACCCTCAGGAAACACATAATCACATTCCCCCACGAAAACTCACAAAAAACTCGCCCCGGTGGCTTTGTGTGTTGACCATTATTTGGCAATTGTGTTATCACCGAGAAGGGTGGTAATAATAATAACATCTTACATCCTTATATACAGAGAAAGCGAGTGTTTTTCCTATCCTCATTCGTCTAGCGGTCGAAACACTCAACGCAAGGACACTGGTTTGAGTTTGAGTTTGAGTTTGAATCCAGGATCAGGACGGTGTCTCTTTTTCTCCTAAACAAAAACAGATCTAGTTTGAGCTTATTTAGACGTGAGTGTTGAAAATTATTGTACATCAACCCCCATTTAGCTCGAGTTGGAAATACTAATTTCATGTAAGAAAAAAATGTCTCGCCCCACCTCCTCCCTGAGTGCTACACCCCGCAGTTTGTGAACTTCTCCATTGGGTATAAGGAAAAATTTCTACGTAAATTCTATACTAAAAACTCTCTTGTGATATTTTTCCTTTGTGTATTCGAGATAGACCGCATTGTCCTTAAATGTAATGCACTTAAAATAATCTCCTCGTGAAAAAGTTTGAGTTATAGTTATATAGGTAATGTTTACATTTCCAGTGTAAAAATAGGAAGAATTTTAGTTCTTCGGTCAATCGCATAAGAAGCTTTGCAACAGGATAGCAAACTATTTTCTTTTCGTTACTCTTGGTAAGATGGAGAGTAAATTGCTTTGGTACTTTAAGGCTAAACAGGTTTTTATGCAACAACTATGCTCACAAAAGGTAACTTTTGCCACAACTTACAGTGGCACGAAGCCGTCTTTGTATGGGCCATTGTACTGACACACAAGCTCTAGAAAGGTCTATTTGGAAGTTTTAAAAGCTAAGCGGCATCCCCACTGAGTAAAGAGATAGAGACGATGGGTCTAAATTTCAGTCCCACTTTAAATTATTTCCATCTAAAAAAAATGGGGTGGGGGCTCCACTTTTTTTCGTTTCTTTTCTTCGAATTCATTTTGGACAAATTTGATCGTATGTTCCCAGGGCTAACCAGCTGCGAAGAGCCGCGTGTTCAACTCTATGTTAGTACACTACTCTGCGTTGAACTAGCAGCTGTATTCCATATCGTCAGTGCTACCGAATTTTTTCCCTTTATCTCAGGGCACCACCGTCGCTCCGAAAAACGTCTCTCTCTCTCTCCCCCTCAGGCTCTTTAAAAAATAGTCCTTTTCCCACCTTTTATGTCCGAAATCCGAGAAATGGGGAGTTTAAAGTTGAAAAGGGGAGGTAGGGGACAGTGTTTAAAATGGGGAGTGACACAGAGGGGAATAAGGGAACCGTTTTAATTGCTGAGTTTTAAAATTGAAGCTCGCGTTTCAAGGGTGTGTGTATTCGCGCGCAGGTTACGTGCCCTGCTATTCACTCTCATTATTATCCCTCTCGAGGTGTGCTCGAGTTATTCGATTTCGACCCCACTTCAAACTCGCCATCTGGATGGACAATAGAAAGGCAGCGTTTTAAAGTGTGCTCTTCTTCTTCTTCCTCCTTTTTTTTTCCCCCAAATAGTCTCAAAACTCACTCAATTTTTAAAACGTTCCATGGAATTATCATTTTCAAAACAAATAAGTTATTTTATTATTACTGTTCTCATAGTCGTAGTCATGTTTTAATAGCACAATATTAATATTGTATAAATTAGACGATAAGAATTTTCGTATTTAGAGAATATTGCATCTGAAAAAATTTGAAAATTTTAACAAGAAATATTCAAAAAAAAAATTTAAAAAAAAAAGTAAATTTTATGATTTTTTTTATTATTCCCCAGTAATATATAATACTTACACAGTTTAAAGTTTCTATTGTGCTGTTTGTGTGCACTTCTTCCTATGATAATAGCATTGTGTAATCGACAGTAGGAAAGAAAAGCACAACTTGTAAAATCAAGTTTCCTTCGACAATAAATTACTTCGTGGAGCTATGTTATTATAGCGCTACTGAGGCTTAAAAAATAATCGTACGTTTTGCTAATTTTGTAATTACGGCCATCGTACGATATGGACTTGGGTTTGGCAGCGAACCATGACTCACTTAGACGACGCTAACATCACGAGGTCAGATTAAATATTTAATTACTCTATATGAAAGTGTAATTTTAAATAGATAAGAACTATGGGTTTTATACAAGACCGTAGCCAGGATTTAATTTCGGGACGAGTTCAAAATTTTTACATGTATCGATACAATCATAGCATGCAAGGTCGTAGCCAAGTCTCTTTAAAATTTTAGTTTCGGAGAGGGGGCGGTTCCTAAGATCGTCTCTTCTGGATACGGGCATGGTTATATACCACTGAATATTCATGCTGTCGTTCATATTTGCTGAAACGAAAATGTCTTTAAAAAAAAAATCCCATATACTACGTTGGTGAAAAAGCAAAAACACGGGGTTTCTAAATGTCGGTCAACGGAAAATGCGTGCAGATTCGAACTGTAATCTGAAATAAGTATGAATACGCGTATGAAGTTACAAAAACGCAGAGCAGATGCACGCAGAGTAAAAAGGAAAAGGGGATACGTGTATAATAAGGCTAAAGATTTAGGACCCAACCTGCAGAAACAGCATCGGAAATACAAAAAGAAGAGGATCTCTTTCGACGTTTCGGAACAAGCGGATTACACCGATTTCGCATAAAAGTATTCCTCTAATCCGGAAAAGCTGTGTTCCCGTATATTCTTTATTTCCGTTTTTATCCCTTTCTTTTTAGCTTTCATAAAAACTATTATCTATTTCCCGTATCTATCATACTTCGATCCGTGGACCCTTTCTTGCAATGCTGCCCCCAAAGATTTCTGAATAATTTGATGTGATTTTTCAGCACGATAATAGTCGAACTAAGTCCGAACTAAACTGCTAGTGTATTGTGCGTCTAAAATGGTGGAGAAAAGAATAATTTTTACGTACAATGGAGAACTACTTTAAGTTTTGTATTTGTTTAGTTTTAAGGAAAATAGATAATTATGTGAAAATTTTTCAATAATGTAAGAAAATTTCGAAGCAAAAAATAAATTTACAAATGTTACTCTTTATAAAAAATTATCATGATGGTGATATATGTATGACTTTTAATTTTTTTATGTAAGAAAACAGATGGTGAATAATTAGAGGGTACGAACTTTTGAAGTCACTTACTACACTAAAAAAAATAATTTTTATTGTCTCAGTCAGAAGCAAAGACAGATTTAATTATAGAAAATTAAAGAATTTGCGAATTAAACATGGTAAAAGATTTGCATATATTAAAGCTTTTAGCGGCTGCATGGTGTTTAGCTTAAAAAACTAGCAATGGATATATGTGGGGTAGCTTCAAAGAAAATCCGCTTAAGTGAATCCAACAAAATCTTCAGTTATTCCACTAAAATACCAGGTGTGAAAGAAATTACAAATAAACTATATAGATGTATGTTCGGGATTTATGGGATATTGCAAAATGGTGAAAGGTTTAAAAGCCCTGTCAAAAGTTCAGAGATATCGAAATACAACAACTGGAGGTGACGGGAGAATACAGCACTTAGCGGTGGTAAATTTGTTTCCCCTTTAAAAAAATCAACGCAAATCTGTACTAAATATCTCAAAGTCAACTATATATAAACGACTTACAATTTTAAGGCATACAAAGTATATGCAAATTTCAAAAAATGCTTTTAGCCAAAAGACATCAAATTTCAGAATTAAATTAGACAAGAAATTTCATAAAATTGTCTAATTAATGGATCGAAGTTGAACATTAATGAAAAAAGGTTAAAAATAAATGGATCTGATGATTTTAATTCAGTATTGTCGACACGATCTTTGTTGCGAGCTCAAAGAAATGTTCAGTAGACACCAAGGGAGTGATCGGTATATCTCTAGGCGTGCATTGCCTTCAATGGGACTTCTGAAATTGTCTTATTTCAAGCAAAAATAATGTACAAGGCCAGGGCCCGATTATAGCATAGGCAAAGAAGCAAAAACAAATGTCTAGGGCCTGGTGCGGTGAAGACTGAAAGTTACTTCCAATGCAACTGGAAAAAGATCGCTTTGTGTGTTACGACGAGTAAAGATTTGAACTATTAATGGAATTCTTTAAGTCAATCACAATTATCTAGCTGTATTGTGCGCAGAAAAAAATGTCCTACATAACATTAATTATGAATAAATAATTGGTAATTTTTCTGAAAATGAGGAGGAAAAGGAATTTTTGATATAAATTTTATAATCTGCATATTGAAAATGGAAGTTTCATATTATTTTTCTTTTTTTTCTTCTTTTTTTTCAAATTTCGGAAGTACATATGCATATTTTGTTTTAAGTAAACTTTAATTCAATAAAGGATTGATAGAGAATAAAGCTTTCTCTCTTTCCTTATTTCTTTAAAAAAAAAAAAACTGGCTCAATTTATACTACAAGGGCCCCGGAGAGCAAACTGTTTAGGGCCCAACAAAATCTGTATTCGGCCCTGATTATTAGAGAGTATTCATTCCAACAATATATCCTTCGCCACTAGCACCCAATTTGGTGGGACTAAATGGAAATTTTAATACGGCAATGCGTCTATGCACGCGGTTAAATCTAAAAGGTCGTGGTTCGAACAAAATAATGTGCAGGTTATAGAATGCCCATTCCGGAGTACAAACATAAATCTCCCGTATTAAGAACCTTTAGAGTGAATTAACCAACAAAGTATATGAAGGAAGCGAAAGCCGTAGCCAGGATTTAATTTTTGGGTGGGTTAAAATTTTTTTCAGCATGTATCGATACAATCAAAGCATGCAAGGCCGTAGCCAAGTCCCATTAAAAATTTAGTTTCGGGGGCCGGTCCCTAAGATCCTTCCCTCTGGATACTGGCATGAAGGAAGCTAATAACTCCTAAATATTTTGCAGTTTAATCAACGAATCTTCGATCGCTGGTGTCATTTCGATCACGTACGACGATACGTAAACACCTCCATGATTTGCTTTTGAGAACACCAAATTATTTTTTTTTAACTTATACTATAATTATTATTTAAAAAACGACAAATATTAACATAGTATTTCTTTTCTACAATCTACCTAAATACGCAGTTAAATCTGGGACACACAAGTTGTCAGTCCCAGTGCTCTTGTAAATAGTTACGCTACTTTTGAGTAACTAAAAGTTGACTTTGCCTCATATTTTATATCTTCAACATTGAAATAGATTGTAAATTTTATTTCTAGAACTACCACTTCTCTTAAATTTGTAATGTATCTCAATGTTTAAAGTACACTCTATAACAAAAAAATCGATGCACCAAGAAGGAGTTGTCCGATTGTAATGAAATTTCGTATGCAAAGACATTTTGACCGAACATGCAAATGATTAAAATTTGGTGTCCAATGAATGAATAGCGGGAACTCCAGCGCATCGGAACTGCGCATTCAGCAGGTGTATATAAGGAGCGATTCTCAATATGTGGTCAAAATTTCTGTTGCATTTTGACTGCGGATATCTTACGTCGACTGTAACAATGCCTCGCCGAAAGATTCGTGCTCATTACGAGCATATGTCAGAGTTTGAAAGAGGTCGTGCTATCGGATTGAAAGAGGCTGGTTGGACGAATCGAAGAATCGCTGGACATGTGGGTCGAAGCGATGCGGCGATTGGACGGTGCTGGCAAGAGTGGGTCAACAACGGCAGATGTCAGCGTCGGGACGGCAGCGGTCGACCTAGGGCCACAACAGAACGGGAAGACAGAGCGATTGTCAGAGCAGCTGTCACAGTACCGGATTCGTCGTTATCAACTATCCAACGTGTGGCCCGCACACATGTGTCCAACATGACCCTCTGCAGATGACTGAGAGAGCGGAATTTATGCTCACGCCTTTACACCGTCAAGTCCGATTACAGTGGTGCCGGGCTCGATCAACTTGGAACTGCGCTGACTGGGGACGTATAGTCTTTAGTGACGAGTCCCGTTTCCAACTGTGTCCTGACGACAACCGCAGACGTGTCTGGAGACGTCCAGGGCAGCGTGGGGATCCTGCCCTTACTATCGCACGCCACACATGCCCACAACAGGGCGTTATGGTCTGGGGTGCCATCTCCTTTGATAGCCGGACCCCTTTGGTGGTCATTTCTGGCACACTTACAGCACAGCGGTACGTAGACGACATTCTACGACCGGTTGTGTTACCGTTCCTTTTGCGACACCCTGGACTTACGTTTCAACAAGACAATGCCCGGCCGCACACGGCACGTGTTGCTATGAATTGTCTTCAAGCTTGCCCAACACTTCCTTGGCAAGCTAGATCTCCTGATCTCTCTCCCATAGAGCACATTTGGGACGCTATGGGAAGGCGATTGCAACCATCCCGGAATGTTGACGATTTAGCCCGACAGTTGGAGACAATTTGGCAAGAAATTCCGCAGGACACCATCCGGGATCTTTATCAGTCTATGCCACGCCGGGTGACAGCTTGCATCCAGGCCAGAGGTGGACCAACGCCTTATTGACTTCCTCCCTTTGTAACGGTCAAACTCTGCAATAAATCATTCAATTGTTCTGAAATTTTAATCGTTTCTTTTTCTATGTATGTTCTTCACATCCACCAATTTTTATCGCAATCGGACAACTCCTTCTTGGTGCGTCGATTTTTTTTTGTTATAGGGTGTATACATTTCCATAAAATGCTTTTTTTGCATTTACTACGCAGAATTCCAATAAACTGATAGCCATTGAAAGCAATGCAGGAAAGTTAAATTCTAATGAGTTGCTCATTATTCTTCAGTAGCAAATATTTGACATTTAATAATTAATTAACGCCGTCGAAATTTTTGAAAGGCGATAGTTTAATTATTAGAACAAATGAAGCCGCTTATTATGTTAAGATTTCATATAGGCTGACCATCAGTGCCCGATTAAAACAAATGGGGGCTATAGGCACAATATTAGTGGGGACCTTCTTACACGCGGTGGCAGATTTAGATTGGGGATTTTGAAGGTATATTAAAAATACGCGCTTACATATACGCATTATAAAACTCCTCAAATTTGGGGTGAACTGTCCAAAATAACCAAAAAAAAAAAAGTAAGCTTTCCCTAAAAAATTTTCTAGATACTGATCGAAAGTGAATAAGCAAAGGTCAACTTCTAAAAAATAAGTAAATAAATAAAACAATTTTGTGGCCTATAGTCTATAATCGGCCCTACTGGCTTCCTCACATTTTTCACGAAAATAAAAATTTCTTTTTATTGAGATTCTTCTAAATTGAAATATATTTTGCGCTTTCCAATACTAGTAAAATAATAATAGTTAACATTTAAAAATTTCCATTTCCAACCTGCTTTTTCAGATCCTGCTGGCTTCTCACATTTTTAATGTTCTCGAAAAAATAAAATTGCTTTTAGTTCTGAATTTATTTCCAAATTGAAATATATTTTGCGCTTGCCAATACCAGTAAAACAACAATAGTTAACATTTAAAAATTTCCACTTTCATCTTCGCCTCTGTCCCAGTTTAGTTATATAAAGGATAGTATATTTTTCTTTTACTAAAATACACATTTGAAGATTTACCGTAGTAGCGAGAGAGAGAGAGAGAGAGAGATGTAGTTAGAGAATACGGGGAGTAATCTAGAAAAACACCACGTGAGACAGTTTTAAGGCAAAACACATGCATACGATAATAAAAAATAAGATGGGGCGTTCTATCCATCCTTTATTCCACTCAGCTGTTAAACCTAGCTTTAGAAGAACAGTGAGATTTCGCGGAGGCTAAAGCTGCGGAGAGCGAGAAAATTTATCAGAATGGCGCCGAATCCCGCTGCTCTATTCTCATCGAAGTCCATATTCTCTAGTGGATTTTCCCACCCTCTCTACCATATTTCGGAGGCTAACAGATAATTCCCTCCTGGGACGACAGACTAGCTAAACGAACGTAGAAGAGGTCCAGTATCATCTGGAGGACACAGGGATGGAGAATAGATAAAAACCTAGGATTAAAAATAAAAATAAAAAAGTGTAGTAGGGGAAGCGAATTTAGAGAAAATTCGCGCCCTGTGAGTTGGCAGCACACGCTAGCCTCTAATCCATCCATTGACAAAGTTAATTCCCGCCCCCGTGAAAAGAGGAAAATAGCGGGGGTCATCTCTGCTAGTGGGGGAGGGGGGGAGGATGGGTCTAGAGAGGTCGCTGTTTCGCCAGAGAGGTGAAAAGGGGAGTCAGGGAGGAGAGTGATGGGATAGCGTCTTATTTCTGTTGTAGCAGGAAGTAACGCGTTTTTAATTGGAGAGTAACGACAGCCAGATTGGCAGGTGCCGTGTGCCGGACGCGTGCCAGAATTTCGAACCGAAATTCGGGAATCTGACACGATGACGGCCGAAATAATCGTAACGACGTCCTGCGCCCTAAGTAAAAACCCCCTTTTTTATAAGGCGCGGCGTTTGGATTAAAAAGATACATATCTCACGATTTTACGCAGCGCTGGCCTAATGTGTCCCCAAACATACAAATTCGACATCGTTGTAGCTCGTAGCGTTTTGTCAAAGGTCGAATTACGTGTGGCTACGGGGACGCTCGACTTCGATTGCCCTCGTGTGGGAGATTTTCCGGCATTGATGTCTAAATATTACATAATTTGCGGGGTCCTCGTTTCAACAAGCGTTTTATTAAATAGTTGTTTTATTTTGATTACTAATTTTGATGTTATTCACATAATAAATGTAAAGCATTACGGATATGAACCTTTAATTTTCTGTTTCAATGTGTAAATTAACCAAATTTTGAAAATCTTAAATGGCACTAACTTACCTCACAAAAGCAACCGATACACCAAAGGTTGATACGTATACTACTTATTTATATGATAAATTACGTATACTATTATAGGTAGGCTAGACTTCATAGACCGTGATCTGCAACATTTCGGAATCGTTTATATAAATTAAAATACTAAGAACAACTTGAAAATGATAGAATGTTGAACTGATATGATCTTGTACTTTCGTTCTGCATAAATGAAGACAACTTCGTATAAAGTATTAAGAAAAAGAAAGACTTTCTTCCCTGAGTGTGTATGTGCTTGCTGCTTTTACAAAAATAAAGAAAATATGAAAATTCTAGTTTTAATAAACGAGTTTATTTATGTTATTAAAATGCGTTTTTTAACGCAAAGTACTTGTATGTAGCACTACGCAGATTAATTGAAAAGCTAAAAGTCAACACTGCGAGCACAGTAAAGCTCTTTATAACTTTAAAAACTTATGCCTTTCAAACGCCTTTTAATATTGATACCCATTGTGCACGGCACATTCCTTCCACATACATTTACATCCCACTTGCATTTTTATCTAGATTTCCATACCATTCTGTTTATTTATATTGTTTACGAAAAATACTCATGTATATGAATATAAAAAAAAGAGATGCATACAGTAGAACCTTCATATATTAAAGTCGACAGTTACATGAACAACTTCGATCAATAGAAACGCTCTTTTTTTGATAGATATGTATTGTGTACAACATATATATATATATTGTATTTACATTGACATGTCCTAATTAATCCACTCTTCTTTATAACTAATCACTCCCTAACATTTTAACCGACCGTGCTGACTACACGCATCTTTAACTTTTTACAGAAAACTGGTTTTTACAACAGTCTTTGATTTTACCATGTTTGGCGCAGTATAGCCCAGATGCTCTTGCGCCATAAAAATCCAAACAAACAAACATCTTTATAAATAAGTAAATAGGGATTAAATTATATACAAGTTACGTTCATATAGATCATTAAGAACAAGAATTAACAGCAGAAAGTATGCTGAACGGTCCTTGAAAAACACCATATTCACGTAAATGGTAAAAAATGACGATTCCATACGAGTAATATACAGGGAATTTTGATAACAACGTTAGTAACATATCAACAATATTTATGAATAAAAATCAACGCGTTTCGGGTGGACAAATCGGCTGCCCTTCTTCGGGATTGCACGAAGCTAAAGTGTCAACAATCAATGGCGTTTCCATTTACATAGTTGCCATTGCGATGGTTTACTGTAAAAATCGATTACTTCTGGAATACTGTGTTGGTTGACACGCGGACAAATTTCCAAGGATCGAATACGGTAAGAAAACGCTTGAGAAACACGGGAAAAAACAAGTTTATGGTAAAGCATTAGGCGTCAGGAAAGTGGAAACAATCTGTGAGATGGGTTTAAGAAGATTTTTCCAGGCGGAGCTGAAAGAGGGTGTGGATCTGTGATCGTTCACTACGGTGTCTTCAAATTTGTTGATGAAAAAGGCTTCAACACGTCTAGTTCGATAAGCGATTTTGGTCGGTGAATTATGCGAGGATCAGAGAAGTTGAATTTATGGTCTTGTTCGAAGCAGTGGACCACTATCGACGATTTATGGACCTAGGTCTTAACGATGTATCATTTTTGTTCTTTTAGTCTATGGACCAATGCACGTTTCGTTTGACCAATGTATGAGAGTCCACACTGACAGAAAACCTGGTAGACCTCCTCCCTCCCCCAACGCTGGTAAACACTGATATCCTTGAGTTGTGCAAGACGGATTTTGTTTACTGGAGAAAAAACAACTTTGATTTTTTTTTTTATAAAAATTACCTGTACCATATTCATGTGCTTTTGCATGCCCGTATTCAAAAGCGGGGGGGGGGATCTTAGGGATCGGTTCCCGTCCCCTGAAACTAAATTTTTAATGGGACTTGGCTACGGTCTCGCATGCTGTAATTGTGTTGACACGTTCTGTAAAAATCCTGAACACCCGAAATTAAGTCTCGGCTAAGGTCTTGTGTTTTTATATTTGTACAATGAACTTCCTCATGACTTACTGCATAGCGAATTTCGACTGGGATTCATTGTTAAAATATCACACCTATTAAGTCCCTAGAACATACTGCATTGTTGCTAGATGATTTTGCGCCCCCTCCCACCCCCACTGCCAACCACATACATTTTCTCCCCTGTGAATTATTTCAATCGATTTTACGTCTGTCCTCGCCACCCCCTAGCTACGGCCCTGGGAACACACTGTAGGGAATATTTTCGACGAACTGAAGACTATGGCGTTTTATCACTTTTAATGAACAAAAAATCCCGATTCGTTGTAAAAAAAACAATCGCTATCTTGAAATTGTTTCGATACGTAGAAATGGTTTTTCCATTTAATACGATTACTGGCATTCACGAAAACTTCGATATCTGGAAGTTCTACTGTATTTCGCAGAACATTATATATATTTTATTATATAACATCCAGTCAGTAGTACCTGTGGTTGGTTGTGTGCTTGGCTTTTATTTTTTTATATCCTCAAAGTAAGACTGGTTGGTCTCAATGGCATTCAAGCCAGATCCTTTATTTCATTTTTTTTCACCAGGGAAAAAGTTGAACCAGAGGTCCATAGCGAATTTAATCCTGTTAAGAGATTAGAAGTTGTTGCCACACGGACGTTTTTAAATTGATATCTGCTCTTTTTGTCATGTATTAGAAACGTTGAGATGAAGGGGGGGACTGATGTCATGACTGTAGTTTGAATTACTATGAAAAGGTGAGTTTGTGAACAAAAAGACGCCCCTGAATGTGAGAGAGTATAGGATTTTTTTTTTCTCGCTGAAAGATTAAATTCAAGCGTATAAACGGATAGCAAAGAATTTATGGTTATTTTTCCATACAACGATCACGAAGAAACGCGTACAATTGATAATGAAAGTGTATTTTGTCCTTTATAAATAGTGATGTGCGGATATTGGGATAACTTTTGTACGTGTCTGTATAAATATCGATCATTTTGTTACTTTGTTAATATGACTTTGTGTAGCTTAATGATAGACTGGTATTAAACGGAAACAGTTTTCTTTTTCGTCGCAGGTTCGGAAGAAACAAGCCGAGATGAGCCCGGACCGAGCCGGATCTGCCAGCAACTAATCCGGGCTCGTCTTTACCGTACATTTATTTCTTCTTTTCCTCATCTTGAAAATTCCATTCCTTAAACTTCTATTCTTTCGGCGAATGTCATCTTTATTTCTATTCATCTGTGTAGTCTGTGATGTTCGCGAGCGTTTTTTAGAAGAGATCCCTTGGAAAAGAAGAAGAAATAACCAGAGTCACCTGCACCCTAAAGCCCGGCATCTTTTGACTAAACCATGGTGGCAACTACAATATTGGCGTTATAGATAAGCTGTAGGATGGCAACAGGGATGAAGAGAGAAAATCGTGCTAGTGTGATTATCTATTCAAGAGTATAAACATTCGTAATAGTGATATTTTAACTGTTGTATGCTATCCAAATACCAAATGCAAATGATGTGTTTTAAATGGCCGAGATTATGCAAGCATTGTTCTATTAACGTGGTAAAGTGCAACTTCGATGTCTAGTTTTCAACGACTCAAGTCGTGTGAGATTTACTACTTGTACAGTTAAATACTATTGCATTTTTTGTTTGTACAGTAAACGTGAATAAAATGTTCAGTATTAAAAAAATGTCTAATTCTCTTTATTTATTGCTAAGAAAAAATATTTATTCTTTAAGCTCCCTGTTTCTCATGTTTGCTTTTTTCATTAGCTGATGAACTTTTTCTTTAATAATTTCAATTTCCTTAGTCTTCCTAAAGACCAAGGTGTCGTGAGTGCTCTTGATTTGACCTCAATTAATAAAATATTTTTCGGTTTCTACCATCATAATTTTAATAACGGATCTTCATATAGTAATGATAAAGTAGAAAACAAGAGTCGAATAAGGAGATTAAAACTCCCCATTCACCGAATATTAATGAGGAAAAATGAAGAGACAGACATTTTTTTGTTCGTTGTTCTATGCTTTTAACAAGCGCATGCTTTATTACATACAAAGATTGGCCAAGGATTACCATAACTAATACGAGTGTGCCACTGATAGGAGGAACACGAAAGACAAGGGGGAACGTAGTTGAAAGATTGGAGAATTAATGAAAACTGAGAATTTAAATACGATTCAAAGGCAAAAATTAGAGTAAGAGGAGAAAATAGTAATAATTTACGGTATCTAAATGTGTATAACTTCGTGTCTAAGCAGAATAAATATATTGATTGACAAAAAAACTTACCAAATGCGTAATATTCCGCAACGTTTTGAGAGTGACTCTGTTTTCTTTATCAAGCAACGTGTCGAGAAATTGTAGATGTCCTGTATTATTATCAGGAGTATGTCCTCTGTGCCAAAAACGTCAGACATCGTGCCCAATCAGTCGCAAAAAATCACGTCACGAGGCCTTCCTTTTCTCTGCTTAAATACAAAATTTTTCACATCTGTCGCAAGTGTAAATTTCATTATTCTCACTACGCAGTGTATGGTAAATTGTTTCAGTCAATTCATGCAGTGGAACTTGGTCTTTCACTTTAACCAATAGATCACGTAAGGCAGAAACGAGTTACTTGTCTTAGCATCAGTGGCGGCTTGTCGGGTGACGCGAGTGAAGCGGCACTTCACCTAAAAAAATTGGATGGTCGAACAGTTTTTTTTTATTTAAATTCCCAATTCCTTTATTTCTTTTTTTTGTCAAATTTAAAATTTTATTTTGAGCCCACTATTTTTTTTTGAATTTAATTCCTTTAATATAATTGGAATTACATTCAGGAACAGAAGGCTACGTTTTTAAGTCAGCGCTTTAAATGCGTTAAACGCACCAACGAAATGTTGCCCGCCGAGAAAAAGGGCCGAATGAAGCGACAATAGAAATTTAGAGCTTCGCTTCAAAACGGAAATGTTTTGCGAACATGGTTACCATGGCGATGGAATATTTACGGCGAAAGCAAGTATTGTCAGAGAAGAGAAATTTTTATCGCATCATCATGACAGATAGTATTGCCAGATCAGAGGTTTTACCTCTGAATCTAGAGGTTTTGCATGGGGAAAAAGGTAAAAATTACCAAAACAGAGGTATGGCTTGATCAGAAATAAAAATTGAGATTTTTGATTACCACAGAGGTTTCTAGAGGTAAAAAATTTTCTGTGGGGTGTGTTACTGGTCAAAGAAAAAAAATTTAAATGAAAGGACTGAATCCAACTTTGATTCAAACTACAAACAGTTTAGTGTTATATCTCCTAGAATTATTTAATTACCCTGAAGTATTTCGAGGCACGTTGAGTGGTAACAGTAGAAGCGTGTAATTTCGTTGTGTTTTTGTTTCTTAAGGAGACACAGGACCTTTAAATCTTTAAAAAATCGATTTTTTATTTATTAGTTTAAAAAATAATATCGATTTTTGGCAGTGTTTTAAAACAAACCGCATCAAAATTCTTCAATTACTTCTTGCACTATTGTATAAAATAAAAATAACTATTACATGTTACCAAGTTCCAACTTGAACGCTTTTTTTCTCAAAATCACTGTTTCTATATTGCGCACAGATTATCTTCAGATCTATGCGCACTAGAGTTCTGAAATTTTTAACCCTTTGCACTCCAGGCTATTTAATCAAAGGAATTCAAAGCCA